>CM038702.1:8828312-8935812 GCA_021613375.1 Megaleporinus macrocephalus
CTTCCTAATGATCTAAGTATGGGGAGGCAGTGTTTAGTTACTATGCTGCTGTTAAATGGAATCAGTTAAGGGGGGCGTTAGAAGAGCCACAGCACTGGACACCTTTAAATCTAGACAGAAAACATTCCTGTTTGAGCACGGCTTTCAGCTCAAACAGTTTAGCTTAGTTCTACAGCTCTTCTACAACTCTTTCACAGTCCAACGGCACTCTTAAACCTCAACTTTCTTTTTTTTAATTTGTATATTTCTTATTTATTTTAAACTGATTTATTTGAATGTTTTATTGTCTTTTTCTCTTTATGTCTTAAATTATGTAAAGCACTTTGAGTTGCCACTGTGTGTGAAAGGTGCTATACAAAAAAACTTGCCTTTCCTCGCCTTGCCTAACATCCAGAATGCATCATGCAAATCTCCGCTGTCCAAAGAAAACAAGTATATCCAAACTAGCAACAGGAGAGGACACAATCTGTCTTTAGTTTCAATGGAAGTCAATGAAACCAAATTTTCTTATTTAGTGTGTGTTTCTGTTGGTCTATTCATCATAAAACGTCACAGTTTATAAAGAACAGCTGTCGAGTTTACATGATCAACAAAAAAGGGGACACATGTATTACTTTGGACAGCAACCAAATATGTCAAACCAAACATTGGCTAGAGAAGACATCCTCACCACTAATGTGAAGGCTAAAGACATTCTTAAGAGAAGAGAGAGGGGAGAGAGAGAGAGTGAGAGAGAGTGAGAGTGAGAAAAAGAGAGAAAGAGGAGAAAGAAAGTCAGAGAAACAGAGGAGAGAGAGACAAAGTCAGAGAGAGAGAGAGAGAGAGGAGAGAGATAAAGAGGAGAGAGAGTGAGAGTGAGAGAAAGAGCAGAAAGAAAGTCAGAGAAACAGAGGAGAGAGACAAAGTCAGAGCGAGAGAGTAAAAGAGAGAGGAGAGAGAGAAAGAGAGGAGAGAGAGAGTGTGTGTGTGAGAGAGAGAGGAGGCTCTCGGGAGGCACTGTGTTCTGTGGCAGAAGTTTTTATAGTAAATAAGTTGTTGTTTGTTTATGATGTGCAGCAGTGTTGTGTCTGATCTTCTGTGCTGGGTTGTGGGGAAGATGTGGGGTCTAATGCATGGCTAGAAGTGACCTGCCTGCTTCCCAACTGTGGAAGTTCTCCCCAGAAGTTCTTCCCACCTTCAACATGCATCACCAGAAAGTGGGTTGCCTAGTATTTAAACCAGAGAATCTCACTCTACAGTTGCAGCACCACAGCAGGGGGCAAGTAATCATGTTTACTATAGATTTTAGCCCAATGTCTTAATGCATGTATGGATCCAGTAACCAAACACACTGTGCAGCAAGTGTCATGACCACAGAGACCTGCTTGATATTCTCACCTCCAGCAGACTGTCGCCCACCAGCGCGACCAGCAGAGGATGCCCCCTACGCTGGCGTACAAGCGCTGCATTCTCGGACGCGTACATGCAGGTGAAGTCAAACATGGCCACGTCCGGCTGCCCGTAGTGGTTGATGGCGAAGTCCAGCGTCGGGAGCTGGTGATTGGTGGAGAAGTCCGCCGCCTGCCGGGCGTATGCCAGCAGGGCGTTCTGGTCGACGTTACTTCGAGAGAGCAACATCTCGGTGTCTGCGTAGTCCTGCAGAGAAAAGAGGACCACCGTTATGGACTCATACAAACATACCTCACACAAGGTCTTTCAGATAAGCACTCACTCGCAGGATGACTCCTTTCTCCAGCAGACTCTGCTTTTTGGCCGTCATGACGAAGTAATGAGTGTCATCCTTGTAGTAGACGATGTTCTCCAGGTCAATTCCTGAGTGGGACACATGTTGCTGGTCAGCACTAACAACTAACAGCAGGCCGCTTCATGGTACACCATTTTTTCTTTCATCTGCTCCACATACCATACAGGTACACTTTGTTTCTCTGCATAGTTTGTTAACGCCAATTTCCCTTTCTCATTAGTTTAGGACCCACAAAGGACCGCCACAGAGCAGGTCTTTTTATGATAGGAAAGCTATCGTCTCTGACTTTACATCTACAAGTGGACCAACAAGGTAGGAGTGTCTAATGGGGTGGACAGTGAGTGGACAGAGTGAATGGAGTAAAATGTGATGTGGTGATATTCTGGTACTGAAATAACTGCTTCACTATTTTTAGGGTGGAACGTAAAAGAGAATAAGACGCTTCAGCCTCGTAGTTTTAATGCTGGTAGTATTTTTGATAAGGAGAGTTTAGCTGTCCTACATGAAGTTTTATGTGTGGAGCTACTGATAAACATTGGGTGTGTCTCAAAACCTAATGAGCTCCTACATAGTCAGCAATTTACGTCATAGTATGCGCTCCCGACATGTAGACTGTCCCAATTCTTACATACCTTAAACATGCTGTCTACTGAGGAACCTTATTTACACCTGATTTTAAGGAAGCATCGAACGCTTCCTCAGCCGCTAAGACAATCCCATGATGCAACACAGGCTAATCTACGAGCAGTGAAGTGGTTTTAAAATGTGAGTTATTTTGATTCTCTCTGGAGTTTTAATGTGTTTCTGGTCATATAATCACACAAAACAGTATTTTATTATCAACTCTGTAACAAGTCCTTCACCATTTAGCAGTTTTATACTCGAGCCATTAGCATTTATGCTAGTGGATGTTTAAGCCTCTGGCTATTGTTTTGGATGCAGTTCAGTAGCTTAGCAACTAGCTAAACCACTGGTCGCGTCCTGCAGTGGACGGGAACAAGTCGTGACGCAGTCTCTCTCTAACTAGAGCGTCTCAGTAATCTGTTTTATGAGGAGAGATGAGGAGAGAACGCTGATACTTAAACAGCTGCTACCTAGACAGCCTACTTAGACACTCACTAGGTTTTGAGACACACCCAAGGATTCTTCTTCTTACTACATCTCCAACAGGTACTATAGCACTACTAAGTTCAAGCTGCCACTTCAACGTAAAAACACGTAGTCAATTTTACATCTAGCGCGTGGTTTGTCTATTCTGAGCTACCGTAGCAACATTGTGGAAGACAACCTGCTTCTATATAGATGTTAAGGGCTCATAACAGGTAATTAAACACTAATGAAAGCAGTTTTATACACTGTATTCAATTTCTGCTAATAGAGCCCCCTTAAATCTCACACACTGCTCCTTTAAATCACTGGTTTATGTGATGTCATGAAAAAACAAGGCAGATATCCAGTCTACAGCAGCCTGGCCCACCCATACAGAAGGTATAAGTGTTTTCTGAATGAGGCACGATACAGGGCAACCAATCAGAGCAGAGCTCTTTTGTAACACATCAGCCATAAAGGCACAGTAACAAAACCAGCCGGTTTAAATTCTGAGAGTTATGGATACGGGTTCCTGAGGATTTTTTACATTACATCACGGATTGGGAAGTATATTACTCACACTCATGTGGCTACATCCATCATTACGTACCTAATCTAATTACTACAAAGCCACTCGTTCAGCTGTGAGCGGTGAAAACTATAATAAATATGACAGAGTGAAAGATAGCAGGTTAAAGGTGTTATCTTCTCTGTACCTGTGGCGTTGCGCAACTCCTGGAAGAACCTCTGGTTGAAGATGAAGGCCACGCCGCTGATCTCCTCCACTTTGGCCTCTGCTGTCGTGTTGCGGTTGATGAAATTTGCAGTGATGGCGATTGCCAACTTCCCCCGGAACTCCTTCCTGTGAAAGCCTACCAGAGAGAGAGAGAGAGAGAGAGAGAGAGAGAGAGAGAGAAAGAGAGAGAGGACAGTGAGAGACAAAGTCAGAACGTGAGAGAGAGTGAGTAAGAGTGAGAGAGAGAGAGAAAGAGTGAGTGAGTAAGAGAGAGAGAGGAGAGAGAGAGTGAGAGAGAGTGAGAAAAAGAGAGAAAGAGGAGAAAGAAAGTCAGAGAGACAGAGGAGAGAGAGACAAAGTCAGAGAGAGAGAGGGAGAGAGAGAGGAGAGAGAGAAAGAGGAGAAAGAAAGTCAGAGAAACAGAGGAGAGAGACAAAGTCAGAGAGAGGAGAGAGAGAAAGAGAGGAGAGAGAGTGTGTGTGAGAGAGAGAGAGAAAGAGAGGAAAAGGAAAGTCAGAGAGACAGAGGAGAGATAGACAAAGTCAGAGAGAGAGAGAGAGAGAAAAAAAAAAAGAAGAGAGAAGAGAGTAGAGAGAGAGACAAAGAGAGTGAGTGAGAGAGAGAGGAGAGAGAGAAGGGAGAGAGAGAGAGAGAGAGAGGAGGGGGATAAAGAAAGAAAGAAAGGAGGTTTATTTTACATTAAATGAAAGAGTGGCAGCACTGGAAGTTGAATAAGTTCTAAGTAGACAGAAACTCGGACTGTGCGGTTCAGCAGATCACAGAGACGTGCAGATAAAAACAGAGCTAAATTGAGGAACTATCTGTTAAACCGTCTGCTGGATTGTGAAATGAAATTGAAGGGATGCACATGACGTGTTCCGTCATGCGGTCAGGGACAGATTCATCACTCCCTGCAGACTAAACAAAAGTTATCAGTCGTCTTATAAATACAGTGAGACCACAAGCACCCTGGCAAGACCACAAGTTTCTCAATATGGCCTTGTTATAAGTAAAGGATAACGTCTTTCCCTTGCAGGGAACAACATGATAAGCTGAGAAGAGAACAGGAAAATTATCCGTGTGAGGGTTTATTAGGTCATGTGGTTAGTTTGAGCGTTACAGCTTGGAATATTTAATATTTCCCAAATATATTGGGTCCATATTCTGTAATTGCACTTTATCTTCTAGGAGCACTGGCTAAGTACTGCACTTGTACTGTATGTAGTCTTGTATTTAATCTCTTCTCTGTAGGTGTTCCAGTCTGGCTAGGTATTGCATTGTCTTTTTTCTAGGTATCAGCACTGGCCCTGTGTTTATGGCAGTGTTTGAGTATAAGAGTGGTTTGGACTTAATTCTGTTGTACTAGATAGAGATTCATACTCTAACCAACACTAAGCACTTTTGTAAGTCGCTCTGGATGAGAGCGTCTGCTAAATGCCGTAAATGTAAATGTAAATATTCGGGTTCACACAGCCTCCCACTTACAACAGATTATTTAATCAACATTTCCATTGCTTTAGTTTACCCTTCACTGTTTTCCTCCTCTCTGCTATTATTCCCTTATAAGTAGCCGTGTAAGAAAATATCGAAATATCGAATATTGGGATATTATGTTTAGTGATACTGTATCAATTCTTAAAACACAGTATCGATACATAGATTCCTGGCAGACAGTGACTGATTGTGTGTTGTGTTTAAACCTCTGACCACTAGATGGCAGTGTTGTAATCCGTTTTCAGCTCCACTCCAACATTAACAAGCGGTACAAGGGCGCAATGCTATTGTAAACATTGACAAACCTGTTCATATAGTGGTGTGTTTTAATAGTAGGATTTAAAAAATTGCAATATATCACGTTGCTTGCAGTATCGCAGTATATCGTGATACATTGAATCATGACTGCTGTATCACAATACATATTGTATCATCAGGTTCTTGCCAATACACAGCCCTACTTATAATTAGTTTTAAATCTGCTACTCCTGCTGACAGGACTGATCACTCAAGCTCATGAGGAAGTTTTACCAGGGAAATAAAACAGCGAACCTATTCAGAAGCATCTAGCGCAGCATGTTTGTATTTAATATGTTTGGCCAGAAGATATTTGTGTCCATTAAAGTTGATGTCCACACCCTACATATCTCAAAGCTCTCTTATTTATTCACATATAGCGGCATTATTGTGATGTCTAAAGTCTTGACCAGGCAGAAATATATGTATGCAATATGTTTGTCATGTTGCAGTTGTGCTTAAAAGTTTGTGAACCCTTTAGAATTGTCTTTATTTCTGCATAAATCTGACTTAAAACATACACAGCATACTAAAACATATAGAAGTCCTAAAAGTTGATGAGGAGATATGGTTCACTATTATGAGTCCTCCATCTGGAGAACCCTGATCAACTATGGCAGGGTTGTAAGAGGAAAGCTACAGAACACTAGAGTTCATGTGCAGTTTGCTAAAGATAATATCCACAAGCCAGAAGGCTACTGGAAAACTGTTTGTGGACAAATGATTGAAATGAGAAGTAGGAAAACAGGAAAACACTGCAGGATTAAGACCTTAACCAATATGTGAAACATGGTGGTGGCAGTATCATGGTTTGGGCCTGTTGCTGTATAAAGGCTTGGATGGCTAGCCCTCATTGATGGAACGATGAATTCTGAATTATGGTAGTGAATTCTAAAGGGAAATGTCAGGACGTGTGATCTTGAAGTGTTTCTTAAGAGAACGTGGGTCATACAGCAAGACAACGACCCCAAGCACACAAGTTGTTCTACTAAATAACGGTCAAAGAAGAATAATAGTAATGGTTTGGAGTGGCCAAATTAAAGTTCTGATCTTAATCCTATAGAAATGCTGTGCTAGGAACTGAAGTAATTTTGGACTCTACAGGTCAGAGATCAGCTCGAGAAAGTATACAAACACCTCATTACTTGCAGATCTCACTTTACCCTTAGCAACAGCTCATCATGCCTGCAAATATCACTTTTACCCAATAATATTTAGACAGTCGAGATGTTTTGATCCCAAAGCCTCCATCAAAACAAACTGAGCTAAAGGCCTGAACCTGTGTGTCTCCAGCAGGTGAGCATCTGACGTTACCTGGCAAGGTGTTCCTCCTGCCATCTGCTCCAATGACCACATCAAACTGCAGCTCACTCACTGGGTTAGAAGAAGGATGCACCTCAGCCCTCCAGCCAACACCTGCACAGATGCATAACCCTGTCAAATGCTCTAACCCTGCTCCATCTTCTCCAATGTAAGAACGAGTGAGCGGTATGGATGTCTGTTACGATAGACGTGACGTTACTTTGCTTCTCTTGGTCCTCCCGAGGTTCTTGCAGACTCTTGAACTCCACATTCACGTGGACCTCCACACCCATTAGCAGAGCCAACTTCAGCAGCATTAGCTGCAGCTGTCGAATGCCTGCACACACAGAAAAGCCAAACAAGAGTTTGTTCACTGCTATGAGGCTGCACTGTGAGAAGTCTGGCTGTGTTAACATTAATAATCTCAGGTCTGATCACCTATGAAGTCAATGTCTTGTCAATCAGAATCTTAGTGCATAAGAGTTTTGCTGCTGGACTGTTTAAACACCTCAGTGTCACTGCTGGACTGAGACTAGTCCACCAGCCAGCAACATCCAACCAACAGTGTCCTGTGGGCAGCGTCCTGTGTCCACTGATGAAGAACCAGAGGAACACAAACTGTGCAGCAGCAGATGAGCTACTGTCTCTGACTTTGCATCTGCAAGGTGGACCAACAAGGTAGTAGGAGTGTCTAATAGAGTGGACAGTGAGTGGACACAGTGAGTTTAAACGTTCCAGAAACACTGCTGTGTCTGATCCACTCACACCAGCCCAACACACAATAACACACCATAATACCAGTGTCACAGCAAGGCTTAGAATGACCCACCACCCAAGTAATATCTGCTCTGTGGGGGTCCTACATGTTGAATAACAGAGTGACAGGGGCTAACAATTATGTAAGTGGGTATATTTGTGTGGGTCATTCTCTGCTGGGCAGTGGGGTTGGCAGTGTTCGTGTCCACCATGTCTGGGAAATGCATGGCTGTAAGTGAGCTGCCTGTTTCCCGGCCGAGTCAACCAGTTCTCTCCGCTGCTGGATCAATAAAAGAGCTTTCGTCTAAATTTCCATCTAAAGTGCTGTTTCCTGCGTCCTCCCCTTCTTTGCTGACACCACATTTCTTTAGCCAATGAAAAGTAATGCAAATGTGTTTGGTGTGTTCGTCTAGTCCACACAGTGTGAGCTTCAGGTTCAAAAATAAAGGCTATTAATATCCAGCATATGCAAGTGAGTTGAAACTGGCCATAAAAATTCAAGATCAATGCATTTTCAATCTGCTTGAGTTTCAAGTAGCAAGCAAGTGCTATGAGTTGAGCTATTAACTGTCAAAACTATCAAATTTAGGCAGAAAAGCATGTGCTGTGCAGCAATATGAATATAACCAAATGGACATCCTGTTATTATTTCATACGCAAGTCTCACGACCACTGCCGAGGTCACTCACTAATATGATCTATAGCTCCAGCACAGAATTTTCCATAGAACTTCTTGGCGCCGAGGCCGCGCAGGTCCTGAATGGTGAAGGGCCACAGGTGGAGGACATTGTTTCGGGAGAAAGCATCTCTCTTCTCCAGCAGCACCACCCTCGCGCCCAGGAAACTCAGCTCGATGGCCGTACGAAGCCCACAAGGCCCTGCGCCTATTATCAGACACTGAGAGAAATAGAAGAGAAAAACCTTGTAGGTAGACAACATTTATACTATATATATATATACTATATATATATATATATAGTAGGCACTGTAGGCATACAGTTTAATGTTTTTATGATTTTGTAGGTGAAGATAACACATATGGCATTTTTTTGCACACTGTAAGGCACAATTCCTATGTTTTGCATATTTGGGGAAAAAAGAGAACAGAATTAAGAGCAGATATTGAGTACAAGTGTCAAAAACTGATATTCAGATAAGACTGAAGACCCCTGGTTTAGATGACATCTTAACTTATTTTCATTTAGAAAATCTACTTATCATGGAGTTTGACTGGGGTGCCCTAATTTTTGCATACAGCTGCATGTACGCACTTACATTTAAATACATGTGTGATGTGGAATGTAAACTATGATTCTAGACATACGAGTTAATAGAAGTTCCATCCTGTGCTTCTTTGCTTTTTTTCATTATATCTTGTTCACTACAGTGTACTGTAATATGGTTGTGGTTGTCTACCCCATGGTGTTAGTGCAGAAGCGTCCCCTCTGGTGTATATATATATATATATATATATATATATATATATATATATATATATATATATATATATATATATATATATATATATATATATACGCATTTTTACAGTGTCGGCATACCGTTTGAAGTTTTTTTGATTTTGTAGGCGAAGATAAGATGACATATATAAGACATATGGCATCTTTTCCTATTTTTTTCATTCCACAATTCCTATTTTTGGCATATTTGGGAAAAAAATTAAATAATATTAAAAGCAGATAATGAGCACAAGTGTCTAGTCTTTTACCACAAACGTCCAGTAAAGCTGCAGGTTTTTAATTCCAAAAACTGAAATGCAGATAAGACTGAAGACCTCTTTGTTTTAGAGGACGTCTTAACTTATATTCATTTAGAAAATCAACTAAACATGGAGTTTGACCAGGGGTTCCTACACTTTTGCATACAGCTGCATGTATGCACTTACATTTAAATACATGTGGAATGTAAACTAAATGTATTGCAGAACAACAATGACTCTAGACATACGAGTTAATAGATGTTCCATGCTGTGCTTCTTTTCTTTTAGTCTTTATACCTTGTTCACTGCAGTGTAGTGTAATGTGCTTGTGGTTGTGTACCGTGGTGCTAGTGCAGGCGCGCCCTCTCTGGTACTCTTTCTGACTGGCTCGTTTGTCCAGCTTGGCCCACAGAGCTTTGGCCCTCCAGTAGTGCAGCCTGTTCCTCAGAGTGTGGTAGAAGAACGGCTTGCCTCCAGGCTGCAGCTTCAGCTCTCTGCACAGCTCCTGAAACGCCCACAGCGTCTCCCTGCACGTCGTCGCCTGCACGAAGCTGTCGAACAGGGCATGGGGCCGACACTCGCCCCCCGCCACCGCCTCCCCCTGTTGCCCGTCACCCATCTCATCCCACCACACTCACACTGCACCTGCGAGAAAGGGGGTGGGGGCAGAAAGAGAGAGAGAAAGGACAGATACTTGTATTGGGTTGAACTTTCTGAGTAACTAATGCATCAAGACTGTTAAAGGAGAATTCCACCAGTTTTCAAATTTTCTAAAATTGTCTCCAGAATATAGAGGTTGATATGTAAACATTCAGTGTGACGTGAAAATGCTCTCTGTAAAGAAACATACAGACTTTTTTTTTACAGTGCTAGTGATGGGAACCAGGGGTCACTATATCTATAAAACAAATATAGCCATTTAATTTATTATCAAAGCCGTGACCCTACACAAGTTTTGTATGTAATGTTGATGATGGTAAAATGATGCTAAATATGAAATTCATGCATTTTCTTTTGGGACTACTTTGTCTCCACTATGAGTGGACTTCAAAAAAACACATTTTAGGCTCGAACTTAATCTCAAGACTATCATAAAACAAGGTTTAATCACCAGGCAGTGTATTCAAAACCATTTTATATAATTAGTATCTTTCTTTACGGGAGCTTTCAGACTCACTTAATGCATTGGAAGTTCGGTTACTATCACGTAGCAAGTTCCTCTGGAATAGAGCATTTCTGTCAAACCACTCTATATGACTTCATAACAATTGAATTAAGCAGAAATATTCAAAAATCAGTGGACCGTCCCTTTAAACTGTAACTGCATGTGATGTACGTCAGTAAAATTCCACCACAGTGACTCATTCAGTACTACTGATACTGCAGCACAAACACTGCTGAACTGTGCAAATTGAGAGGGAAGTGAAGCAGGACGGTCAGGCCAATACCCACACTCATATACACTATAAAGCCAAAAGTATGTGGACGGCTGACCATTGCAAATATATGGGCTGGTTGGACATCCCATTCCAAAACCAGGGGCTTTAACATAGTGCTGTCCTCCACTTAACATCCTCCAGTCTTCTGCAGAGTGTGTCTGTAGGGATTTGTGCCCCTGTAGTTAAAAGAGCATTGGGGTGGTTCCAAATCACTCCACGTTTTTCAAAAACCTTTCAAAAGGAAAGAACTATGATGCTAGCATTATTTTATTTTACTTTATTTGTTTTGCTATTGGACAGATGGCCATATGATGTTGTTGCAAATACCCACTGGGTATTATGGAGAGTGAAAACTGATAAAACATACAATTCTGTCTATATGGTTTAACAAAAAAAGCCACAGTCCATTTTTCCATGACCGTTCCACTATTTCATTAAACAAAATGAATATTTGTTACTGTCTCTTTAAGACTGATACATGTAGATGCTGTCTGTTCTGGTTGGTTGGTTAAAAGCAGTTCAAAAAGTCACTCTTTATATGTGAGTGGACTGGGCTGAACTCCTGTAGGCTGCATGGGGTCATACTGTACATGTAAATGTGTTGTTTTTGTGACATTAACTCTTTATTTAAAAGCTTATTGAGCTTTTTTGATTTTTTGGTGGTGATGCATAAGTCTGACAAAGCTTGAGTAACTGAAGCCAACCAAGTAGTTCTCTTTCTGACTTGAGCCAGAAGCATATCTTCATAAACCACAACTTAAGAGCACCAAACATGATGTTTGTGCACGTGTATGATGCCTGACACTACACCTGCTGCTAACGGGGCACTATTACATGATTAGTGTGTTCTCCATGATGAGGAAGAGAGAGAAGGAGAGAAGCTGTAAGTCAGGAAACCTCTGCAGGCCAATCATTAACCCCCTTGTTTCACCAGACAGGCATGCACTGACTTAATGCTTTTAGTGCTGTGAACTATCCAGGGGGTGGGTTAACTCTTCATTACTCATTTACTTATTCAGTAATGATATGTTATTGTTATTAATGTGAAATTCAGCCACACTGCCAGAAGAAAAGTGGCTTACAGATGCAGTTTCGAAGATGCATCATGCATTACGAAGATACAAACAGTGCAAGTACATTAAAAAGTAAGGTCTAAGCGTGAATTATAAAGAAGTAGATTTATAAGCAGGAACAGAATATCATATACAGGACTATGTTTTTACATGTAGTGTATAGTGTACCCTTATTTTGCAGCTTGAATTTGGTGGAGCTGTTGCACCAACTGGAAGATGTAGAAGGAATAAGACTCCTTGTCAACATGTCTGACTGTAGATCAGTAGCTCTGTAGCTCCTTACATTAAACTCCAGGTGGGATATTTTGATAGTTTAAATCTCATTATCAGAAAAAAATGGTACTATTATGAGGCTATTAGAGAGTTTCGCATTTTACCCTAAATATAACAGCACTTATTATAAATCTTAAACCAACAGAATGTAATCACAGCATCATTTAAGGTGGAACAGAAAATGTTAAGAATTTTTTTAAAAATTAAAAAACACAATAATTTATTTTCTAGCACAAAAAAAACACAAGAAAAGGGAAGGATGGTGAGTCCTTGTTGTCAAAGAAGAGATAATATGAAGAAACAAAACCAAATCAGGACAGACACTGACCTGATGGCCACCAGAGTAGGAGGTTCAGTAGGTTGCAGTACACAATCTCACCACTAGAGGTTACACACTGCTCCTTTAAAACACTGTATGCTTATCTTAAGAGAAAAATACATATTTGTATCTTTTCATAATTATATTATATAAAAAAAAAGAAGCCTGGAGTTATAACAGTCACTGCAACAGAATATTGTACTAAAGCTGGTCATTATCTTTGTTACAGCAGTGCGCTGGCAGTCTTGTTGTCCACCTGCACAGCACAATTACAGGTTTCTCAGCTCTAACACCTGATTCAGCTCCAGAAGGATTCAACCGTAGGTTAATGATATGACTCGGAGGAACCAGAAAAACATTAAACTGCAGTACAGTTTGCATCACAGCACCCAAGATAGGAAACACTACATTAGACCACAAGATCTCTGCTGGATGGGTGTCACCACCCAACACAGGGAAAAGCCACTTACCTTAAGCAGCTGAGCAAGAGTAGAACGCTTACTTGGTCTTAGGCAGCCTCTGTTTCACCCTCTGCCATAAGAACTACCTTGTCTTCTATTACACACCACACTGCTCTCTCACATACCCATCCATACAGACCCAAACACAGGACACAATGTGAACACGCACTGCAGGACACTGCCAACCTGCCCACAGGGGTGGGATAGTTTGATTAGCTGAGAAGAAGGAGGAGTGTTGTTTGTAGAGCCCTATAGTAAAGTAAATTGGACTGGCAAGAGTAATAATTTTAATCTGGCATTATATATATATATATATATATATATATATATATATATATATATATATATATATATATATTCTAATATTTACACAAGAGTGGCTATCTGCTACCAGCCTAACCTCACACACACAAACATTATATATATATATATATATATATATATATATATATATATATATATATATATATATATACAGTGCTTAATTTGTAAAACATCAGGTAATGGAACACTAAAGGTGGGGTGATCTAGCAAGTGGCAGTGACGGAAAAGGTCCTGGAACGCATAGACACAACAGTGCTTCAAGTGTCTATCTAACATAGTAGCATTCTATACAATACAATAATCTTAGCTTTAATGACTGCAGTAAGGAGCTGCAACCATAAAATCTCAGAGACGCCACTGGATGAATAGTTTTTGGTTTCCTACAAAAAAAAAGACATCAAAGAGGTGGTGGATCCACATAAATAAGTTCTGGAGCACAGGTACCTGAAATATGAGAGGTGCCGGATCTTTTAAGCACAAATTAAGCACTGTATATATATATAGGAACTGTATAAGGAACTAGTGTGACTGCTTTGGTGTATTACTATTACTAAAGTCATTACTGTGCAGGCCTGGTTGAACTTGGGATGTGTAGTGTGCTGACCTACAACAGTGGACACCAAGTTGAATCTAGTGCTGATGACAATGATTCCTGATTGGTTGAATCATTTGCACCAGTGTTACATGCTTGATGCAGGTTGGAACTAATCTCTGTAGGAAAGTGTAGCTCCAGGAAGATGGCTAGTGACCCAAAATAACCACATGGATGAATGGAGTAATAGTGGGCGTGTCTAAATATCAGTGGGCGTGTCTGGGGAATGGAGGTGCTGTGCTGAAAGGCTGTTGTTATTATTGGGAAGACAATTAGTGAGGGATCTTGAGTCTGAAGTTATGTGCGTAAGGGATACATTTGAAGTTGGGGTGGTGCAGTGGGTAGAGCTGTCGCCTCACGGCAAGACGGGCCTGAATTTAATTCCCTGGCAGGGCATCCAGGGTCCTTTCAGTGTAGTGTTTGCATGTTCTCCCCGTGCCTGCCTGGGTTTCCTCAGGGTGATTTGGTTTCCTCACACAGTCTGTGCAGTCAGGTGAATTGGAGATACTAAGTTGCTCCCCCTACGTGTGAATATGTGTATCTGCCTTGGTGCCTGGTGGCCTATCCAGGGTGTTTCTTGGCTTCTGCCCAGTGAGTCCCCCCAACTTCCTTTCCCTATGGTCCAGAAGGATGAGTAGCTTGGAAATTGGAAATGAATGAATCTAAAGCTACACTATGTGTAGATGGGACTTTGGAGACCTCCCTGGAAGAAATGTGTAATTACATGCAATGCACAGCAAAACACTCGTGCGGACTCATGAGTTCGATTATGATTTAGTTTTCATCTGCTGTGCTATGTAAACAAATCAGGAGGTACTAAAGAAAATTACACAAGAGTATCTGCTACCAGCCTTACCCCACACACACATACCACCCTCTACATTTCTTCTGACAATCTAAATGAAATATTTTCATATTGTCCTCATATTTTGGGCTGCGTTGGAGTTTATATGAACGTGGATCAAATCTGTCATTAATGTGAACAGACCTTAATGTGTCCTGAGAGCTGGAGACGAGAGAAATTAATTACACTCTGTGTTTCTTTGGCCATTAGTACCAGTTAATGCTGACAGATGAGCTAACACATTAACAGAAACGTAGTGTTCTGGAAAGTTCCTGCCAATACCTACAGTAACTACTGCTGGCCTGTATCTGTAAGATGAACTTGATCAACAGGAGAATAAGAGCAATATGAGATCATGTCTACTGGTGTCCGGGAATGGCAATGAGAAGAGGGGGGCAGGCAGTGGTTCATTATTATTTAAAATTTTTGCTCCCTGCTCACCCTCCAGGAGCTGTACTCTTCAAGAACTAAAAACGGGCAGAGAAAATGATCACAGATTCCTTTCAAGTCCTCCTTTCCGGCAGAACCCAGTACAATAAGACCACCAGCCAGACACAGTAACAGGTTCTTCCTTTAAGCCATCAACACCATAAATAGTTAATCAGTAATATCACCTGCTGCTGGAGTACAGCTAATATAGTTCTCTCCAGATAGTTATCTCACTCTGCTTCACTCATATATCATATTTTATTATACACCACAAGTTTGTTTCCTATGCTTGTACTGCTTTTTACACTACCACGCACACGTGTGTGTATTGTGTATAAATAATATGTACATTGTATGTATATTACTGTCCTTATATAGTCTGCCTATTGCTTGTTTGCTCTGTATATTGTATATAGTCTGCGTTTATTGTGTATATTGTGTACTGTATATAATACTAGTACACAATATGATGGGAAATTCCACCCATTTATAAAAAAAAAACAAAACTATATGGTTAAAACAAAGTTATTCAGAGTGAATTAATGCAAAGTGCTCTATCCTAGAGAAACTTGCCACATCAGAACTCTTACACTGATGCTGGCGGTGATGTCTGAAGAGCTTAATGACCATATAAGCTACATAGCTAGATAGTTTTTATGTTAAATGGATATGAAATATGAATACACTGATTTATATCCGAGACATCGTTTTATAATAGGTTTTTTAAAAAAAGGGGCCCAAAACATATATCTTTTAAATCAAGTAACTCAAGGTGGAGTGATACACGCAGGGTGTCATAATGCAAAGTAGTGCCTAGAGAAAACTTGCTTTTTGGTTTTACCATCATAAACATTATACCAAGCAGCTGCTTAGTATTTTATCCATTTTATCAACTCGGTTTACTATATAGGAGCACTTTGTAGTTCTACACTTACAGACTGAAGTCCATCAGATTCACTGTATACTGTGTTATCCTGTTCTTTAACAGTCAGGACCCCCACAGGACCACCACAGAGCAGGTATTATTTGGGTGGTGAATCATTCTCAGCACTGCAGTGACACTTAGCTTGTATGCTCTGTATATAGTCTGTGTTTATTGTGTATATTGGTTACTGTATATAATACTAGAGAGATACAAACTGCCGGAACTAAATTCCTTATGTGTGTCAACATACTCCTCCAATAAATCTGATTTAATAATTCCGATTTAAAAGAACAGACAATCAAACTGGCCGTGCTGAACAGGGCCGGTTAGACAGGGTGAGAAGGAAACTGTGCTGCTTCATCCTCGTGGTATTTTAACCACGGTATGTCAAAGACATTCCATTGAGAACCAATAGAGACTGTGTTAACTTGTGAAAAAGAGGTATAACATTCCTCCCTTTAGGTCTGTAGGCCTATATGTTCTACTACCTACACAAATGTGAACCATCAGGTTAGACAAATTGGATCTTTATGAGTGTAGTCATCGTTCGTATAACATTGTTTTTGCATTAGAGATCAAAGCCAGGGCTTCTTTTATGTTATTTACATTAAGACAAACAACATGTTCTGAAAACACCTACAAAATCCACCCTGATGATAATTTTTTAGGCTACACAGAACGACTCACAGCGGCAAATGGGCACCATATTTTAATGAGTTGGTTTATTTTTAAGCACTAATGCTACTTTCTACTACTGTAGGAGTGCAGGAGGGGTGGTTGTGCAAAGTGGCCATGTGAAGAGGCTCATGGGAGGCGCCACGTTTAAGTTTGCAATTAGCCTTTTGAGCCTTTATGCAGCTCATTTGAGGTAAATGGAGCATTAAGGCCAAAATCTGTTACCAGGTAACGTGAGCAAGTGTAATTTCCTATATGACTACAGTACAGTGACTGTATGTTATTGAATGTGAGAATACTTACACCAACATTTACATTTATAATTAAACTCTAAAGCATCTTGCCCATCTGCTGCAGGTCTAATGTGTAATATATGTAACTGACAGCGCTTTCAGCCAGTAGGAATTATCTCCTGTCTGCTGCTCCATCGTTCAGAGAGCTGTACTTGGAAGAATAGCTCAACATCGATACAAACATGAAACATGAGCACTACATGCATTGAGCAAGGAGAATGTAGCCGGATGCAGGTCAGTTGGCACTCAGGTCCAGTTCTATATGAGGGCACTCTCAGGGGAGATAATACAGCAGCAGCAGTCTGAAGTCTGTCTCAAGTGGTTTCTCTCCTGTGCTCTTTTTAAAGGAGAATTCCACCAGTTTTTTTAAATGTCTGCATAGTTTATTGTTTGAGATGTAAATACAGTCATTCAGCATGGTTTGATGTGAAATGGTTCATTGCAGAGTAAGTCACTCACCCAGATCTACGTTTTTAATGGATGTGAATAGGTGTATAGGAACCAGGGGTCACAATGCACACAGAGCAAATACAGCCTTTTTATTTACTAACCAAAACCACCAATCAACCAACACACATAGCCAGAGTTTGTATATGCAGTGTTGATGATGATAAAATATGTTTTCTTTGGGTAACACCCTTAAAACAACCTCTCAAGGAGTAAGCAAAATAACCACTTCTTGTAGTAACTTTCCATGAGGGAGCTTTTAGGGGCAAATATCTGGTTGCTATTATCATCACCGTGAACGTTCTGACTTGTTAGACTTCTCACACAAATTACTTTATATATATATATATATAAATCTTAACAATTTCAATATACAGGAAATTTTAAAAATTGGTGGAATTCCCCTTTTACCATGAGAAGCAGCATTCAAAGAGAGAACCAAAAGGAGGGATTATGAGCCACTGTTACACACAACAAGCTGCTGCTCAGAGTACACACACACACACCTAGTACAATTTAGAAATTGTCTACATATAAAGGGGAATTCCAGCAGTTTTTAAAAATAATATCTTAATATCATAATAAAATCTTTGCAATGAGAACAAAGTCATTAATAGTGGTTTGATGTGAAAGATTTGTAACCAAATTATTTAACATCCAAAGTAACCAGCGAGTCATGTTAACTAAATTTTCATAAGCAATAATAATAATAAATAAATATCAGATTTATTTAATTTAATTATTAAAACAAACCCCTGCGTGCACCTCCCTGCCATACGTTATAAAACTATAATCAGTTACACACGTACTACACGCAAGCCTACTGCTGCAGAGTCTAGAGCCAAAGCGAGCAAGCAGATACACTCAGCTCTGAGATCTGCTGCTTTTAAGTCTACAGCGAGCCAAGCACACACGAGCAGGTGGGAGCTGTAGTCTTATGGGATGACTGGGTCTGAGCAGCGATTACCTGCTGGGTCCTGGCCGGCCTGCCCGAGGTTAAACAAGCAGTCTTAATGGCGTGGCTGACCTCACTGAAGTCCAGGGATAAGGCTGCACATGACTGTGACAGTCTTGTTCCCTGCGGTTCACTTATAGCACTTGTGTGGCTTTATGTAGCATAAACAGCCATAATTCATCTTTACATACGGTTTTCTAGACACTCTTTATTGCTTAGAATGAAACAGGCTGTTTGTCTTAATGTGCTTTTATGACTGATGTAGGATAAGTAAGCTCTGTTCTGAGTAGCTGCTCTGTATGGAGTCTCATTCAAAAGACACTCAGAGCTGGAACATTCTTTAGAACTTCTTGTGAGTGGGTGGAGCCAAACCGCTGGAGACTGAATGAGTGGATGTATGTAAATGAGATGGGTCTCATGACATCACCGAACCAGAATTAGGCGGTTTACAGCTAAATGGACTGTACAGACCTAGTGAATGGTACATTTTGTAACATTGTTACTAAAGATATGGGAACTGTAAAGGGAAATTCCACCCATTTTTTAAACTATAAAAAACAACTATATGGTTAAGACAAAGTTATTCAGAGTGAATTAGTGCAAAGTGCTCTATCCTAGAGAAACTTGCCACATCAGAACTTTTTACATTGATGCTGACGGTGATGTGTGAAGAGCTTAATGAATACAAAAGCTACATTACAGAAAAATATAATAATATATATATATATAAATATAATATATAAAAATATATCTTTTAAATCAAGTAACTCAAGGTGGAGTGATACACACAGGGTGTCATAATGCAAAGTAGTGCCTAGAGAAAATATGCTTTATGGTTTTACCATCATAAACATTATACCAAGCAGCTGCTTAGTACTTTATCCATTTAATCAGCTCTGGTACCATATAGGAACATTTTCTAGTTCTACACTTACAGACTTTAGTCCATCAGATTCACTGTATACTGTGTTATCCTGTTCTTTAACAGTCAGGACCCCCACAGGACCACCACAGAGCAGGTATTATTTGGGTGGTGAATCGTTCTCAGCACTGCAGTGACACTGACGTGGTGCTGGTGTGAGTGGATCAGACACTGGATCAGTCCACTCACTGTCCGCTCTATTTTACAGCCCTATCTTGCTGGTCCACCGTGTAGATGTAAAGTCAGAGACAGTAGCTCATCTGTTGCTACACAGTTTGTGTTCCTCTAGTCCTTTACAGTGGTCACAGGACGCTGCCAGCTGGATAGTTTTGGTTGGTGGACTATTCTGAGACCAGCAGTGACACTGATGTGTTTAAACACTCCAGCAGCACTGCTGTGTCTAATCCACTCACACCAGCACGACACATACTAACACACCACCACTACGCCAGTGTCACTGCAGTGCTGAGAATACATGCTCTGTGGGGGTCCTATTAAAGAAGAGGGTAACAGAGTATACAGAGAAACAGGTGAACTACAGTCTGTAAGTGTAGAACTACAAAGTGCTACTATATAGTGCTCCGGTTCCTATTACTACCACTGTGAAGAAACCTAAGATGTTAGGTTTCTCTCAAAGGCATCACTTCACATTAAACCGCTCTGAGTTTTTAAAAAATTGGTGGAATTCCCCTTTAAATGCAGGTCTTTTTCTGTTCCAACTGAACTTATCAGACAGCTACAACTCAAATCCTGAGTGTGACTGACACCATGCCAACCCTAAAGCACAGATTAGAGCCGAGGAGGTTTGTTCTGCAGAGCAGGGATCGATTCCCAGCCCCTCCAATCAGCTATATGTACACAAACTGATGAGAGTGCATGCGGACCCCCTCCTCATATGCCTGTGCACACAATTAGAGCCAACTCATTCATTCGAATCTGCATCTACATTCCTGTGGTCAGAAGCAATTGTGGACCAGCATAAAGCTGATGATCTCAATGATCTCAAAAGCAGCTCTGTTCTACTGTACGGCACAATGCACCTCATTCAGAGCAGAGCAGCACCCACTTTCAGCAACAGACCACCACACAAACATATTTGCCCTCATGCACATACATATATATATATATATATATATATATATATATATTATATATATAATCTTACTCACTGTGCTGGCTCCCTGCAGTACACATGCACTGCTGACATCCTCCTTTTCTCTCTGGCAGACTGCCAGGTGGATATCTCCGCTGTTACAGCCACATGTACTCCAGAGCTATGCAGGAGAACTGCAGTGCAGAAACTGGGACTGCTCCTTCCGTCACTCACACAGCCACTCTGTCCTCCTTCTCTCTCATT
Organism: Megaleporinus macrocephalus; assembly: GCA_021613375.1. NCBI lineage: Eukaryota > Metazoa > Chordata > Actinopteri > Characiformes > Anostomidae > Megaleporinus > Megaleporinus macrocephalus. Next base: position 8,848,776 of record CM038702.1, read on the forward strand.
GGCAAGGTCAGGAGAAGGATCTGCCAGGCACTCACTGACTCCTCCTACACAGCGAGCACCTGCTGACTCCAGCAACACACACGCATGTGCACACACACACATACAGCTCCACTGCTTCACAACACCACTATATTCGTCCACGGAGGAACCCAGATCACTGACACAAGAGCAAGATGTTATATCAATATCACATTTTAACACCAGCCGCTCTTTATACTGAACAATTCACAGTAAATGAGTCCATAGAGATGCTCTGAAATCATATAGGCTTACACTGACCTACATTAAACAATCACCAAGCTTTCCATATAACTGTAAATGAGTACTTGCGTATGGTTTACGAGCAGCAATACAGTGATACGATATGTATATACACATTATTATCACTGTGCACTGTGGCAGTGTGCTCTATCAGCAGCCAGCAACGGTGGGTTTAAGCCCATATCCTAATTACCCCTTCCTTTACACCTGCACTCAGACCCTGTAATAAGATTACGTGAGAAGAGGGGGAAGGGGGGACAGAAAATCAGGACCATGAGATCACAAGATGTTCTCTTAAAGCTTGGTTTAAAAAAACTAATAGGTGCAATGACTCCACCTAGTGGGAGATTATTGACTTGCAGAGCAGCCTGTACGGAGTCCATGTTTTCCAAAGAAAGACACAATTCAAGATTTTTTGTAAAAGAACTTCACGTTTAATCAAATAACCAACAAGTACAACAACAGTTTCTTCTTCAGCCGCTGTGCTTCATTCATTTTGCTGCAAAAGAGACCAAATGGGTGCATGAGGAAGATATAAAAAAAGTTAATGTAACTATATAAAGTGTTTATAGTTATACTATATTTATACCATGTGGCCAAAAGTATGTGGACACTCCTTCTTAATATTAAGTTAATATTAGGTGTTTAGCCACATTCACTGCTAACAGGTGTACAAAATCAAGCACACAACCTTGCAGTCACTATAGATAAACACGTGCAGTGAAATAGGTTGTATCATTGGCGAAGAAACCGAGGGGGGGGATGGGGGGGACATGTCCCACCCAATATCAGAAACAGGCAGATTTGTTCCACCCAAAAATTAAACCATAAAAACTTTTGCTTTTATTTTAAAACCGTGTTTTGGCAGTGTTCGTAGTGTTTGTTGTTAGCAACGAGCTCTGGTTCTTAGGTGGTCTAGGTCCTTTACATTTTAAGGCTTGTGTTGAGATGCCTGTTCAGAAATATCCTACAGTCAGCAGCTTAAACGCAAGGTCAGCGATGACAGCAATGAATAGCAATGATGACCATATATACTGTAATAAAACAGCTTTAGTATAATGTGTTGTTATGGTAACAGACTAGGAGGGTTTGGGTTAATGTTGGTGTAAGAACAGTAATAAAACCGCTTTAGTATAATGTGTTGTTATGGTAACAGACTAGGAGGGTTTGGGTTAATGTTGGTGTAAGAACAGTAATAAAACCGCTTTAGTATAATGTGTTGTTATGGTAACAGACTAGGAGGGTTTAGGTTAATGTTGGTGTAAGAACAGTAATAAAACAGCTTTAGTATAATGTGTTGTTATGGTAACAGACTAGGAGGGTTTGGGTTAATGTTGGTGTAAGAACAGTAATAAAACCGCTTTAGTATAATGTGTTGTTATGGTAACAGACTAGGAGGGTTTGGGTAAATGTTGGTGTAAGAACAGTAATAAAACAGCTTTAGTATAATGTGTTGTTATGGTAACAGACTAGGAGGGTTTGGGTTAATGTTGGTGTAAGAACAGTAATAAAACCGCTTTAGTATAATGTGTTGTTATGGTAACAGACTAGGAGGGTTTGGGTTAATGTTGGTGTAAGAACAGTAATAAAACAGCTTTAGTATAATGTGTTGTTATGGTAACAGACTAGGAGGGTTTGGGTTAATGTTGGTGTAAGAACAGTAATAAAACAGCTTTAGTATAATGTGTTGTTATGGTAACAGACTAGGAGGGTTTGGGTTAATGTTTATATTAACTTTAGAAAGCACTCTGAAACGAGAGTAAGCTAAATCACTCTCTGGCCACGTCCCGAACCGCAGACTGCTACTACACTACATACATAAAAAATCAAATATAATAAATAAAATAAATAAATGAATAAATAAATAAAAGGACACTATTGTTAGAAGTGCTTTCAGTAGTGCAGTATGTAATGTTCCAGAGTGTGAGGTTTGGGACACAGCCTTACTGTCTAACATTAATGTTAGTCTTGTCTAGTCAGGAAACCTTCACATACATTTATATCATTTCATGTCAGCATTATACCACCTAAGAAAATACTAGATTTTTTTTGGTTATATATGTATATAATCCAGACAAATTTATGCATCTATAGTTTAAAAGTTTTCTGACAGTACCATGTAATGTGGAGTATGTTGTTTAGTTTGTAAAGGGATCTTTAATTGGATTTATCTAATAATAAACAGATGTACAGATAATGTTTTATTTAGTTTATTTATTTGTAATTTACTGTAATTCCACAAGTGTTGTTCTAGTCACTATACATACAGTGATTTACTACCTTACCTACAGTGGAACCAGCTTATAGCTAATATTTTAGGGGATAGGGTGGGCTTTGATTTTTATTAGCAAATGTGTCCCACCCCCAATGTCAAACCCGCTCCTACACCCTTGGGTTGTATCAAAGAGCTCAGTGAGTTTGAGTATTGCGACTACGGTCACAGAATGCCACGAGTCTGTTTGTGAAATTTCTGTACTGCAAGATTCACCCCAGACAACTACTACTGCACTATTATCGTAAATAGAAGAGTCCAGAACAGCTTAGCCTTGAAGTGGTAGAGCACGAACTCACTAAGCAAAATCGCCTGTCCTCTGTTATATCACTTACTATCGAGTTCCAAACAGCATCTGGATGCAACGACAACACGTGAACACAAGTTTCCATAGCCAAGCAGCTGCACACAAGCCTAAGATAACTGAGCAAAACGTTGAGTACCAGCTCGAGAGGTGTAAAGCAACGCTGGACGCAGTAGAAACAAGTTCTCTGGAGTTGTGAATCATGCTTAGCTCTCTAAAGGTCTCATGGAAGAATCTGTGTTTGGTGGATACCAAGAGAACCAACCTACCGGTAATGCATAGAGCCGACAGCAAAGTTAATTCCAGTGAAGGGTGATTTTAATGCTACAGCACACAAAGGCACTTCAAACCCTCATATGCTTAAAACTTTGTGTCAGCACAAGGGGTGTAAGGGGCGAAATATCGAATATTGGAGTATTATGTTTTGTGATACTGTATCGATTCTCAAAAACACAGTATCGATACACAGATTCCTGGCAGACAGTGAATCATTGTGTGTTGTGTTTAAACCTCTGATCACTAGATGGCAGTGTTGTAATTCATTTTCAGCTCCACTCCAACATTAGCAAGCAGCACAAGGGCGCAGTGCCATTGTAAGCACTGACAAACCTGTTCATATAGTGGTGTGTTTTAATAGTAGGATTTGAAAAATCACAATATATCACTTTGCTTGCAGTATCGCAATATATCACTATATATGGAATCGTGACGGCTGTAATACATATTGTATCGCCAGGTTCTTGCCAATACACAGCCCTAGTCAGCACTCAGCAGTGCAGGACTTCTTATCCAACATCAGTGCCATATCTTACAAATTCTCTTGTAACTGAACGGACACAATCTTATGGAAAGCCTTCCCAGAGGAGTGAAGGCTGATTTGGACTTTGATGGACAGGTGTTTACATACTTTCGGCCACATAGTGTATCTATATTTGTTCTAAATGGTTTTACTGGGTCCTTTAAAAAGTTCAAAAAACGAAAACACTGAGAATAAACAGTTTACCAATAACGCCCGTCCTCTGGTCTCGATAGGTAACAGGACGGTCCCGATAGCACACAGGCAGCAGGTCAGAGAGAATGGAGATAAGGCTAACAGCACAGACTTCGACATCAACACCTGAGACACACAACGTTAATCATAATTAACTGAGGTGACACTCCTGCAAAGCTGCCATTTCAAACAGGCACCAGCACAGACACCTATTTATAACAGTACCTGAGCTATAAATGGCGCGATCATCCCCCCGATTCGACTGAACGAAGTGCAGAAGCCCATTCCTATGGATCGCACTGAGGTAGGGTAGACCTGTACCATTAGGAAGAGAAACATATGTACTCATTTTAAAATTATATGACGAATAGATCTGCTCAATATATTTCATTTCTTGAATATGGATGTATATGCTAATACATGCACATGGCACTATACTGTAATATAGACCCAAGAAATATTTAACAGAGTCAGTTTTTAATATTTACACCTATAGTCTATAGTATCTATAGTATCTCCAAAATGGTTAACATACAGGTGAATGGAAAAATGTTCTTAAAGCAAATCGATGGATTTTTAAAAGTTTCTATATAATTCAGTTGTAGATATGTAAACTGTTTCATTTAGTTTGCTGATGTGAATGTTTCATTTGTAGAAAAAACAAATGATGCTGAAAGGAACCAAAACTTACAGATGCTGAAAGGAACCAAGATATATATATATACAGCCATTTTAACTACTATCTAAAACCATCAGTGGACCTATATGCATTTACTTTTTAGTGAAACACAGTGAAAGGAACCAAACATCCATCAAGTTTCCTTGAAATACTTGTGATTACATGGCCTGATGACTGACACATTGCTTTGTGATAAACAGGGATGTAATGATACACTCTATTTATGCTGCAGTGCGATTGATGATGCATAGTAAACTAAACACAAATTATGACTGACAAAGTTTCCTTTTATTTTTTATCTACAACAAAACTACAAAAGCTGTATTTTGTTTATCTTTTCTTTTTCAGAGGAAACTGAAGTGAATACGAATTATTAAATCAAGATTAAGTGAAATAAACGAGTTGTAGTTTTACAGGCTGTTTGTAGGTCAGTCACAAAACAAGGGCTTTTTTTTTCATCGACATTGCAACACTCAAGAGACACTGAGTGTTCACTGCTGGTTGGATAGTAAATAAAATGGCTATATTTGTGTTGAAGACATGGTGACCCCTGGTTCCCATCACCATCACTGTAAAGAAGTCAGAGTCTGTAAGTTTCTCTACAGTGAACCACTTCACACCAAACCACCCTGAATGACTGTTTACATCTCCACCACTGAATCTTTCAGGGATTCGGTAAAATTGGTGGATTTCCCCTTTAAGGTTTCTGAAGTTAAATAAAACTCTGTGCTGCTGTTGCTCACCTCTGCAGTGTAAATATAAACCACATTAAAATTCATTGAGACCAGCGAGCGGAGCAGAAAGAGCAGCACGGTGAAACCAAACCTGCAGGAGAAAAAGATCAAAGTAAATCAGCAGCTCAACAGAAGAGGGCAGTATAGAGTTCTGATCCCGGTCAGGACTCAACATACAGAGTAATGATTCTAACAGAGTGTCCACGTCTAATCAAGCTGTAGCTGCTGTGCTGTTGGTTACTCTGTGTGTTATTAAAGCTATGGTGCAAGAGTAGTGCTGTCTGTATATGTATTAGATAATTAATGTTACAGAATAATAAGATATGAAGAGATGATACTATTCAGGTGACACGATCTTGATCATATGCTCAGAATCTGTTTACAATTATAATAATATTTATAACTGATTATTAGTCTCATGTCCTGAATTCCTCTTATTCTCATCTGGTCACCCTTTACCCCACAGAAGCTCAATATTCAATGAGAAAAATGAGTTAAATTAATATAAATCTATTGATTTTTCTTATATATATATATATATATATATATATATATATATATATATATATATATATATATATATATATATATATATACACTACCGCTCAAAACTTTTGAATCACTTTAGAATTTCATTTCATGCCATTTTCATGCAATTCACAAACAATATTGTCCATTTCACAGTTAATGTAAGTGTATCAGATGATTTTTAAAGAATAAAAATGTTTGTATTTAAGCCTATTTTTGTATAGAGGCTTATTTTACATATAGTTCTATTATCAGCAATTCTCAGTCCTCTGTCTAAATCTCCTGGTACGGCCACCAATCCAAGTTAGGGATGTTATTGGACTAATTGGTTGTTAGGACACTCTTGCTCAATTGTGATGCACAGCTGAAAAACATTCTACTAATAAGTGAGTATAAAAGGGAACAACATTCTAGGTTAGTTTAGTATCTGAAGCATCAGCAGTTGATGGCTTGCTGACCGACTCACAATGACCAGAAAGAAACAACTTTCTTTAGAGACCCGTCAGTCCATTGTTGTGTTAAGGAAGAAGATACTCCATTGAAAACAAGAACATTTCACTGTAATCCACTGAGTTGTTTTTTTAATGAGTTGTTCTCATTTGGGTGCTCAGCACCCAAACCTCTAAAACCTAAACCTCTAAGCCTACAATCGCCCCGGCATTGACTAACTATATTTGGTGTAAAGGGGGAACAAAATAAGGAAATTACATTTGTTTGCCAAGCTATCGCTATCACTTTAAGTACAAGTCTACTACAACCACAATGTAGTCCTACAGATTTAGCAAACCATTGTTTTATACAAACTATTCTAACTAATCGATTCTAAGCATAACAGCATCATAACCTAGATGACTGGGTGGGTATGTGTACTCACATAGTAGTGCAAACATTAACCAACATGAAGAAGACGGCGGAGAGAATCAGCAGGATGACCATGCTGCACTTCCGACCCACCACGTTCAACAGGCCGATGTTCAGAGGGATGACTGCAGGGAGAACCAAACACAGCAACAATAACTAATAAAAACATAAAGCTGTTATAAGCTACTTAGTATAAAACTAGTTTGGTCATCTAGACTAGTGGTTTCCAACCTTGGTCCTTAATCCCAACCCCGCACTTTACTATTTTCCTGCTTTAACACACCTTTTGCGAAGTGCGGACCACTAAAGCAGAGCACAGACTTTGAGAAACTTGGGGCTGGATTGCAATTCATGCAATTTTCATGCAATTCACAAACAATATTGTGCATTTCACAATTAATGTAAGTGTATCAGATGATTTTTAAAGAATAAAAATGTTTGTATTAAAGTCTATTTTTGTATAGAGGCTTATTTTGCATATAGTCCTATTATCAGTAATTCTCAGTCCTCTGTCTAAATCTCCTGGTACGACCACCAATCCAAGTTAAGGATGTTATTGGACTAATTGGTTGTTAGGATACTCTTCAATTGCTCAATTGTGATGCACAGCTGAAAAACATTCTACTAATAAGTGAGTATAAAAGGGAGAACAACATTCTAGGTTAGTTTAGTATCTGATCATCAGCAGTTGATGGCTTGCTGACCGACTCAAAATGACCAGAAAGAAACAACTTTCTTTAGAGACCCGTCAGTAACACTAACACAACACTAAGGCAGAGCAAGGAGGGGGAACTCTGAGAAACTTGGGGCTGGAGTTCTGGGTGGCTTCTACTGCTGGGTTTTGAAGCCAGACCCCCTCTTTTCCAAGCGAAGAGTGAGTATGATTTTGAAAGAGATGGAGGAGCTAGGGAGGTGGTGGGGGTGCGAATTTCATCATGAGAAGGTGAGGGCAGTGGAGTGGTTTATATAGAGTGTGTAATGATGGAAAGGAGGAGTTTGGGCGTGGTCCTTCTCCCAAACTTAAGTTATTTCATAACTTCATTATCCAACTCTGCAAGGGCTTATAGGTTGAATCAGGCATAGGCACAGCAAGGAGAACAGCAATATATGCTATTCTGGGAGTACGGCCGAGAACCACTGATGACTACATTAGAATTACATTAAGGAGTTTGTTGTGTAATGTGGCACTACTGGTTTTGGGCGGATTCTGTTGGTCCCAATTACACTCACAGAGCACTTTCTTAGGAACACCAGTATATCTACTTATTCAAGCAATTATATAATCAGCTAATATTGTGGCAGCAGAACGGGGCAGAATGTTCACAACCAATGAGACAGAAGAAAAAATTGTGATCTCAGTTATTATTTTAAGTGTGGCATGATTAATGGTGCCAGATGGGCTGGTTGGAGTATGTCTATATATCTGCTAGAATCTTCATGCACAGCAGAGACTTGAGAGTTTACTTGTAATATTGGGATACAGGGAGAACACCAAGCAGCAGCAGCAGCAGGTCTGCAGACAGAAGACTTATTGATCAGTGAGGTCAACGGAGAATGACCGAAGTGGCTGAAGCTAATAGAAAGGCTACAGTAACTCAGATAACCACTCTGTAACTCTGTCAACCAACAGCAGTGGGCTCAGCCTCACCAAGACTGGACAGCTGAAGACTAAAAAAATTGAAGCCTGATAGGTCCGAATTTGGTCTTAACCTGCCTTGTGTCAACAGCCCAGGCTGGTGGAGGCGGTGTAATGGTGTAGGGAATGCTTTGAGAGAAATAATTATCAAGATATGTATTTCTTGTAACCTTGCATTTGTGGAGACTTACCAACTCTCTTCAGAGAGTTGATCACCCCCCATCCTTTGTTTGTATTTAAATGACCATCTTCTGTCTGATACCAATCACCCCCCCAAATTGGCAACATACCAACCCCCCTTAATGTTGACACCCCAAACCCATTTGACCTCCTACTTAAACTGGAGTTACTGAGTTAGACTGAGAGAGAGATGGACTAGACTGGACCTCAAGAGATTGGACTTCAAGAGCTGGGCCCGTGTGTGCTTCTGCATGCACGTGATTAAGACTACCTCCCGACCGCTAACAGACTGGTTGTGATCGACTGAGCTGTACCCACATACACATACAACTCACATCCTGTGTCAATAAACTACACAACAAAGTCTACACTGAAGGTCTCCTGACTTCTGATTCCTGAAGGCTGAATTTCTAACAGCTTTCTTTATATGAATTAGCCATGCCACAGCCTATTTGAGAATTATTGCTGACCAGGTGATTCCCTACTTAGGCACAATTTACTGTCTTTTAACAGCTACTTCCAGCATGATGATGCAGTATGTCACAAAGCATAAGCATCTCAAATTGGTTTAGTGAATATGACTCCCTAGTCATCGGATCTGAATGCAACAGAACACCTTGGTATGTGGTAGAACAGGAGATTCACAGCATGGAAGGCGTTCTGCAGACTGCATGATGCAATCGTGTCAACATAGACAAGAGTGTTTCCAAATGTAATGAGAGGGTTGGGTCAAGTGCAGAGTGGTCTTATTAGGGACAGTCCAGTAATCAACATCAGGGTAACCGTCTGGGGTAATAACACAGGTAGGCAACCACAGAACTCAGTTTAGATACACCAATACTTCACAAACTAACAGGCCAAACAAAGGGGTTGATGTAGCGGCCCTAATGAGTCCATACTCAGCTGTAGGTGTGTGCAATGAGCCATAGAGGAGCCGGAAATCATAAACAAACACGTCAGAAGCCATGTGCAGTACCACACAGGCCCAGAAGGGGGTGGTATTTGACACCAACATCTTGTGGAATCCATGCCACAAAGAATTAAAGTATATATACAAATATAGGACAAAGACCACTCACGTGCCACCTCGCCCAGGCAGCTAATGAGGAGGGTCTGGTAGTCGGCCATGTTGAACGGGATGCAGTAGCACAGCGCCTCCTCTTGGTTGTGTTTAATGCTGTGCTCTGCATCAGCATCAGTCACACACAGAAGGTTCTTCTCCAGCAGCTCTGAACTGCTCAGCACTGAGCCGTAGTAGGAGAACGAGGCCACAAACCTGCAGAGAGCGGTCAGTTATATGGGTGTGACATTGGAGCTGGTAGTTAGAGGTCAGTTTAGCCATTTATTGACAGTAGCTTAGGTTCAAATTCGGTTACAGATGCTCACAGATTTCAGTAAAACAAAACAGCAACTGTAAGAGTTACACCATACATGCCCAGCCAAGGTACATCCTTGGCTGGGCAGCGTCAGAGGAGATGATTACAAGGCAAATTGTAAAAATGTGTCTGCGAGTGTTTTCAGTGGTGCATGCATCAGGAGAGCAACACTGCAGACACATAAGAACACAAAAGAACCCAGTGTCACAGTTTTTCAATACACCAATCATCTCCTGATGATCTCAGTGCAGAGCTTATTTTAGTAGACTATTGTGGTTTGATTGATTGCTTAGGATGTGGAGCTTTTAAAGTCAAATAAATTCTCATTTTTTAAATATACTATAATGTTTATTCTTTAATATATATATATATATATATATATATATATATATATATATATATATATATATATATATATATATATATATATATATATATACAATTACGTCTCTGGAGAAGATATTTTAACTCATCAATCAACAAAACATGTTATTTGACCCGGCGCCATATAGGAAAGAGAGTGAGAGTGCAACATTACCATGAGTACCACAGCAGCAGAGATGTTCTCCTGAAGGCTGAACTGAGCAGAGTTCCTGCATTTCCTCTCTCGGCCTGTAAACACACAACACAGCCAGACATAAACTACTAGACGGTGGGGTTCAGGTATTAATGTGTGTGTGCAGGTGTGTGCATAAAAGAGAGCTAACACACCACTATAGGTTCCCGTAGCTCTCCCTCTGGCAAACTGGCTCCATTCATCTTAGCGATCCATTTTAAGGTAGCAACTGCACCTTCTACATTACCTGCTGAGACCTGGAACCTCGCTGACTCGGGGATGAACTAAAAAAACAAGAAAGAATGAAGAAGTTTGGCTCCTAGCTATGGATCAGTCATCTGCTTGTGAATATGGGTTAACAGCTGATCAGTTACTGCTGCCTCTAATAAGACCCTGGCTTACAAATCCTGTTTCATCAAAGGATTATTCCCACTGAATTCAACTAGTAGTGTTAAGTATTTGAAAGATACTTTGTTTTTCACTAATTTTTCTCATTTTTGTTCCTTATTATGGCAGCCCACTCAGGCTAAGGACCACACATTAACTAGAAGCAAAGCACCAAAATCTGGGCCTCATTCATTTATTTATTTTTTTCTGAAGGGGAATGTAATTAGTTTGCAGGGATTCAGCTGATACTCTATATGTTTTAAGCTTGAAAGATAGGAGGAGTTAAAGGGGAACTTAACTGATTTTTCAAATTCCTAAAAAAAATCCTAAAAAAAATTCCTAATGGTTGTGATGTAAACAAAGTCATTCAGATACAGTCATTCAGTGTGGTTTGTTGTAAAATGCTACATTCAAGACAAATCTGGCGAGTCATATTAGTTCACAATGGTGATGATGGGAACCAGACGTTGATTTTTATTTTTCTACATCATTTGAACACGACAGCTGCCGTTTACACTGGGTAACATTTTCATGATGAATGGACCAATAGAAATGTTCCAAAACAGCTTGGAAAAAAATCTGGTCCCATTGACTTACATTGAAAGTAAAGACTCTCCTTTAAAGTTGGCATTTTGGAGATTTTGGTATTTTTTCTGATATATTTCCTCTGATATCGTTTTTTTATGCTGACGAATTGTTTTATGATATTTTTGTAATAAATGTTTGGTTTAAAATTTTACAGGCATGGTCAACTTTATAACAGTCTTTCAGAAACTCACTAGATGCTTATGGCTAGCACATCCTTTGTTTTATGGCAGCTGAATAATTTCAGGATCTGATGTCTAGTATATAATGTTTTACACATGTTAAGGCCATTAAATGGGATATATAGGTGTGTTTACCAGCATCAAGTGAAACTAAATGCTGGCACAGAGCTCAATAGACTACCATTACATTACAGATTGGTCTCCTGTCCTTATTTGATGCCAAAAGAAGAAATTACAGGTACATGCAGGGCACTGGGAACCAAAATATCCTCTAACTAAAATGAATATATGGGTGGTCACTGTATTTCATTTCCCTTATGTTGGACAATAGAGTTAATGTGATGTAATTCCATGGCAGGTTCTCTGTCTGTGGGTTCACCTGGAAGAGTCCAATGAGTATGAGGCTAGGGACGACGGACAGTCGAATCATCCACCGCCAGCCCAGAGTGGGCACGACCGTCATGCCCAGTATGATGATGAGTAAAGACCCCAGCATCCAGAAGATCTAACAACAGTTACATGAAACATAATGCAACAAGTCAACATTGGCATGTAGAACTTCACTACAGAACAAGAGCCCTGCTATATCAGGCCTTTGATTGGTTACTCACTGAAGCAAGCGGCAGCAGGAAGGCTCTGTGTTTGGCAGGAATGAACTCGGTCTTCAGAACGAACCTTACAGAGGAAGATCAGATGAATCACACTCTGCTTTAGATTTCTATGACACATTAACATTCGTGTGCAGTGAAAGGAATTCTTTCATAACAGCCGAACGTGTGTCTGAGTGCGTGTGTGACTGTGTGGGTACCCTTGTGATGTGGCCGCTACTCCGCAGCCCACCATGCTGCGCAAGAAAATAAACCAGCCGTAGGACGGTGCGAATGACGTGAGCACAGAGAAATACGCAGCCCACACAAAGCCTCCAAACACCACCTGCATGCACACACACACACACACATGCACACATATGAACATACACATGCACACATGCATACGTACATACAGAGGACCCAAACCAAAACAGACTGTATGCAAACGTATCTCCAGCCAAAAACCTCACCTGATGCAGTGAATGTAAAGTTGTAAGTAGATCTGATGAGCACTGTCCATCAAAAGTTTGGGGACATCTAGCGATATTGTCTATGTAAGTGTGTGTGTATGTGTGTAACTGAACATCCATTACCATTCAGACGTGAAGAATTACAAGTCATATTAAAGATTTTGTTCATTTGTATGCAATATAATATGAATATAAATATTTTTATATGCAATTACAGCATTAAGCAAAAGTGTGATGTCTGTGAAATGACATGTTTTATTGGTTTTCTATGTGAAAAAAATAAACATAAATATGGCTTTTTTATTTTGGTAAACTGTATATACTGGATAAATACAAATGCATACAATTAAAGTAAATATAGAAAAAAAACATTTCTATATAATAAAAACCATAATACATACACGAGCTGCTTTTATGTTTTATTTTCTCCTCAATTGTTAAATTCAGTACATAAACAGTATTAAAACGTGTTCACTTAGAGCCCAAACATGAGACTCTTTTATGTAGATTTAAATAATAAAGACTGGAAACCAAACGGTAATTTCAGATCTTTTGTTCAGTGTTGGAGTGGGATTGGCAAGAAGTCTCTGTTACGGTGATTTTATCATGAATATTTCTTCACTTCAGCAGGAAAAACAGATATTCCAGATAATAATGGTGATTAAATCTTTATTCTTGATGTTACACAGTCATTCTGAATAACTTATTCTGCTCTGTTTATCATTCTGGACACATGTCACATAAAAGGGCGACTCCACCATTTTTTTTTAATCTCTGTAATGAAACAGTTGAGATGTAAACGGTCATTCAGAGTGGTTCGGTGTGAAATGCTTCCTTTAGAAATTGCTCACAGTGGTGAGGACATAAACCGGACGTCCTGAAGAGTGTTTTTTAGTATGTATTTCAGGGCATGCATGCATACATACACACACACACACACACACACACACACACAGTCAACTCACATTACTATAACCACTTCCTACTATGCATAGGTGGCAGTGTTATGGTCTAGGTAATGTTCTCGTGGCATTCATGGACCCTCTCTAAAGTGGGTATGAATCCATCCTTGCAGATCATGTACACCATACATGCTGATTGTCTTCTCTGGGGCAAATGGGATCTTCCAGCAAGACAATGTGACACATCACACAGCCAGAAATGTTCAACACTGGTTTGAAGTGCTATCCAAGACTTCTAAATACTACCCTGGACCCCTAATTCCCCAGACTTGATCCCAACTGAGCATCTGTGGGACCACCTGGATGGTGGTGTTGGCTCTATGGATCCTCCCTCACGCTCCCTCCAGCAGCTGTGGGATGCGCAGCAGTCAGCATGGCTCCAGATACCTGTGACTACCTACCAGGACCTTATTGAGTCTCCCAGTCCGTCTAGCTGGGACACCAACCGTGTTTACTCTTTGATATTTAAATAATATGGTCATAATAATGTGACTCCACTGTGTGAGAGATAAATAGATATACACATCTCCTGAGAAGATATGTGTGGGTTCATTGCAGGTTTTGAATAGTAAATGAAATGGCTGTATGTGTTGTAGACGTGGTGACGCCTGGTTCCCATCACCACCACTGTAAAGAAATCAGTCTGGATGTTTCTGTACAATTAATTATTTTACATCAATCGACTCTGAACAACTCTGTTTACATTTCAACCACTGAACCGCATGTGAATGCTGACAAATCAGCAGAATTTGCCCTTAACATGATCATTATTCATTATTATTCATATTTTTTTAACCTGTGCAAGTGCATAGAACCTATTAAAATATTTTTAAATGTTTTTTTGCAACAAAATAGATTTTAAACTGTTAAACAATAGTATTAAAAAATATATATATATATAAAAAATATACATGCAACACTTTTTAAAGTTTTAATACATACTTTTAGGCAAAAACCAATTACAACACCTTAAAACACAGAGCCGGACTGTCCTCAAACTTTTGACGAGCAGTGTGAAGTGTAGGTGTGACTGTGATGTGTAAAAGGAGGATTGTCTGACCTTCCAGCGACCATACTTGTCCGCTACATATCCACACAGCACCCCGCATACCATGAAACCAAGGAACACCATCTAAAGGCAAACACACACACACACACACACACACAATAACAACTTTACAGCAGAGGCCAAAAACATACTTTACTTATAATGTAAGCCGATGAAACTAGAATTATTTACAAACAACTTTAGAGCATTTCTATTTTCATAAAATGTAAACGGCAGCCGCTGCATTGAAATAATGCAGAAAACTAAAAATCGACAAGAATGGAGATATCCATCAATCAATCAATCAATCAATATTTCTTTATATAGCGATTTTTACAGCCAGTGTTGTCTGAAAGCAGCTTTACAGCAAAGCAGTTTAGTGATGTAGTGATGTAAAGTTTGAGCCATCTCATAGGTTCACTACCAGAGTGAGAGATGGCTCCCAAAGGAGTCAAAAGTACTCACATTCATTACTCAGGTAGAAGTACAGATACTAGGGTTAAAAATACTTCTGTAGAAGTTGAAGTATCAACTCAAGCTTTTTACTCCAGTAAAAGTGTAAAAGTACTGCTTTCAAAACTACTTAAAGTTTAAAAGTAAAAGTAATGTAAGGAAAAAATGCCATTAAGGACAAAAGCTTAGGCCGTACCACAGGGGTCTATAGTGCACTAGCCCACCTCCCCAAAAAACCCCATTCTTCTAAAAGTCATAATGACTATAATGTTATATTAAAATTTGAATGCTAATAAATTTGGGATGCGCTAGGCTTCCTGTTTCAGCTTCCATTTTATACGCCCATTGAACATGAATGTAGTTTAGTACAATGTAAATATATTAAAGAAGCATATCTGTTACTACTGAGTATTAACATGTGTTTCATGGAGCAGAAGATATGATGACTAGTTGTCTATAAGTATTGTAATGGAGCAAAAAGTTAAGACATGTTATCAATAATCTTAACTGGAATGTAAATGTAGATAATTCAAAACAAGCTGAAATGAAATAGGAGTAACAAGACTATGTTTAAAATGTAAGGAGTAGAAAGTACTGATAATGGAGTGTAAATGTAAGGAGTAGAAAGTACTGATAATGGAGTGTAAATGTAAGGAGTAGAAAGTACTGATAATGGAGTGTAAATGTAAGGAGTAGAAAGTACTGATAATGGAGTGTAAATGTAAGTAGTAGAAAGTACTGATAATGGTGTGTAAATGTAAGGAGTAGAAAGTACTGATAATGGAGTGTAAATGTAAGGAGTAGAAAGTACAGATAATGGAGCGTAAATGTAAGGAGTAGAAAGTACTGATAATGGAGTGTAAATGTAAGGAGTAGAAAGTACTGATAATGGAGTGTAAATGTAAGGAGTAGAAAGTACTGATAATGGTGTGTAAATGTAAGGAGTAGAAAGTACTGATAATGGAGTGTAAATGTAAGGAGTAGAAAGTACTGATAATGGAGTGTAAATGTAAGGAGTAGAAAGTACAGATAGTGGAGTGTAAATGTAAGGAGTAGAAAGTACTGATAATGGAGTGTAAACGTAAGGAGTAGAAAGTACTGATAATGGAGTGTAAATGTAAGGAGTAGAAAGTACTGATAATAGAGTGTAAATGTAAGGAGTAGAAAGTACTGAAATGGAGTGTAAATGTAAAAAAGTAAAAAATAAATTCCATTGAATTTATTTACTGAATAAATTTCAGTAAAGTATAAATAACCAAAATTTAATTAATTTAATTTGATTTAAATAATTAAGGTAACAAAGTATTTGTACTTTGTTACTTGACACCTCTGATGGCACCCGATGACGGTGGCTCTACTGCAGTGCTTCCTGGTTTTCTTTTGTATATAGTTTTCTTTGGACAGCGACGATATTCAACATATGTTGTGATTATCTACTCAATCTAACACAGCAGGTGCCTTTCCACATCTCATCCATCCTGCTCTTCACTTTCTACATAATGGATGTGTGTGGAAAAAAAATCCGTCAAAACTTGATCAACTGAATTTTCAGTGGCCACAAGTTTATGAAGTGTTGTTAAAGAAAAGTTAATGTAAAAAACAGGTAAATATGCTTTTATACTGCTTTCAGTTTAATGCAGTTCAAACAGAATCTTGAACTGTCTCAACTTTTTAGGAACCGCATAAACAAGCACTGGCACTTGTTTATGGCAGTGTTTGAGTAGTTTGTACTAGATAGAGATACATACTCTGACTGAACACATAGCACTTCTGTAAGTCGCTCTGGATAAGAGCGTCTGGTAAATGCTGTAAATGTGAATGTAAATAAAACACCCCAGGCATGAAACAGCCGCAGGTTAACTGAAACTGTTTTTTACAGACATGCTCACACATGAGCGCAAAAGAATCCTGATGTCTGATTGGCTGAAAAGCTCACCGTGGAGACCAGGGCCACCTGCCAATCCTCCAGACGCCACTCGCATCGAATCTCAGGAGAAACCACAGCCAACAACATGATCTCCATCGCCTCTACAATCTGTACCACACACACACACACACACACACAGCATACAGGAAGTATTATATGAAATACATAACGATTAAAATACCGGACGTGGTATATCATATATATATATATATATATATATATATATATATATAGAGAGAGAGAGAGAGAGAGAGAGGGAGAGAGAGAGAGAGAGAGAGAGAGATCTCAGGTCTCTTACATTAGCACTGCCCATAATAACAAACAGCAGAATGTGAAAGCGTCCGAAGCCGATGCCTTCCACAGCCTCCTCCACGCTGTAGAACTTCTGACCTGAGAGAAGAAAGAGGGACAGAGCAGAGGTCACCAGGTCAGAGGACACTGATACAACAGAGGACAGCAGATACAAAACACATCTCCAGAGAGAAGATCTCACTTCATATCATACACATACATCAGTATAGCAGTCATACTGTTCAACCTTAACAGAGCTGATCAGACTGGAGTCACATCAGATCTAACACACTGAACACCGCAGTTCTAATACTTTTCACTTTAAAAATATATCCAGCCTATACCTGGTAAATGGAAAGAAAGGGGAAAAAAAGAAATAGTGACTCAGTATTTTGAGATGAGTCATAGAAGTCAATATTTTGAGATATTAAATACTTATTTTGAGATAGTAAGTCAATATTTTGAGATGCTAAATACTTATTTTGAGATAGTAAGTCAATATTTTGAGATGCTACATACTTATTTTGAGATTGTAAGTCAATATTTTTATATGCTAAATACTTATTTCGAGATAGTAAGTCAATATTTTAAGATGCTAAATTCTTATTTTGAGATAGTAAGTCAATATTTTGAGATGCTAAATTCTTATTGAGATAGTAAGTCAATATTTTGAGATATTAAATACTTATTTTGAGATAGTAAGTCAATATTTTGAGATGCTAAATACTTATTTTGAGATAGTAAGTCAATATTTTGAGATGCTAAATACTTATTTTGAGATAGTAAGTCAATATTTTTATATGCTAAATACTTATTTCGAGATAGCAAGTCAATATTTTAAGATGCTAAATTCTTATTTTGAGATAGTAAGTCAATATTTTGAGATGCTAAATTCTTATTGAGATAGTAAGTCAATATTTTGAGATATTAAATACTTATTTTGAGATAGTAAGTCAATATTTTGAGATGCTAAATACTTATTTTGAGATAGTAAGTCAATATTTTGAGATGCTAAATACTTATTTTGAGATAGTAAGTCAATATTTTTATATGCTAAATACTTATTTCGAGATAGCAAGTCAATATTTTAAGATGCTAAATTCTTATTTTGAGATAGTAAGTCAATATTTTGAGATGCTAAATTCTTATTGAGATAGTAAGTCAATATTTTGAGATATTAAATACTTTTTTTATATAGTAAATCAATATTTTGAGATGTTAATACTTATTTTGAGATAGTAAGTCAATATTTTTATATGCTAAATACTTTTTTTGATATAGTAAAATCAATATTTTGAGATGTTAATACTTATTTTGAGATAACAAGTCAATATTTTGAGATGCTAAATACTTATTTTGAGATAGTAAGTCAATATTTTTATATGCTAAATTCTTATTTTGAGATAGTAAATCAATATTTGGGATGCTAAATTCTTATTGAGATAGTAAGTCAATATTTTGAGATACTAAATACTTTTTTTGATATAGTAAATCAATATTTTGAGATGTTAATACTTATTTTGAGATAGTAAGTCAATATTTTGATATGCTAAATACTTATTTTGAGAAAGTAAGTCAATATTTTGAGATGTTAATACTTATTTTGAGATTATTTTGAGGATTAAATAAGAGGCCCCTCATTCTCCTCACCTTGCCCACCGTTGGCCTTGCTCTGTGCTGCATCTCTCCCGTTCCTCTCCTCCTCCTCGTGCTGCTGCTGCTGCTGCTGTTGTTGCTGCTGCTGTTGCTGTTGCTGTTGCTGCTGTTGCTGCTGCTCTGGCTGCTGCACCTCCACCTCCACCTCATCCTCCTCCAACTCCTGAAGCTGGATAGCATTCACCAGCTGGGTCTTCATGGAGCTCTTGCGTCCTCCTGTCATCCTCTTCAGCGCTCTCTCCCCCTCAAAGAAACCTGAATAACAGTAAACATATGTACCTGTGGAAGACCACCTTAAGTCAAAAAAGTCATTATTTTGAAATACTGAGTCATGATTTCGACTTGCTAAGTCATTATTTTGAGATACTGTGTAATTATACTTTGAAATACTGAGTTATTTTTGAAGTACTGGTCATAATTTTGTGATACTATGTCACAATTTTGAGATGCTAAATCATATTTTGAGATACTGAGTCATTATACCAAATGATTATTTTGAGATTATAATTTTAAAATACTTATTATTTTAAGATACAGCAAACGTATATACCTATGGAAGATCACTCTTTGCCACATAATAAACATCCAGCACCTGATTATTAATATAATTTATAGTAATTATAGTCATTCTTTTTAACATACTGAGTAATTATTTTAAGATGCTAAAGCATTACTGAGGTATTGACTCATTATTATTATTTGAAATACTAAGTCATTATTGTCACTTGCTAAGTCATTATATTGAGATACTAAGTAATTATTTTTACATACTGAATCATTATTTCAAGATACTAAGTCATTATTTTCACTTGCTAAGTCATTATTTTCACTTGCTAAGTCATTATTTTCACTTGCTAAGTCATTATTTTAAGATACTGATTCATTATGCTGAGATACTAAGTCATTCAATTGATGTGCTTAATGGTTATTTTGAGGTACTGATTCAATATGCTGAGATGTTTAGTTTATATTTCGAGTAATTATTTTGAGATACTAAGTCGTTTTTTTGAGATATTAAGTCATTATTTTGACATACTAAATCATTATTTTGAGATACCAAGTCAGTATTTTGAGATACTGATTCAATATGCTGAGATGCTAAGTCATTATTTTGACATACTGAATCATTATTTTGAGATACTAAGTCATTATTTTGACATACTGATTCATTATGCTGAGATGCTAAGTCGTTATTTTGAGATATTAAGCCATTATTTTGACATACTGAATCATTATTTTGACATACTGAATCATTATTTTGAGATACTAAGTCATTATTTTGACATACTGAATCATTATTTTGAGATAGTAAGTCATTATTTTGAGATACTGATTCATTATGCTGAGATGCTAAGTCATTATTTTGACATACTGAATCATTATTTTGACATACTGAATCATTATTTTGAGATACTAAGTCATTATTTTGAGATATTGATTCATTATGCTGAGATGCTGTCATTATTTTGATATAGTGAATCATTATTTTGAGATACTAAGTCATTATTTTGAGATACTAAGTCATTATTCTGAGATACTAAGTCATTATTCTGAGATACTAAGTCATTATTTTGACATACTGAATCATTATTTTGACATACTGAATCATTATTTTGAGATACTAAGTCATTATTTTGACATACTGAATCATTATTTTGACATACTGAATCATTATTTTGAGATATTGATTCATTATGCTGAGATGCTGTCATTATTTTGACATACTGAATCATTATTTTGAGATACTAAGTCATTATTTTGACCTACTGAATCATTATTTTGAGATAGTAAGTCATTATTTTGAGATACTGATTCATTATGCTGAGATGCTAAGTCATTATTTTGACATACTGAATCATTATTTTGACATACTGAATCATTATTCTGACATACTGAATCATTATTTTGAGATACTGATTCATTATGCTGAGATACTAAGTCATTATTTTGACATACGGAATCATTATTTTGAGACACTAAGTCATTATTTTGAGATACTGATTCATTATGCTGAGATGCTAAGTCATTATTTGAAGATACTAAAGCATTATTCTGAAACGCTAAGTCCTTGTTTTGAGATCTGATACTTGTTTCTGATCTCATATGTGTTTCCATACATACACCAGTCTGATATGAGACTGTAACACTGCTTCACCTCTGAGCTCACTTCGTCTATGAGGAAACATCTAAACACCATGAACTCTCTCCGCGTGAAGGTGTAACTGCTAACACTCTGCATTCTAACGCTCACTCGGCCAACTCGAGAAGACTTCTTCGTCTCTTAACTTCGCCGTTCCACCTTAAACGGCGCCTGAATGTATGCAACACTTAAGGTGGAGCCGTAACCTCGATTAAGAAACTGGCGACCAAGGAACCAAGCGGAACCTCGCAACTCGGAGCAGGAGTTCAGACCTCCAACCAACAACCAAATCACTGACCAGCAGCAGAGGAGGACATCACACCTACCTTCTTCAAGAACTCCTACAGCAGAGCGGCTTCGGACGTGTTAATAGACAATCCCGGTTTAGAAACATCTCTGATGACCCACTTCTTCCAAAAACAAAGTGCCGTGTACCTGCCAACAGGTAAGGAGCGTCAGCAGAGGGAGGAGCGCTGGAGCTGCTTTTAAAGGGCCACACATGCAGCTCGCCTCGGGATCCAGTTACTGTGCTGGGTGAAGGTTCAGGGCAGGGCTGAGCTCTGATATGCTCTGGCTATGAGGTGTTGCACTCCAGCCAACTGCTGGTGGAGGGAAGTTGTTAAACAGGTTCCTGTAAGCCTGGCTGTGGTTTTGTTGCACCGCTCCAGTTCTTCCTCTCGTAACCGGAGAATCTGGAACACCACTATGTGGCCCTTATTGTTCTCTTTAAAGAGCCATTAACCAACAAAACCATGTATTTATAGATCTGTGTCACGATCACTGGGGATCCAAAGAGATCTCTATCACTTGGTAGCTTTATTTGACCATCTACACACTACATCAGCTCCACTAACCACATAGGAGCACCATCACAGACTGGATTTATTGTTAGCCCCCTTTTAACCTGCTCATCAGTGGTTAGGACCCCCTCACTGCTGTGGCTATTCTTATATCAAAGGGGGTCTGCAGTATCAGGTTGTGTCCTCAGAGTCAGGCAGAACAAGCTGGTACGCCTGTATCGATTCTCAAAAACACAGTATCCATACACAGATTCCTGGCAGACAGTGGGAGTGTCTCAAATCCCAGTGAGTGTCTTAGTAGGCTGACTATGTAGTCAGCTGTGTAAGTAGCAGTGTTCTCTCCTCATCTCTCCTCATAAAACAGATTACTGAGACGCTCTAGTTAGAGAGAGACTGCGTCACGGCTTGTTCCCGCCCACTGCAGCACGCGACCAGTGGTTTAGCTAGTTGCTAAGCTACCAGCCAGCATCCAAAACAATAGCCCAGACTTAAAAATCTGCTAGCATAAATGCTAATGGCTCGAGTATAAAACTGCTAAATAGTGAAGGACTCGTTACAGAGTTGATAATAAAAAACTGTTTTGTGTGATTATATGACCAGAAACACATTAAAACTCCAGAGAGAATCAAAATAACTCACATTTTAAAACCACTTCACTGCTCGTAGATTAGCCTGTGTTGCAACATGGGATTGTCTTAGCGGCTGAGGAAGCGTTCCATACTTCCTTAAAATCAGGTCTAAATAAGGTTCCTCAGTAGACAGTATGTTTAAGGTATGTAAGAATTGGGACAGTCTACATGTCAGGAGCGCATACTTTGACCAAAAAGATGGTGTCTATGTAGACACTAGGTGTGTCCAAAATCACCTACTTGTCTACTACTCAGTAGTAAATCAGTAGGTGAGCGTGGCTAGTATGTCCGAATACTCAGTAGTAAATCAGTAGGCGAGCGCGGCTAGTATGTCTGAATACTCAGTAGTAAATCAGTAGGCGAGCGCGGCTAGTATGTCTGAATACTCAGTAGTAAATCAGTAGGCGAGCGTGGCTAGTATGTCTGAATACTCAGTAGTGAAATCAGTAGGCGAGCGCGGCTAGTATGTCTGAATACTCAGTAGTAAATCAGTAGGTGAGCGCGGCTAGTATGTCTGAATACTCAGTAGTAAATCAGTAGGTGAGCGCGGCTAGTATGTCTGAATACTCAGTAGTAAATCAGTAGGCGAGCGCGGCTAGTATGTCTGAATACTCAGTAGTAAATCAGTAGGCGAGCGCGGCTAGTATGTCTGAATACTCAGTAGTAAATCAGTAGGCGAGCGTGGCTAGTATGTCTGAATACTCAGTAGTGAAATCAGTAGGCGAGCGCGGCTAGTATGTCTGAATACTCAGTAGTAAATCAGTAGGTGAGCGCGGCTAGTATGTCTGAATACTCAGTAGTAAATCAGTAGGTGAGCGCGGCTAGTATGTCCGAATACTCAGTAGTAAATCAGTAGGCGAGCGCGGCTAGTATGTCCGAATACTCAGTAGTAAATCAGTAGGCGAGCGCGGCTAGTATGTCTGAATACTCAGTAGTAAATCAGTAGGTGAGCGCGGCTAGTATGTCTGAATACTCAGTAGTAAATCAGTAGGCGAGCGCGGCTAGTATGTCTGAATACTCAGTAGTAAATCAGTAGGTGAGCGCGGCTAGTATGTCCGAATACTCAGTAGTGAATCAGTAGGCGAGCGTGGCTAGTATGTCCGAATACTCAGTAGTAAATCAGTAGGCGAGCGCGGCTAGTATGTCCGAATACTCAGTAGTAAATCAGTAGGTGAGCGCGGCTAGTATGTCCGAATACTCAGTAGTGAATCAGTAGGCGAGCGCGGCTAGTATGTCCGAATACTCAGTAGTAAATCAGAAGGCGAGCGCGGCTAGTATGTCCGAATACTCAGTAGTAAATCAGTAGGCGAGCGCGGCTAGTATGTCCGAATACTCAGTAGTAAATCAGTAGGCGAGCGCGGCTAGTATGTCCGAATACTCAGTAGTAAATCAGTAGGCGAGCGCGGCTAGTATGTCCGAATACTCAGTAGTAAATCAGTAGGCGAGCGCGGCTAGTATGTCCGAATACTCAGTAGTAAATCAGTAGGCGAGCACGGCTAGTATGTCTGAATACTCAGTAGGTATTTAGTAGTAGTGAATACTCAGTAGGTATTGAGTAGTAGTGAACGGTACCCGGATGACCTCCTGAATCAGTAGTTATTGTTATGTAGGTAAACACAGCACACTGTGTATCCCATGATTCACCTGGAGTCGTGGATGAATTCAAAGTGGAGTAAATAAACGGTGTAAAGCTGAACGTCGGCTGTGTGTACGTAGCTACGGCTAGTGAACTGCCGCTACAGAAGTTAGCGCTACTGCTGAGATAAACAATGATTACATTCCTCCTGATTCGTCTTCTCAGAGCTACAGCTCCACATTGTGTGAGTACATATTCAGACAAAAACACAGATCAGTGTCACAAAAAGATCTAAATCTGTCAGTAAACAGGACTTTTAAATGAATAGCAGGACTTTTATGATGGTGGTCTGACATCTTGTGTCACAGGACGCTGGCAATATGGAGAACGTAGTGCGTCCGAGCTTGTATGGATATTAAAACTTACCTACTGAAACTGCTCTACTAGTCTACCGCTCGAGCAGTACGTACTGACTCTAATCTAGTACCTACTGACTAGTAGGCGCTTTCAGACGCACCTACTCACTAGGTTTTGAGACAGACCCAGTGACTCATTGTGTGTTGTGTTTAAAGGTCTGACCACCAGATGTCAGTGTTGTAATCCATTTTCAGCTCCACTCCAACATTAACAAGCAGCACAAGAGTGCAATACTATTATAAGCATTGACAAACCTGTTCATACAGTGGTGTGTTTTAACAGTAGGATTTGGAAAATCACTGTATATCACTTTGCTTGCAGTATTTCAGTATATCACGATACATTGAATCATGACCACTATCACAATACGATATGTATCGCCAGGTTCTTGCCAATACACAGCTCTTAAGGAAAGTGGTTTCTGTGCGGGAGAGTTTCTCCCTCTGGCATGTACTTTGGGCTAAACAACTTCACACAGTGCTGAATGTCCCCCCGAATAAAAACCCTACCTTACTGTTTGTGTAAATATAGAAACCTGGAAGACTTGGCTCTAGTTAATCACCCGTCTGTGATCCCTGTTCTCTGTGAGCAACAAGTCAACAAGACTTTTTCAGCAATCCACTTCACAAAAGGTGTGGTCACCTCAGTTACCCGCTCAGCTGCCAGCCCCCTTCAGCACCTAAGCTAACAACTAACAAGGTCGATCAGTATGACCTCCAGAGGTCTGTGCAGCTGCAGCACACAACACGGAGCACGCTAGTCAGTTTTAATGCACATAATTTATTATCTCATGTTAATCTTTTTTACACAACAATCTAGAGACAGTACACATCAAATACAGGGATGCAGTTCTGCAGGGACAGAGAGAGAGAGAGAGAGAGAGAGAGAGAGAGAGAGAGAGAGAGAGAGAGAGAGAGATGGAGTAAAGAGACGGGGAGGAGAAACGAAAGGGAAGAGTTTTCCTAGGTGCTGGCAAGGAAACATCTGTGAACATGAATGAAGAAGAGAGATGTTCTATGAGTCTCCAAAACCAATAAACCAAAAATGAACATTCCTCAAAAGGGAAATTCCACCCATTTTTTTGTCTGAATTTTGCCAAAATTGGATCAGTGAGATAAAAACAGCAAATACATTAAAGGGCCCATATCCCACATATTTTTGATTTTATTATATTTCTCCTTTTGTCTAACGTATAATAACATTTGTGTGGATTCACATTTTACATTTCCTTTTTCTCACCTCTCATTACCCACGAGACTAAAACAGGACGTTTTGCGTTACTGTGCCTTTAAGACTGATCTAAGTTAAATAAGTACTCAGAGCTGAAACATTCCTTAGAACTTGAATATGAGTGGGTGGGGCTAAACTGCTGAACAGGTAGACATATGTAAATGAGTCGGTTACTGTATTTGTAGCATATATGTACTGTATGAATTGACATACCATCAATTTACATATTACTTCACACTCCTCTATTACTAAAACAAGGGTTT
Source organism: Megaleporinus macrocephalus (assembly GCA_021613375.1). NCBI lineage: Eukaryota > Metazoa > Chordata > Actinopteri > Characiformes > Anostomidae > Megaleporinus > Megaleporinus macrocephalus. Next base: position 8,874,760 of record CM038702.1, read on the forward strand.
TCTATGATATGGGCCCTTTAAGAATTATTCGGAGATTAACCCTGACTTTGTGTCAACATTTCCTACAAAAACTAAGAACATGTTTCGGTTCTCTGGTCATTTTGGCCTGTAAATAAACAGATACGGTAGTTTCCTACCACACCACCACTGTAAAGAAATCTTAAGTCTGCATGTTTCATATTTAAAGGGCCCATATCATGGAAAAAAAAAACCTTTGCTTTTGTTTAAATAAAGCAGTCTGACATAATAAGTAAACATTATTATAGTTTCAACGTTTACAGTTTACTTCCACAGTCCCCACAGTCCACCAACACAGGCACCAACTCATTTACATATATCCACCTATTAAATCCACAGCAATTTAGCTCCGCCCACTCACACTGAAGTTCTAAGGAACATTCTGCCTCTGAATGCTTTCCTGAATGAGGCTCAGTACAAGACAACCAATCAGAACAGAGCTCATTATCTTTCATCAGTCTTAAAGGCACAGTAGCACAAACAGCATGTTTCATTCTACATGCTTGTTTCTACTCTCTTCAGCAGTACATCCACTAGAGGGCAGTCCAGAGTACAAAGTTTGGCGATGGTGGGTCATAATTTACCTACTACAGAAGATATGAAAAGAGGCAGCACTGTGGTGGTTATATTTTTCACTTATGCTACCAAAGAGGAAAACTAAATGTCTCGCTTAAACTACTGGTGGCACGCGCCAACAATATTTGGTGGTACTGCTCCATTTCATCTATATTCATAAGCTCAGCACTAATACTGCTGACCCTGTTTGGTACATAAAACCACACAAATGTTATAAATGAACACCTCAAGGAGAAAAAATATAATAAAATATATAATAGAATACAGGCTCTTTAATAATTTTCTACTAATCAGTTTTAACTGAGGTCTGTTTTGCCTTGAATTTGTTTACATCCTAAACATTGAATTACGAGAATATCGTAAAAATCGGTTGAATTTCCCTTTAAGTTCTCATTAAAGTTTCCATGGCCTCCGCTATGGCACTCATACAGGGACAGAGGGAATCATCTCGCACTCATAAACACACATAAACAAATCCAGAGATATTCAGTAACTCATCACAGAGTTCATACATTTACTTTGCTGTTGATATGATTCAGTTGGCGGTAAGGTTTGCCGGTCTTACACATTTGCCGTGGTCATTATTATATAAACATGCAGGCGCACACGCACACACACCCACACAATCATACACACACACACTCCCACACACACTCCATTGAATAGCACCATATCGGTCAAGTGGCTGGAAACATTACATGTAGCAGTATAAACAAAGGCGTGACAATTAAAACCTTTGCTAATGAACAAACACGACTCCGATGGACAGGAGCTGTGGCTGAAGAAAAACAAAAATATTTCCAGGTGGTCTTCGCAGAAGGCTGATGAGGAGGAGGGTCCTAGCAAAGACGTTTGCCTCTACACGTTGTCGTTTTCGAATGTGGAGAAATATAGGTCCATGTACATTTTATAACTCTCTCTATAGTTTACATTTGGATCATAAATACTGACTTTAGAGTGCTTTCAAAAAATATTATCACTTCAGGCTTATAAACGGCAAAATACTGAAGCTTCTTCTTTTTTTCTGATGATTAAGATGGTTTTCTCTGTGCTTTGACCGCTCGTGGTTAGTCTCTTATCCCAGTATACAGTATTCACTCAAGTAGAACAAAATCTATCAAGCTCGATTTTCACGTTTTTTTAAAAACATTTCTTTTTAAGCATATATATATATATATGTATATCAGCATGCCCATCAAGACATTAACACATTAAATAAAACTGAAAAGAAAAAGCATCATTCCACATGCGGACTGACTTAAGGCCTGCCGAGATGTCTCGTTTCAACTATTGAGAGAGAAAGAGAGAGGAAGTAAGAGTAAAAGGATATAGAGTAAAAAAAAACTGAGACACACATCAAAAGGGCAAGAGGTGATAGAGAGAGAGAGAGAGAGAGAGAGAGAGAGAGAGAGAGAGAGAGAGTCTGATAGACAGCCTTAAAAGGTTGTGAGATCAAGAGACAGCGAGGGAGCAATCAAAAGTGAGAGATCGAGGGAGACACAGAGAGACTGAAAGAAAGACGTTTAAGATGCATAAAGTCTATAAAAGACACAAAGAGAGCCATCAAAAGAGATCAAGAGTGAGATGAAGAGAGAGCAGCAGGGAGACATTTGAAGAGAGACAAAGTTATTAAGAGAGACATTGAGAGCTAGAGATCAAGAGAGAGAAAGAGAGAGACTGAGAGCCAATAAGAGTGAGAGATAATGAGAACAAAGTGAGAAACAGAAAGAAAAGAGAGATCAGAAAAGTATAAGAAAGATGAGAATGAAAGAGATCAAGAGAAAAAAAGACTGAGACATAAAAGAGGAGGAGAGAGATTACAATACAGAAGGAACCAGGGATGAAGGGTTAGATATATGGGGGACGAGAGAGAGAGATCATAAGCAAGAGAGAAACAGAAAGAGTAATCACACAGAGAAAGAGACAGAGAGATCAAGAGCAAGAAACTAAGAGACAGATAGAGAGAGCAATCACACAGAGAAGGAGAGAGAGAGAGATCAGGACAGAGAGAGAAAGAGAGAGACTGAGAACCATTAAGAGTGAGGGATGATGAGAACAGAGTGAGAGACGTAGAGAGACAGAGACAAAAGCGAGTAAAAGCAAAGATTAGGAAAGTATAACAAAGATGACTGAGAAAGGGAGAGAGAGATAAAGAGCACGAGACTCAGACAGATGGAGAGAGCAATCACAGAGAAAGAGAGAGAGATCAAGAGCAAGAGAGACTCAGAGACAGATGGAGAGAGCAATCACGCAGAGAAAGAGAGAGAGAGATCAAGAGCAAGAGAGACTCAGAGACAGATGGAGAGAGCAATCACACAGAGAAAGAGAGAGAGATCAAGAGCAAGAGAGACTCGGAGACAGATGGAGAGAGCAATCACACAGAGAAAAGGAGAGAGAGAGATCAAGAGCAAGAGAGACTTGGAGACAGATGGAGAGAGCAATCACAAAGAGAAAAGGAGAGAGAGAGAGATCAAGAGCAAGAGAGACTCGGAGACAGATGGAGAGAGCAATCACACAGAGAAAGAGAGATAGAGAGCAGAGAGACTCAGAGACAGACGGAGAGAGCAATCACACAGAGAAAGAGAGAGAGATCAAGAGAGACTCAGAGACAGATGGAGAGAGCAATCACACAGAGAAAGAGAGAGAGAGAGATCAAGAGCAGAGAGACTCAGAGACAGACAGAGAGCAATCACACAGAGAAAGAGAGAGAGATCAAGAGAGACTCAGAGACAGACAGAGAGCAATCACACAGAGAAAGAGAGAGAGATCAAGAGCAGAGAGACTTAGACAGATGGAGAGAGCAATCACACAGAGAAAGAGAGATCAAGAGACTCAGAGACAGATGGAGAGAGCAATCACACAGAGAAAAGGAGAGAGAGAGATCAAGAGCAAGAGAGACTCGGAGACAGATGGAGAGATCAATCACACAGAGAAAGAGAGATCAAGAGCAAGAAACTCAGAGACAGATGGAGAGAGCAATCACACAGAGAAAGAGAGAGAGAGATCAAGAGCAAGAGAGACTCAGAGACAGATGGAGAGATCAATCACACAGAGAAAGAGAGATCAAGAGACTCAGAGACAGATGGAGAGAGCAATCACACAGAGAAAGAGAGATCAAGAGAGACAAACAGAAAAAGCAATCACACAGAGAATGAGAGAGATCAAGAGCAGGAGAGACTCAGAGACAGATGGAGAGAGCAAAGAAAGAGAGAAAGAGAGAGAGATCAAGAGAAGAGAGAAAGCAATCACACAGAGAAAGTAAGAAAAATAGAGAGAGAGAGAGAAAGAAAGAGGTTTGGCCTCGTGTACAACACAATACGTAACAGGGCCTTAAGACCACCTTATCACAGAACCTCACAGCAACCATTAAAAAATCTGAGCAAAAATCCACGATTGAATACATGGAAATACAAACAGATTGCCTACTGAATTACTGAGAAATACTGAACCACCTACACGCTTCAACAGTGTTTTGGTCTTTTTTCACATCCCATACCAATACTTAATCCAACGTCTTTAAATACTTAATATTCTTATAGCAATAAAAAATAAATAAAATCTAATATGGTTTTACACGTCCGATAATATTGTGCTCATGGGGTATACATCAATATGTAATTCATATAATTATAAGTAGTTAAATCTGTATCTATCTATATAGCTTCCATATAATTTTTCTCTTTCTTTTCCAGGTAAACCCTTACATGATTCTGCTCGCTTGAGCAAAGCATTGCCACCATGATAATAATGTGCAAAGATGAAGAAAATGTGCAAAACAAAGAGCTGTAAACTGAGAAACATCCACTCGAGGGAGAAACGCTACTAGAGCCTCTACTCTAAGCGAACGCACGCTGGCTCTTGGCACAGCCAAACTCTCACGCACGATCCACAGGCAAAAAAAATAAAAACACAAGCTCGACGGAGAAAACAGCGCCAGCATCCCGGGCGGAACGGTGAACTTGATACGATGAGCACGAGCAAACACTTTTCCTCCGGGTCTGCGCCTCCAGGCTGAATCCTTCTCTGAACTGAGTGAGTTGTGGCGTCTTGGCGCAGTAGTGGGCGACGGCCCTTTCTCCGGCTGCGACTGAGGGTGCCGGCTCAAACTGCTCGCAGATCGGCAACCTGGGAGGTCATGTTCATTTACAGTCGTGACAGAAGGCTGTGACCATGGACAACAACTCTGTAAGGCAGTGGACACCAACCCTCTTCCAGAAGATCTCTCCCCTCCAGCAGAGGCCAGAGCACCAGGCATTCGAACAGCCTGAGCTGTCTACACAAACAAAAAGAGGGCACTTCCTGCAGTTATCATATTACTGTAGGTGCAAGTAAATGCACTCAATGTGATGTAAACAAAACTATTGGAGGTAATTTGATGGGAAATTAGAGGTTTTAGGAACAAGGAGCCCTAATGCAAACATTTAATTTGCTTATCCAAAGCAATCAAACAACCTACATGTGTCCTTTGAGTTTTTTTAATATCTTTGATAGTAAAATAGTGGAAAATCTTAACTTTGTTAAAATAATGTTTTGTTCCATATCACTCAACTATTGAAAAAACTCTGGCAGTATATTAGTTTCATTTCTGATAATAACTGAGGTAACTTTTGGAAACATTTAACTCTTCCGATGCCTGGCTAGCCTTCTCTGGCTACCACATGTAACCCCTAGAATAGAACATTTTACGTCAAACCACTCTGAATTACTCGGGTTACATTTTAACCACTTAGAAAATGTAAAAATCAATCTTACTCTATAATTAAACAAGCCTTTGTGATGGAAATATGTGAACACCTTAAACTAATAATGATAAAAGATTGTACGTAGTGCGATTCCATGACTACGTCACGCACTTGAGACAAACTCAGAAAGGGCACGATAACAACTATCGCAGGGAAGATCTTCTGGATCGAGTATAGTTGGTAAGTTTGCAGTTAAATGCTACATGAGGGATGGTCACCACTGCTTCTAGGTAGCCTCCTTGCCAGTTTTAGGCTGTTCTGAAATGTTAGGATCATAAAGCGACAGCAGTTAACTAATAACAGACTGTTCTTTAACAGTCTACACATTTCAGAGCAGCGAAACAAAAAGAAGGACTTGGAGAAGGACAAAGGAGGACAGTACACTACTTCAGAAGTTTTGGGCATGGCCACTGGACGGCATGACAGAGGAAAGAGGGAATGATATTTAGCACCAGAGGAAGTCGAGGGGCTGGACGATGACCCTTCTGTAGGAAGCACTTTGACGGACATGTAGAAATGGCACTGAAGAAGGGGTGTCACATAGCAAAGGTCACAATAGAATCTTTGTCTTCTGTTTGCTTCACTGCTCTCTCATAGCATGCAATTTATGAGAGAGAAGCTTCTATTGGATACCTGTTTGGGGGAGGGTGACTAATCATTAGTAAGTGAAGGGACTAGATTGAAAATAGTCCACCTGTAGGGTGACAGGCTCGCAGGTGCATGTTTTTCTTTCCTCAGGGACAGAGAACATGTTTATCGTGAGCGTGACAGGGACTGGAGGTCCATGTTCCTTTACACTGGTACCCGGTTTGTGTGTGTGTGCCAGAAATGAGGATCTAAATGTAATGTCTCTACTAGGGTAGTATATCTCCTTTTGCATCTGTTCAGCTGGCCGAGCTGTGGTGGGATACAGAGATGGGGTACAAACAAAGCTGTGTATCTCTGGCAGCTGTGTTCAGAGATAAGATTAGTTAGCATGTTTGATGCAGCTTGGCCAGCTGTGGACGGAGGTTAGACACAGAGGAGGGGGGCAGGTAGGGCGTGTCTCAGCTGTGGTAGCTGGCCACAGCAGCCTGCTTCTGAGACAGTCTTTGCAGCTCCTCCCTGATGGCCTTGATGAGGGAGGCCGAGGACTGAGGGGACGGAGAGGACTCCTCAGCGGCAGCATAGCCTGGCGTAGGAGGGTCGAGGTGGGCCTGTGGGGTGGGAGGGTCTCTCAGGGACGTCCTGGGCATTTGGAATACGGGAGATGAGGAGTACTCAGGGAACGACAGGATCTGCTGGAAAAGCAGAGACTTTGTATGAATCTTTATACGAAAAAGGTGTTAATATTAGAGCTGATAGTGAATCAACTTGATTTATGAGTGATTTGATTTCATATAAGAAATACTAGAATGCATTAAAACTATCCAATAGTTTATAAAGAGAAACAGATCTCCTCTTAATATATCTCAGGCAAACTCTCAAGCCCTGACACTCCTTTTTTAAACATGGTATTTTTTATTGTTTTTTTTTTTATCAAATTTTACAAGAGGAAGATTTGTACATTAAGATATATTGCTAAAATAGTATTAGGGACAAAGAAGACAGAGACATCACCAACATAAAATAAAATAAAATCCAACAGGAACTAAAACAAGATACCTAAAAAGTAAATGAAAATAGATAATTAAACAATCTGTAACCTTGTAAATGCAAATCATCATCAAATTGGATCGAGGGAAAGACCCTCCACATAAGACAGAAATTGTTTCCAGCGAGAGTAAAACTTCTCATTTGACCCTTGCAGAGTATTTCTCTCTAAAGTGAGAAATTGCATTATATCTTTTATCCAATGTCTAAAACAGGGAGAGCGACAGCTATTCCAGTTTAATAAGATTAGACGTCTTGCTATAAAAGAGGCATACCCTAGCATATCAGACTGGCTTCTAGATAATATGGGGTATTCTTTTGTAATGCCAAATTGTCCGATAAAAGAAGAGGGGTCTACACAAACACCTACTATGTCGGAAAAAGCTTCGAAAATACAGCCCAATATGAGGAGATAGAGGGGCAGAGCCAGCACATGTGAAACAATGTGGCAGGTGCTTGTTTACAGCGGTCGCAGGTGGGATTAATATCAGGGAAGATTTTGGAGAGTTTATATTTAGACAAATGCATGCGATGAACTACTTAGAATTGAAGCAAACTATGTCGAGCACAGATTGAAGAGGAGTGTGTTCTAGAGAGTATCCCCTTCCACAACTCATCTGACAACTCCATACCCAAATCATCCTCCCATGCTCTTTTAATTATACCAATACTAGTGACATTAATTTGAGAGATTATAGAATAAATATCGGATATTTATTCAACTAGTAGGGTTAATATCAAAGATAGAATCTAACACATTAAGTGGTGGTGCAGATGGAAAACAAGAAAAGTGACTCCGCACAAAATGCCTAACTTGAAGGTACCTGAAATAGTCGGATGACTTTAATTGAAATTCCTTTTTAACTTGTTCAAATGACATGAATATATCATTTTTGTATAGCATTTTAATAGAAGTTGTGCCTAAATCTTCCCATTTCTGGAAAGGGGAGTTGCCTTGAGCAGCTGGAAACAAATGATTGGAGACAAATGGCGTCAGCATAGACATGGAGGACAAGCCAAAACATTTTCTAAATTGTGACCAAATTTTTTAGACTGCCCTTAACAACTGGATTTTGGCAGGATGGTGAAGTTACTGCTAGGGCAGAACAGAGAAGAGGGGATAAAGATGAGGTGCCACAGCTTTTAATCTCGATATTTAGCCAAGATGGATTCTCCTCCCCTGAATCAGTCCTAAGCCAAAAGAGCAAGATCCTAAAGTTGGCTGCCCAATAGTATGCCTGGAAGTTAGGTAGGTTTCTTATTCCAAATAAAAGATGACACAATTTTTATCTATCTTACAAAAAATGCCTTAGACATAAAAAGAGGAAAGGCCTGAAAAAGATATAAAAATGTAGGAAAAATACAAATTTTTATAACACTAATTCTAACTATCAGTGAGAGTGGCACAGTAGACCACTGGTTAAGATCTCGGTATGTGCGCTCGAGTTCTCGGGTAAGATTAGCATGAAAAAGCAGAGAATAAGATAAGCTCACTGTGATCCCCAGATAGGTAAATTCGTTATAAGAGTATTTAAATGCCAATGCTCTGACACTCCTTTAGTAACATTGATTGCAACAAAGATCATGCCAGAGGAACTAGTTCTAAACAGGTTCAACTGCCTGGATGGAGGCTTTACTTAAAATATACCCAAAGCTATTTGCGTGCCCAAGGAACACTTTACTGATGACAATTTGTCAGTTGTTTTTAAAGATATTGTGAGATAACTCAGGGTCAAAGTGTGTATGTTGTAATATTTAGACAGATTTTGTTTGGGAGTGAGTTTTCCTAAAGATTTTACAAGTAATGCTATTTCTTGCTTAATTATGTTAATTATGATGCACTAGTTTTAAAACCAGTGGGTCTAACGTGGGTTTAACTTTTGGACCCTTTCAATGAGCAGATGAATCTGAAGATTTATAGACTATTAAAAGGGAACCCAGTCAAAACAGGGTGAAGAATGTGTTCTGAGGAAGAGAAAGAATGATCTACTATTGTCACTGTATCTTTATCAGTGTGGTGTTGATTTCGCATTTGAGTATCTTAAATATCAAGCCGGACTAGTTTCCAGCCCATCTGTGTGACATTAATTCATAAAGATGAATAACATGTTTTGAAAAACTCCAGCAAAATCTGACGTGATGCTTCTGATTATATTGTAGGCTTCACAGGGTGACTCACAGACGTGAATGGCATGCTTTTTCCCCCGACTCAACATTGTTATTAAAATTGTTAGCTTAAATAAAGCAGCTTTAAAATACTTTCCAATGCAAAGATGGTTTATTTCCCTGTCACAGTACAGCTGTGTCAATACTAAAAACAGTGCATCAAGAAAACGAATGAATTATTACACCACTAAACACTTGTGTTCCACATTTCACACAATGAAGAAGTCATCTGTTTGGCAGTTTGGTAGCAGTCTGCTATAGCCTGAGGGACAGTAAATGTCAACACCCACACCACTATTGACTAAATAACAACTGACAGCAATGTCTTATGTTGTTTCTATTGTTAGTATGTACTGCAATTAAACTGGTGATTTTTTCATGTCTCTGACCCAAATGCTACATGTTTATTATGTTTGTCAAGTTTATTTATGATGATGCCACTATAATTATCATAGTCTATTAATGCTGCACTGACAATCATGCCTAAAAAGCCTTGACAAATTGATTATTTAATATCGTAAAGAACAGAATAAGCACTGTGTTGTGTGAGTAGGGCGTAGAGCTTTACACACACACACACACACTCTTTGTTTTCTGTGTATATCTGCTATTTTTGTATCTGTGGGTGTTGGCTGGACTCACAGTCTCACGACTGGCTCCTGGCCTGGAGACCTCTTCGTCTGAGCGATACTGGGCCCAGCTGGATCCTGAGGGTCCCGACACACTACGGCCCACCCCAGGGTACACGCCGATTCGACTTGACAAGCCCACCTGCGTCAGCTGATGCAACTGTGCACCTACAAGCACACCATAGTTAAAAAAACATATACAGTCACAGGCTATATCAACTGTGAAAGCCAATGAAAACATGTACCTGTGCTGCCCCCTACTGGTCGTGGCCGAGAGGAGGAGGGGAGGTCATCTCCATACTGCCCTCTGTTGGAGTACCCTGGATCTGACTGCAGCTCTCCTGATGCCAGATAGCCAGAGCCCATGGCCTGCCTGAAAAGGGAAAAACACTTAAGTAATACAAGCAATAAAACTTTTTTGTATTCAAAGAGACATACCTAACTGATACAAAGACATTTCTGTAGCCCACTGTAGTCCTTTTTCATGAATAGCTCACCTCTGGAGTAAACCCTGGACAGATGTAGGGGACATTCCTAACTCAGCGTATCTCTAGAAAGAAAGGAGGGAAGAACACTTGATGCTTTTTCAATTTTCTCAAATTTACAAAACTTGTCTTTTGTACATCTGACTCAAATTCATGTTAGATTAAAATAATGTGTAAACAAAATATTAGTATGTATGCTACATACTGAATTTCACCCATACTCACAGCTGAGAAAGGGCTGTGCGCAGGGGCTACTGGGTAGGATGAGGATCCCCATTGGCGGAGAGGGCGTGGGGGCGGGCTAGAGGGTGCCACAGGACTGACTCCTCCCACTCCAGTAATAGCTGTAACCCCAGTAAGTGTGAGCGGGGCAGAGCTCCCTTGTGAAGAGGGTGAAACCAGAGCAAAGGCATCGTCCAACAGCGAGTGCATTTGCTGGCGTGCCTCCTCAATGGTTGGCTGAGGTGGGACGTAACTGGGTGGAGCAGGGGCCGGTCCAGGAGGTGGAGATCCTGGGTCAACGAACACCTCATCTGTGGGGGAGGGGCTACCGGCATCAGGCAGCTGATCTGCATCGGACTGAAGATAGATAGAGAGAGAGAGAGAGAGAAGATACAGGTGAATACAGGTTGCTTAAACAAAAGCCAGAGTTTGAATTACAATGTGTGATTTTACCACGTAGGCCACATTGTTGACTCCCGGGTACTTCCTATATGTGGCATCTCCATCAGTAATGAGGCGGTCCTTATCAGTCAGGCTACCATTACCGCTCATGTTCTGCCTTTGGCGCTGTCTGGGAGAACGCCTACCTCTGGAGCTGCACACACACATTTACAGGTGATTTTCAGACTAAAACATTAATAAAACAAAAAAATAATTATTTTGCAAAATCTTTTAAACCATTACGCTTACCTCCTGTGTGGCTCTCGGCTGGGTGATGGTGTTTGTGCATCAGGATGCAGAATCTTGTGTATCTGCTCCTGGGCCTGCTGGTACACCCGCTGCTGTTCTGAGCAATCGCCGAACGCTGCCATAATGTCATCCATGGAGGGGAACTCATAGTGGCCTTTTCTTTTCGCCCGTAGTCGTATCTTATTCCGGTGGTGCTCAATCTCAGACTTATGCCTTAGAGCAACCTGAAGCTTGTACACAGAGGCAGCAAATCAAAAATTCAATATTTAGAATTAAGTGATTTCTAAGTCTACCTGATGCATTTCATCTCTTAACAGTATATATTTGTGCATGTCTGGGTGAAGACATTCATCTCACCTCTGAGTTAACTTTGGCTCCATCAGGCACCCGTTCAGTGAGGGCGGGGCTTAGGGCTTGGCTATGCGAATGAGGAGGGGGGCTAGGCATGGGCTGCATGGCGATTAGCTGGATCTTATTGGACACTCGTCGTGTTCCGTCAGAAGAACCTCGAGACAGGCGGTCCACATGTTCGAATATGGAAGAGGAGGATAACTGTTCATCCACTCCACTGCCTGATGTCGCACCTGACGTCACAGAGTAAGAAGTCAACAGTACTTTAGCATTAGGAAAGATCAGCGTGATGAATGCTTATGAAATTAGCTCATCAGCCAACTAATTGGAGAAGAAAGTAGATTACCAAGTTTGTTCTTTGCTGTGATCCACAGTGAAATGCAAATATGTGGAAGAAAAACAAAGATAAAAGTGAGATGTTAAAAATACTCATTAGATTTAAAAACCTCGAACAGATGTGTGGTGTGCGCTTTCCTGCCTCAGCTCATGCTGATGAAACTGCATGACCAAACTACAAATGCTCTTTGGCCTTGCCATAAATATATGAGAGTATCTATCTGCGGTACCATGCTTGCTCTTGCGGTGGTGAGGTTTGCTGTCGCTGGGTGTAACTGCAGGTCTGGTGCTTTCCTCTGCTGACTCTCTGCCACTCGATGCCTCACTGCCCATTGAGTCACCATCAGAGGGAGACAATCTAAAAGACACAGCATACAAGTTATATAACACATGACTTTCCGCAAAACACAACGTAGCCGCAACAAATATTGGATGTTATACAATAAATGTGATCATTAAAATATTTTAAAATGGAAACGCAATTCAAATAACTGGCACGTTCACTGCTTGCACGAAAAACAAGACTTTGTTTATCATCACTAGCACAGGGGTGCCAGCTCTGCCAGCTCACTGGAGACTGTGATTTGGCACAGCACGCGACGCTCAATTCCAGAAGACAGTATCAGTTCTGACTCCAGGTGCAGTCCAAATAGGTTTTCTGTTTCTCTGGACTTACTAACTAGCTAGTTGCATCTAGTAAGAATAAATGCACTGGTGCAGACAAGCTAGATGCTATGATTGTTCCAGGCATTACAGTTCAGTGTGTTATCCAGTGTAAAGCAGTTCTGAGCTTCTTAAAACCTCTCACTCCCCCCGTTCACTGATAAGAGTCCAACAAGAAGTTATTTTCATGTTCAAGACAAAGGTTAACACTGTTCCCCCTGCTTTCCTGCACCGCTTACTGCTGTTAAAATAAGAGTCAGAAACCTGGTCAATGTTGCCAGATTGGGCAGGATTTATAAAGGTTTTGTACGCATTTTGCATTAGTGTTGTCATTACTTTAAAGTTTCAATTTAGTTTAGAAACTTGGTTCTCTTTCTAGGTTCTCTTTAGCAGTGATGAGATCCTAGAGCAGTTACTGTTCACTTTACAATTCCTTTTGAATGTACACTCCACCTAGTAAACATCAAATTTTGCACAATATTGTTCATCATAAATTCATCACGTCTATGATAAAATACTCCAAATCCAATAGTGCTAATCTGTTAAAACAATGAAGAAATCAGCAATGTTAATGATATAGTTTTTATTGAACATTGTATAAGGGGTAGGGCTGTGTATTGGCAAGAACCTGGTGATACAATATGTATCATGATACAGCGGCCACGATTCAATACAGTGCCCTCCATAATTATTGGCACCCCTGGTTAAGATGTGTTCTTTAGCTTCTAATAAATTGAGGGTTTTTTTAAATAATATAGGACCACGATGGAAAAAAGAGCAAAATCCAACCTTTATCTCAAGTGCATTTATTCAGTAGGAAAAAAATCCCACATTAAGAAATAATTGTTTAACATCAAATAATGTGTGCCACAATTATTAGCACCCCTGATGTTAATACTTTGTACAACCCCCCTTTGCCAACAAAACAGCACCTAATCTTCTCCTATAATGTTTCACAAGATGGGAGAACACAGAAAGAGGTATCTTCGACCATTCCTCTTTGCACAATCTCTCTAAATCATCCAGCGACCTGGGTCCTCTCCTCTGCACTCTCCTCTTCAGCTCACCCCACAGGTTTTCAATGGGGTTAAGGTCTGGGGACTGAGATGGCCATGGGAGGAGCTTGATTCTGTGTGTGGTCAACCATTTCTGTGTAGATCTTGCCATATGTTTAGGGTCATTATCTTGCTGAAAGACCCAGTGACGACCCATCTTCAGCTTTCGGGCAGAAGCCACCAGATTTTGTTTTAAAACGTCCTGGTATTTCAAAGCATTCATGATGCCATGCACCCTAACAAGGTTCCCTGGGCCTTTGGAAGAAACGCAGGCCCACAGCATCACTGATCCTCCCCCGTATTTCACAGTGGGCATGAGGTGCTTTTCTGCATACTCAGCTCTTGTGTTACGCCAGACCCACTTACAGCATTTGTTGCCAAAAAGCTCTATCTTTGTTTCATCTGACCAAAGCACACGGTCCCAGTTGAAGTTTCAGTACTGCTTAGCAAACTCCAAACGTTTACGTTTATGATTGTGAGTGAGAAAAGGTTTTTTCCGTGCATGCCTCCCAAACAGCTTGTTGGCGTGTAGATAGCGTCTGATGGTTGTTTTGGAGACTTCGTGACCCCAAGATGCTACCATTTGTTGCAGTTCCGTAACAGTGAGCTTTGGAGAACTTTTTATTTCTCTTATCATCCTCCTCACTGTGCGTGGTGGCAAAATAAACTTGCGTCCTCGTCCAGACTTGTTTACCACTGTTCCAGTTGTTTTAAACTTCTTAATAATTCCTCTGACAGTAGATACGGACAGGTGTAGGCGAGTGGCTATTTTCTTGTAGCCATTGCCTGACCTGTGAAGGTCAACACACATCTGCCTTACTTGAATGCTATGTTCCTTTGTCTTTCCCATGTTGAAGAGAAATGGCCTCTGTGTCACGTCATAATTATACCCCAGGGAAACAGGAAGTTGTGAATTGCTAATTAAATGTTCCTACATACTTTGATTAACTTCGTAAACTACTGTAGAAGTGACAGAAATTCTTTAATTACATTTATTTCCTAAGAATTGTTAGGGGTGCCAATAATTGTGGAACAGGTGATTTTATGAAGAAATATTATTTCTTAGTCAGGGATTTTATTTTCCCCCTAAAACTCTACTTGAGTTAAAGGTTACATTTTTCTACACTTTTCAGTGTGACAGTATGTTTCCACAATAAAAACTGAATTTATTTTAAGGCTTTTGACACATCTTAACCAGGGGTGCCAATAATTATGGAGGGCACTGTATATTGCGATATTGCAAGCAAAGTGATATATTGCAATTTTTCAAATGCTACTATTTAGGGCTGGGCGATATGGGAAACAATATGTATGTATGTATCACGATATAAATTAAATCACTATTTCCTTTTTACTTTAATTGAGAAATAAAGATATCAAAATTTTCCTTAATAGTTTTTTGTCCTCTGATTTATTTTCAGACAAATAGACAAATGTACTATAGAACATTACACAACTGTATTAAACACACACACACACACACACACACACACTTTGCCTCAGCTTTCTCACTCAAACTCCTACAGTATATATATTTATCTTTATCGATTACGAAATTACGTCGGTTAGCATAACGCGCGTCGATGCATCGCAAAGATCGCCACGCCTACTGAAAGCATGGATTTATCCGGAGCGCAAGCTGCAGCTACAATTACTCACGTACATCTAAAGTTGTGGGAGTGTTTGGACAGAACTTAATTCTATCGACTTTCTATCGACTACGTCTTATAGTTCTATCGAGGAAACATTATTTCGTGATAATTATCGTTATTGTTTTATCGCCCAGCCCTACTATTAACTACTTTTACAACTACTATTAAAACACACCACTGTATGAACAGGTTTATCAATGCTTACAATAGCATTGCTCCCTTGTGCTGCTTGTTAATGTTGGAGTGGAGCTGAAAATGGATTACAACACTGACATCTAGTGGCCAGAGGTTTAAACACAACACACAATGATTCACTGTCTGCCAGAAATCTGTGTATCAATACTGTGTTTTTGAGAATCGATACAGTATCACAAAACATAATATCCTGATATTCGATATTTTCTTACATCCATAATTAAGTGTACTGTATAATATAATTTGATCACTGTTTAATTAAAGCAAAAAGCCTCTCGAGCCTGCAGTGACCTCATTTTTGGTAGAGGGTTTGCGCTGCTTTCACACCACTTGCAGTTTGCACAACGCTCGCAAGTTGAAAGTTTGAGTTTATATGACAATGCATTTCTATCGCAATCAATAATGTGTTTCAAAGCACTGTAGTGAATTTTTCACTTTCATTGTGAAAGCAGCTTGTTACAGGCGTGCCTAGCATCAACCTTTAACATGGTGATGTCATTATTTTATAGTGTTACCATTAAGTCTTGTTTTAAAAAACAATAAATAAATAGTTGTCAAGCAATATAATAATAACACCAATCCTAATATTACATAATATTCACATATATTAAATAATAAATAGTTGCAGAACTAAAACACACCCAAGCTTTCACTCAGTACAATACCTGCCCCTCCGTCGAGCACGGGATGCTTTAGTGGATGAACTCTTGGATTTGGGAGTGTTCAGTTCTCCACCCTCAGAGGGCGTGGCCTCTTTGACAGGCTGTGGTAAAGGTGCGGGCTCTTGAATCACCATAATGTCATCTTTACTGTGCTGACCAAGGTGGAGCTTGGCAAAGTCGAAACCTTTCACACTGGGAGCCTGAAGCTGAACACACATACACGCACACAATAAAGTCATTCCAAAGCATATGATACTCACTGAACTGAAAAAGTAAAATTAACGATATTTATTAGATATTCTTTAAAAAATTACATTTTGAATGACAAGTTAGCTCACAGAGTAGTACACTTTGTTAAAAATGATTATCTGGGTGGAGCAGAATGAACACAGTCAAGTGCCTACTTCATATTCCATTCTAGCCAGTGGCCCACTTCTACACACAGACCCACACGCACACACACACCACACATACTCTCATCAAACGCAGCCTCTTTCACCTCTTCACATCCGCTAAATTGACCCAGACCTTTTGTCTTTGTTGGATGGTGCTCATGGCATCTGGCTGGAACTCCAGTTTCTCTGAGCGGCACAGCTTCCAGTAGAGGATGATGATGATGAGGATGACAACTACCACAGGGACCACCACTCCAACAATTAGCCACACATTACTGGGTTGTGTCTCTGAAGGGGGAAGGGCCAGTTTCTCCACCGCTGAGGCACAAAGCACAAATCAGTTAAACCCTTGTGAAAAAGGTTTAGAGTTACACTACAGGAACTTTATAAGAACCTTAATAAGAACAGTTCATTTTTCAATTCTTGTGTAAAGAATACTACACACGTATTATAAATGAACAGTACTGGTTATGTTAAGTATGTTAACCCTGTTTCTTGTTTGCTTGTCTACTTACGCCTGTCCCAGAGATGAAATAAAGAGACATTATTACCAGCCAGTAGCAGTGAGGCACATTTTCAGAAGTTAACACAGAGATCTGAATGTCTACCTTATAGTGTCCATTGGGTGTTTGCACATATAGTTTTTTAATTCAAGCAAAATCAGTTCATTTAAAGGGGAAACAGCTGCAAATGACCTCAGTGCTTTTTGTGTTTAAAATATAAGCAAACTTCAAAGGGGTTCACTTTCGGGTCCTCTTTAGCAGCAATGAGATCTTAGACCAGTTACTGTTCATTTAGACATCACCTAGGATTTATATTAAATTTAGGTTCTTCATGATAAAATACTCCAAATCCAAGGGTGCTAATTTGTTAAAACAAAGAAACAGCCATCAATGTTCATATAGATAGGGTTTGTACGATATTGACAAAAAAAATAATATCTGGATATTTTCTCTAGAGCTCCCAAAGCTCTTCATACTCCTCATACTCTGTTTATACCCCTCATACTCTGTTCATACTCCTCATACTCTCTTCACACTCCTAATTCTCTGTTCATACTCCTCATGCTCTCTTCATACTTCTCATACTCTGTTTATACCCCTCATACTCTGTTCATACTCCTCATACTCTGTTCATACTCTTCATATTCTCTTCACACTCCTAATTCTCTGTTCATACTCCTCATACTCTGTTCATACTCCTCATACTCTGTTCATACTCCTCATACTCTCTTCATACTCCTCATACTCTATTCAAACTCTGTTCATACTCTGTTCATACTCCTCATACTCTGTTCATACTCCTCATACTCTGTTCATACTCCTCATACTCTCTTCATACTCCTCATACTCTATTCAAACTCTGTTCATACTCTGTTCATACTCCTCATACTCTGTTCATACTCTGTTCATACTCCTAATTCTCTGTTCATACTCTGTTCATACTCTCTTCATACTCTGTTCATACTCTCCTCATACTCTGTTCATACTCTCCTCATACTCTGTGTGGTGGTTTGTTGGGAGATGATGGAACAGGTTAGCTGTGTTGATCTTTAACGGCTGTTTTCTTACAAAGTCTGTAAACTGCCGTATTCTGAGCAACGTTAGTCTTTTCAGATCCAGACCAGCTCCACGCGAGTGAAGATGATCCTCATCTAGGAGTTAAATCTAAGGTGGTAGACTGCGAGGCTGGCGGTGTCTGAGTTTCTTCCCCTGACGCAGTGTGTTCACACATTTTTAGCTTTAGGTGTGTTGTTTAGGCAGTTGCTAGTACTCTCAATGCGCACTCGCAGCAGCCTATACTAAAGCATGAAGTAGTGTATATATATATATCGCCCGCCACTACATATAGATATAGGTTTTATTAGACATAGTATTAATGGTACTGTATATTAAAATTTGATCACGGTTTAATTAAAGCTACAAGCCTCAATTTAGGTAGGGGGTTTGAGCTGCTTTTGCACCACTTGCAGTTTGCGCAATGCTGGCATATTATAAGTGACCTTGCATGTCAGATAAAGCTCAAATCATTGGGGAGATTAATCCAATTGAAATATAATCAATATTAATGGACAATAAAATGTGTATTAAAATATACTCCAGCATGGCACATCATGCACATCCCAAAAATAAGGTGATACATTTATTGTATTGTGTGCATTTATTATCAGATATTTATCAGATTTATTACCATATTTATCATACCCACATTATTTAGTTGTATGAACATTAGATTCTTGGCATTTAAGTACTTGGATCAATTGGGAAAAAGCACATCAGGACTTTCTTAATTACTTCAGTACTACACAGCACCGAAATCTCAAATTCTATTTGATCTACATCGTTCTGGATATGCCAAAGCTGTTCTATATAATGCTATGAAAGTAAAAGATAGAAAAAAGAGATCTCTGTAGTTTCTTTTAGCAAAACTGAGATCAGACAGAAAGACAAAAACCTCTGCTTAAGGCCTCTTCTACGACTACGACGATATTTCTCCTGAGCAAAAGAATCCAGTCTCCTTTTGAGTTTTAGTAATAAAGTGACACACTGTACTCAGATTCTCCTGTCATCTTTACCTGCACCTGAAGTGTCATCTCTCTATTATCTCTCTCGTATCTCACGCCTCCATTTTAGCCCAATGCTATTGTTCCTCAGGAACTTTAATGGAATCACCAGTAAGTCTCCAAAGCCATCAAATCAACACAAAGCAACATTTCAGCTGTAATATTTTCTTTTGGGTAAGTGTATCAGGTGTGTAAAGAAGTGTATACTGTGTGTGAGGCTCACGTGTGGCCAGCAGTCCATGCACACGGTAGCCTAGCACGATGGCTGCCCTCTGCAGGTTGAGTCTGTTGAGCATGGCAGCAGTGGTCTGAGCTAACAACCTCTCTCCTGACCCAGCCTCCACAAAATATACCAGCTCCAGAGGGTTATCGGCACCATCCAACCGTGAAGCTCGAACAATCTGACATGCAAACACATGCAGGAGCATTAACGTAATGTAAGACTGAGCCACTATGCACAAGTAAATACTAGAGATGGACCGATCAGCGTTTTTGAGGCAGATTCCGATCGCCATAGTTATTAGCGCAAGCAAGTCATGAAACATGGTCTAAACTGGTTTATTACCATTTTTAACGAGCTCATATGAAAACAAAATGAACAGTAAATAGACAAAGTAAATCAAACAAATATTCCCAATACTGCAACCATAAATTTAGACCCTTAATTTAAAAGGAAAAAAGCTAATGAAATAAATGCAGTGAAAACTACAGTCATTAAACGCAGACTCTGTTATTTTAAACAAAAAACTGCTATCAATAAATGTAGATCTTGAATTGTTGCTGCTGTTCTGTTCGTACCGGTCAGATCTGGTCTGTATGGTGTTCTGGGTTGTTTGTTTTGTGTTAGCTGTGTGTGCTAGCTCTGCTGTTTGCAGATACTCACTGTATTCAGCCGCGTGCAGTGCTGTATCAGATTAGTAGAGTTAAATGTCTTTGTCTTGGTTCCCACGAGACACACTGATGTTACAAACTTTAAAAACGTCCTGGATGAGTCTGAGTCACATACGGTGAACACAGCCAGACGGACGACATGTTTTCTATAAGCACATACTTTTCTCGCGACGTCGCTGCTTTAGTCAGTCTGTGGAAAATGAAAGGGTGTGTATTTCCACCTAGTGGTTCAGATAGGAATTGCAGGGAGCTAGCTGGAGGGCTCCTCTTTCTGGATGAAACTCTAGCTGGAAATACAGAAATTAGGCTTATTTGTTTAACGCCATCGCTCGGCTCTTGAGATCGGCTAAATTGGAGAAATATCGGCTGATCACCGATCACATATTTTGATTAAAAATCGTCCGATACTGATGCATAGCCGATCGATCCTTCCATCTCTAGTAAATACTGTTCAAAAGTTTATATCATTTATATCATTTCCAGTCATAAGCTATTGATTTGTCAATGTCAAAAAAGTAGATTTCTTTCACAGAATATGACACAGAAGCCTCATCAACATTACATTTTTGAGAATACAGCATATATTCTTTTCAGGAGACTCATTTTCAGATTTTCAAAGAAATCTACATACAAATTTGTCCACACCTCCAAAGTTCAGTCATGTTGGATGCATCTTCTGCTTGTCTCCATTCAAATAATTCTAATTACAATATTAGACTGACTAGTTTATAAAACCCCACTCCACATGTCCATGTTTAGTGTTATAGTGCATTTTTAAAATTCTATCTAATAATAGCTACACATCCTTATACACTCTTAGTGTTGATATGTTGTCTCACAGTGGAAGGATGGACTTTCTGAAAGTAATTGAAAAGTAATTGTAAGTAATGTTTATTACAAGGGCGTAGATTTGCTCCTGACATTGGTGGGGACCTATGAATTGACCCCGTCACGTCACAAATGAGTTTACATCTAAAGACTTATCAACATTACTTTAGCCATACTGCAGTTGACATCTCTAATACATTAGCATTAATAAAAGTTGTTATTTAAAGCTATAGACGATGTTAGTCTGCTGTATGTTGTGCACCAAAACCTAGCATTGCCATTAATGTTATTATGATGGACCCATTTCATTAGAGAACTAGTTCACACCCACTTTTCACACCCATGTGTCTCCCACATTGGATCAGAGTCTTGCACAGTGAGTCTCATATGACTGGAAAGTTTTCCTTTCAGTTTTGGCGCTGCTAACAACCAAACGTCTCACGTGACAGCAGGGAAAGGCACAGCCATTCACATTGGCCATATGACAACAGTAGAGAACTTGATTTAACCCTTTCTGCAACTCTATGTTACTGAGATGTTGACCAATCAGGGTCTTTTTTTTTAGAAGGAATCAAATTACTGGTGGGGACAGTTCAATAATCGCTGGATATTGGTGGGGACACATCATTTCCATCCAAGCTAATTCTACACCCCTTGGTTTATTAGATGGGACAGTTCTGTGGTCTACCAGGTCGGGTGCTAAGATCCCATTTTTCTTTGTATCATTATTTTCAATTGACTTTCTCTTTCTTATGCAAATGTATTGTCACATATCAAATCTCCTCAAAAACATCTCCTGAGGAATGAGTAATCTGTACTAGGGCTGGGTATCGACACTGATTTCCCGGATCGATTAGATCCCGATTCACAAGGTCGATCAGGGGGGCTGGAATGCTAATTTTAAAGGTCGATCTTGAGTTTATACGAATCGATATCGTTTTATTCAAATGAAGATCGATTTGAATCGAAAAAACAATTTTTTAAACACCCCCTTAATCTGTACTTTGACTGAAAAATAAATGCTAAATAAATATATACTAAAATGTACATGTACTCAAATGTGTTTTTGTGTCCATGTCTATTACCTGCACACTGTTGTTGCCCACGGTGGTGGCTCGTCTCCATCGCCGGCCACTGCTTAGGCCAAGTCCCTCCCCCACTAACACAGCCAATCGCCTCTCCATCTTAGCTTGGAAGGTCCTCTCATTCACACGCTGATCTAACACACCCAGTAACACTGCAACAAACACACAAGTAATGCGCATACACAGATGATGTCAGTACATACACAGATAAATGCTTGAACTGATACAAAGACACAGAGAAACAAAACACAAATAAAAAATGATAAATACTTCCGCAATAAAAAACATATTCAATCATGCAGATGTGTTTCAGTACAAGTTTCACATACATGTTTAAAAAAACATAAAGTATTTCTTCAGTGCAAAAGTAATCAAATTACAAAGTGAAAGAAGTAAAAGATATGTGTGCTTTCTGAAATGCAGATGTCAACCAGACATACCTGTCTTCACCCAGGAGGACCGGAGCAGGTGAGTTATATTCAGTTCGGGGTAATGGAAAGCTATGAGAGGAAGAGGAGGACAGTGGTAAGGAATTTATAGGACCCTGTAACTGCTGTATATATTTATCCTCTTTGCATAAGAATGTGTGATCTACGTATTCATATCTGTGTGGACTTACGCTCTGCGATCTGCAGGGCAGGGAAGCCCAGGTAGAAACTGAACTCCACCACGTTAAGCTGCCTCAGGTGTGAGCTTATATCTGACCCTTTGATGTAGCCGTGAGAATCGCGGATGGCGAAAGTGATCTCCACTGGAGTCTTCTGCTGGCGCTGGCCTTTCGTCAAGCTGACAGTGATGTTCACAATCTAGATCACACAGTTATCACACCATCAACACAAGGATAAATGATGACATCTAAATAAAACAAACATAAATTAGAAAAAGCCCACTCGCTGTATAAGGAGCCACTATTATTTTGCCAGATCAGATTCAAAAATATGAGATACATATGTCCCCCAAATCCTAACACTTGCAACTCCAGTTCAATTGTAGCCTTAAGATCTACTGATCCAAACTAAGAAATAAGGCTGGGGCGACGCATCAACGTAATCAAAATGACATTAATTAGATGGCCACGCATAATATTTTAAGTTTATCAACACATGTAACTTTTTTCAGTAGTAGTCACTTGAAAAGTCGCATTGCTAATCGTTTCTTAAGCATACAGTGTGGATACCTAAGCCTGTTCTCGATACTTCGGAAGCTTTAGAACACACGTAGCTGTCTGCCAAAAAATATACTCCACAAACCATTTATAGATTTCATGGGTTTAAAGTACCATTTAATACATTAAGTCTAGAATGGCCATACCGAATAGACTGGCTTATATATATATATATATATATATATATATATGCTACGGCAGGGCTACATGTAGTTATTAGCGCAAGCTTAACTGGTTTATTACAATTTTTAACGAGCTCATGTGAAACAGTATAATATTTTTAACTAAATTAGAAGTTGGTCTATGTGGGAGTAAACCGCTTGCTACAGCTCCAGAAGAGCCACATCTGAAAAGTATCTCTACTAGGAACAGCAGAGCGTGAATCCAGGTGGAATATTAAGCAGCAGAATGAACATCTTCTACAGCCGAGAAGAGCTGCTTATCTAGAACTATACACTCATTCACTCTGGCTGTGGTTCTTTAGCTCTCTGGCTGTTTCTGCTGTACTGTTCGTACTGGTCAGATCTGGTCTGCATGGGTCTCTGTTTTGTGCTAGTAGTGTTAAATGTCTGTCTTGGTTCCCCCGCGAGAGACGCTGACGTTACTAATTTTACAGATGTTACAAACTGCCCTGGATGAGTCTGTGTCACATACGGTAACAAACTGCCAGACGGATGGACGATGTTTTCTATCTGCACATGCTTTGAACACAATAAACTGTACTTGCGAGGCTGCTGCTTTAGTTTTTGAGAAAATGAAACGGTATGTATTTCCACCTAGCGGTTGAAATGAAAATTGCAGGGAGCTGGAGGGGGTTTGGAGGGGGATCAGTAAACATTACGCTTAATCTGTTACAGGTTAGTATCAGATTCATACTCTTGCCTCCTCTGATACCCAATGCAGCATTTTTCCTGAAATCAGCTTGACATCAATACACAGTAATGAATCTGTGGCATGTCAATAAAAGGACATATACGTACGTGCACAGTGAAGTTTCCGTTTTCCTGTGACCGCTTGCGCACTTCTGCGTAGGCCATGAGCAGCCCTCTCTCCACGCGTTCACTAAAGCTGCACACGCGCACGTCCACGTGGCTCGGCACAAACTGCAGCACTACACACCACATTGCACATATACAACATGTTTATACAAGACAACACTGCGATGGCAAAATATATACTAAATTCGGGTCTACAAAGGGCTTATGTGGTGTCTGCTCACCTGAGTGCACCTGGTATGCATAGTCAGGTACTGCATATATGGGTGTGACTGCAAGGATGGTGGAGGAGGAGGTGCTGCGCGCTGATTGGCGTAGTGCATTGATGATTGACACCGCTGTGTATACCAATGGTCCAGATACAGCCCGGAAGACAAAATTGGGCGGAGCTTTGAGGACCTAAAACACACAGATAGATATCACCTATTAGGGGTGTGCTATATCGTATTGTACACAATAATATCGCCAACATTTTTGAATATGGTGAACGATATTATACCCTGAAATATCGCGCCATATCACCCATCTCTAATTATCACATCAGGTACTACTTTTTACCAAAAGAAAAATTCTCACTTTTCTCATTTCCTATTATATATCTACTAGAGACAGATTTTATCTGTCCAGTATCATTCACTTTACTTCAGTCTTGAATATATGGAGATGTTTGGAGTGTATTATTTAGTATTGTGACATTATGGATCATTGACTGCTGATAAATTATTTTTATCTCAGTTAGGGGTGTGCCATATCATATTGTATGCAATAATAAAATTTAATTTTCATTTTGTTGCAGTGGTGTATTTTTATTCAGTGTTTTGTCGTATCGCCAAGTGTATCATTATCGCAAAAATACCATGAAATATCGTGATATTATTGTAGGGCCATATCGCCCACCTCTATCACCTATTACAGGTCAGGGAATGGACAGTGCATACAATGAGCCAGAAAGAGAGAGAGAGACTGATGTTCTCCATGTTCCTAAGATGTTTGGTATAATTATAGCACTGAAAGGAACAAACCTGCAGCTCTACTGAGCGGTTGAACTCCCGTCTGAGAATTTCTTTCACGTGGGCCTTAGCAAACGGCACAGACGCCCCACTGGGCATGCCTGTAAAGGTTGGAGGTCAACAAGTTTAAAGTTCATCTAAAACTTTTGCTGAACACACAGACTCACTGTGCTGAACTGACTCACTGCATAAACAAGGCTTCTGCTGTTTTTAAAATAAAATGTATTGCTTTAAAATAGCTGACAAATTCCACACAAATGCAGGTTCATTTCCAAGAAACAAAAATGTACACAAACTTAAATATGGTATGTATTTACTAGGGGTGTGACGAGATCTCACAATATCTCTCATCAAGCTTGAAACTGTCTCGCAGGAAAAAAACAGTTGAGTGGTCAGAACTTGTTAAGAGGTATCTGGCAGCACAGTAGCAACGGTGGTGAGTGCAACAGTTCAGCAGTCCCAACAGCTCAGCAGTCCGAGCAGCTCTCAGCAGCAGCAGTATGTATAGCTTGTGATACATTATTTTGTCAGTTATAGAGGATCTTTGCTAGTAGCAGCCAATGTAATGTCTGAGCTGGAGGAAAGTTGCATAGAAGCTACTTTTAAGTACTACGTCTGGCTGAATTTTGGGTTCCGGGTGGAAAAAGTACACAATAACAGCGATGCATTTGTAAGCAAAGTAAGAAAACCATGCCGTACACCGTGGCTATTACAAGCACTAGTGCTGCACCGATACCGTATTGGTATCGGCGCTGATACTGGCACTTACACACAGTATAGGTATCGGCAATAGAGAGCACCGATACCATGAAGCTTATTGACGTGCATGCGCACCACTAAATGGTGCTTGACTGAAGCCAACAGCATGTCCGCACTGTGGGAGTATTTCTCGGTTGAGACGGGCAGCAGCAAAAAAGCCTGCTTCAAAATTTGTAACACCAGCATTTCGAGGGGTGGCACGACCAGCAAAGACTTCAATACGTAAAATTAAATTAAGCATTTAAAGCTAAACCACGTCAAATAACAACAGCGACTTCATCCAAGCAAGCACAAAGAAGCAGGCTAGCACAAAATACAACATATAAAAAGTGGAAACCTATAAATATCAGGATTTATAGCCATATATCAAGCATTTAAGTCAGAGTTGGTATCGGTATCGGTACTCTGTATCGGCAGATACCTGAAAAGCTGGTATCGGTATTGGTATTTGTAAGGAAAAAGTGGTCTTGGTGCATCCTTAACAAGCACTATGCCAAAACACTTACAGCGCCACCACAGCTCTCTACTGAAGCCCGTCATGCCTGTACAAATGCCTTCGGAACTCAACTTCCACAGTCAAGTGCTAGAGCCACGGCAATAACAAGAGACACAGGCGTTTTCATTGCAGCTGATACGAGACTGTTTCCTGTAGTAGAGGATACAGGATTTAGGCGACTCCTCCACACTTTGGAACCAAACTACACCAGCACGCTCACATTTCGCTCACACTGCCTCAGTTAAAAGCTAGAAACTCCTGCACAGTTCAAACTCAGTTAAGTTTTAAGAGACTCAATCGTAAAGGAGAGAAATCAGGCCGTTGAGTTTGCATTTTTTGACTTTGTCAAATAAAACTCCAGACGTTTCCTTAAAAATATTTAAAAATCTCATCTCGTCTCGTTCTCATGAACCCAATATCGTGTCTCGTCTCACTTGAGGGATGAGTGTCTCGTCACACCCCTAGTATTTATGTTTAATTCAAAATTCAGTTTCCTTGTCTATTGCCACCAACTGCACTCTCTTTTCCTTCCACAGTAATATGTGTTCTGCTGCCCTAGAGACATTAATCAGTGGTCAGTTTCTGACCACAAGAGCACTCTCGTTTGGAGATTTACTCAAAATTTGAATCTTTATAGGCATTTCAGGCACCACATAACCTTAAATTGTTTAAATAGTTTTGAAGAAGCTGAGACTCACCCACTCTGACTAAGTACATGTCTGGCTTAGTAATGTTGCAGATGTACTGCCGAGGTGCGATGGAGAGAGGAATTCTGGGAGTAGGAGGAATCAAAGGCTTGGTAGACAGGGTTGTTGTTGTTGTGGTTGTTGTAGTTGTAGTAGTAGTAGTTGTGGGTCTGGTAGTTGTACGGAGCTTTGGAGGAGAGGGGGGTTTGAGTGTGACAGCCTGTATAGCCGGACCCTGTCGGATAAAGGGTGGGGTTTGAGGGGAGGGCTGCGCACTACCTGCTTTAGGACCAGGCAGCGATGGGCGAGAAGGTCCTTTGCCTGCATGAGAGGAAGCTTGATCTGTAGAGGACTCAGGGGGCGACAGAGGTTTTTGCCGCGGTGTGGGTGTAACTACGGGTACAGGATGATAACTGTTAACTTGGTGTGGTGCTTCTGCAGGGCTTATACCCAGAGAAGGTGGGCGCGTGGGGTCTGCAGGGTGTGTGTGTGTGGCTGTCGGTTTGATGTGAGGTGGGCCTGGGTGTGTACGGTTCCTAGCAGCACTGGCATTCTCTTTGGCCTGCAGAGTGTTGTAGTACTCCATACTATTCATGTCTGGAAGCAGCATCTCAGTGGGCTCGATAGGGTAAATTTCTGCCCAATCAAAATCCAGATCATCGTTACCATCCTGGGTAGAGTCAGGGGCATGGGGCAGGCGGGGATCAGTAGGGTGGGCGGTCCTTAGGCTGGTGCCGAATCCCACAGTTACGCTGGGAAGGAGGACTCTAGAGGAAAGGGTAAGAACAGGCCGGGAAGGAAAAGCCGTGTTGTAACTGACCCCAGCGCTGAAGTCGTCATCATCATATGGGTCATATCCATGAGTGGGCAGGGTGGTGACCATAGAAAACTCCTCCCCTTCTGAGCCCATGAAAGTTAAAGTCTCCAGGTAATCTCCAGAACCCCAGTCAACCTCTGCAGAGTGGGCGGGGTACAGGTCCTCAGGGGCGACCAGAGTGGGAGGGGCAGGCGTAGGTGGGCTGTGGCCGTGGAGAGGAGGCATTTGACTGGGTGTCAGAAGGTCCGGTGGACGTAACAGTAGGTGAATGCCATGTGCGCCATCTCCAAGGTTACCGGACCCACCATCAGCACCAAGGGACGGGGTGGGAGCTATGCTTGATGTGTTGTCATGATGACCAGGGCGAGTAGGATGCTTGGCACCTGACGCCGGAGGAGCTCGGCGTCTGGGACTCTCAGAGCGCTGTGATGAGGATGAAGAAGCTGGAGGTAAGCGAGTCTTTGCTGGGAAGTCACCAAGGTCCCGTTTGGACAGATTGGAAAGGAGCTCCACTGAGGAAGAAATGAAGAGAGAGAGATGAGCTTGGCATATAAATGAAACAGGCAACAACATTAATCAATATGTCCATACAAAGCAGTCAGACTCACTAGACAGCTAGGCCCATTAATGCGAAACATAGTGAAAGGTAGTCTCAGTAAAATGTGTGATGCCATTCATTTAAAAAATCTTAACACAGTATCTTTATATAAAAATAACATAACAATCAAAGCCTAGGGCAGGACGCAACAACAATAAGCCATTCAGGACTTTGTTTGCTTAATAAAGAAGCATACAAACAGCATTGTTTTAGATAATAAAAAAACCTGAATAGCGTCAGTGACCACTTGTACAGGCCTTCTTAGCAATGACGCATTCAAGCAAGATGACGTGAAAAAGCCTTCAAACTCCTGCCTGTCTCACTGTTTCTCAAGGGCCTCACTGAATGCATCCTATCTGTTATGTGCAATACCGTACTTGGCTATGCACATTGTCTTCTTCCTCCGTGGGATGGTGATTCACTGAGAGAAAGAAAGAGAGATGATCGAGTCTGAGGCTTAGTAGCGAGTTTAGCTCTGTCAGTGGAGCAGGAGTGTAGGAAGCTGGCAGCGGCATGCACAGTTTGTGGGCCAGTGTGTCATTCTGCCTCAACCTTCACACAAGAGAGACAGCCCGTCTCTAACTCATGTATCTGCTACGGGCTGTCAGAATGTTTTGAGACAGCTATTATCAGCCTAGGTCAGACGGACGTGCCGCTAAACACTGGCTTTCTAGTTTTGCATCGCAGTGCAGTGTTTCCCTCAGGCCTGAAACTGCAGGGGGGGCAATATTGGTGGGTGGGCTAGGTTGTTTTAATGTGAGGAAATCTGAATTCATCATAGCGTTGTTGAGTTACTCAACATTAAAAAGTGATGTTAAAACCTAAATGTTTTACATTATTAAACTTAAAACATTTAATGGATTGGCTCAAGTGTGGTTATAGCAGTATAAGTTGGATACTGTTCAAATGTTGGGTGGTCATTAATACACTCCTGGGGGGTATCTATGGGTGGAAAACCCTTCAGTATCAGCAATATCAGCTCAGTTAAGATATTTTAGCTAACTAGGCTAACTACCCTCTGTACAGAATGAGCGAAAATATAACAAGAACTTACATCATTCTCTGAGGAAAAAAGACCTTGTGTAGAATCTGCTCCTCAGCATCTAACACTGTACTGGTTTATGTTAAGTTCAGCACTAGGGGTGTAAGAAAATATCAAAATATCGAATATCAGGATATTATGTTTGGTGATACTGTATCGATTCTCAAAAACACAGTGTCAATACACAGATTCCTGGCAGACAGTGAATCATTGTGTGTTGTGTTTCAACTTCTGACTACAAGATGGCAGTGTTGTAATCCATTTTCAGCTCCACTCCAACATTAACAAGCAGCACAAGGGCACTGTTGTAATCATTGACAAACCTGTTCATATAGTGGTGTGTTTTAGGATTTGAAAAATTGCAATAAATCACTTGCAAAAACCCAATATATTGTGATATATTGAATGGTGACCGTTGTATCATCAGGTTCTTGCCAATACACATACCTATTCAGCACTATGTAAGGATGAATCTAATGATTGCAAGCACTTTGAAGAAGTACTCAAAGACAAATCATGATGATATCCTCACCAATATGATGTCTTGTTTTTGCATTTGATAGCGAAACATTAAGCCAGACCTGTATTTAAAATTTATACAACTGAACATCCGTAAATCGATACAGCATTTGCAAGCAATCGCAATAATATAGTTTTTTTTCCTTTTCCTTTCCTTAAACATTTGTTAACTCTCTGTTCATTAACTCAGATACGTGATATATATTAGAATTAGTTAGAATGCACATTAATATTAGAAAGCATAAAATTTTTCAATAAACGGTGTATTTCTCTGCCATGACCGATCACATAAGGGGATGTCAAAAAGAGCTTAGCTCTGAAGATTGTGGTGCATGGCTCTGGGACCACAGGACGGATGACTCTTGAGAATACAGAGTAGAATGACTCCAGTAATTAGCTCCTGTCTTACTTAACTCACAGAGCATCCCTTGTGGAGGCTACAATTCCACTACACATGCGAACACACACTCACATGAATGTACATCACAGTGTAATAGGGCTCAGTGTTAGAGATGGCTCTGTGGCGTGGTTGGGAAAGGTGTTTCCATGGTAATACCATGTGAGAATGTGTGTGCGTGTACGTGTTGCAGTAGTGCATCACGTGCCGATCGCCTCATCAGTATTCCAGAGACACGGTAGATCGAGCTCACAGGCATTTCTCACTCCGCCAGCCGGCAGAATCAGTTCTCTCTCTCTTTCTCACGCACACATAAACGTAGAAAAAAGGAGGATACAGAAAATACAGGAGTACCTAAGAATAGCACCACATAAAGGTATTACCTCTGTCTGCAGTTTGAGTGCTCTCACGCTCATCCTTTCAAATCCAATTAGTGCAAGCTATCATATATATATGTCTATACATACACAGCTGCCCATTTATTATGTACACTCACTTTGTGCCTATGCTCGCTGGCCATTTATCATATTGGTGCACTTTGTAGGTTTACCATTTATTCCTGTGGCCCATCTATTGTTACAGCCCCTCACCATCAACAAACAAGAACCTCGACTGACTAGTTATCATTTTTGCGGTAGACCACTGTCAGCACAGCAGTGACAAGGACACAGTCATGGCATAATCCGAGGAAAGCGGGTCAAACTATGAGTAAACCATGTGAGAAAGAGCTTTAATTATACTCTTTCCCTTCCTGAGCACAGTACTTTAAAAATCACAGAACAGCACTGACCGTAGTAGTTGTGCATGGAGAAACACCAATCTATGAAGTGTATCAACAACACTGGAGTGTCCAACAGGTTTATATACATACAAACTGGGGATCTACATTCCAACCAATCTTCAAGTATCCGTAAGTGTTCATAAACTGATATCTGGTTACCTGTGCAGTGTGTCAGCACTCATACTGCACAAAAAAGAGGAACGCATTTTAGGCTTTCGTTGTTTAGTGTTATCAGCTCTTCAGTGGATGATGTGCCAACATGCTAGTTAGCTAGAGAAATGTATATTCAACATTTCTGGACAGAAAATTTTGCTCCACCATCTCTGACTTCTCAGTCACATCCTTAGCAATGCATTCTTTGCAGCGCACTGACATTAAGGTATATATTTTTTGCAGCAACAAGCAAAACTTTTGTTACTGCTAGGGCTGGGCGATAAAACGATACCGATAATTATCGCGAAATAATATTTCCTCGATAGAACTATAAGCCGTAGTCGATAGAAAGTCGATAGAATTAAGTTCCGTCCGTGTTTTGAGAGACAACACGAACAGCCAATGAGAATGAGAATAGCGCTGCTCCAAACCAATCAGGTGACTGAACTAGAGTTCCAGCCACTTCGTGTTTGGTTTGAAGCACACAGCACAGAGTGTAGGCGTAGCGGTAGCTTAACCCACGCGCTAGTAACGTGGTTACTGCAGGCGTCACAGTCGAGCAGAGAGAACGAAATAAAAACGTTACTACTACTGAAAGAAACATGTTACATGTGTTAATAATCTTAAAATAATCTGCTAAGATAAGAAAAACTAGTAAACAGGTGCTGTCTTGCTGCTGTGTTGATAAAGCGCTATGGGATGTTTGAGCTTCGAGTGCTGGTGTGTAGCAGCTGTACAGTTGTGTTGTGCAGAGCTGACAGAGCACCACACTGTTGTGTTTCTGTGTAAAACACTCCCTTCGACGCACGTTATGCTAATCGACATAATTTCGTAATCGATAAACATAAGCATGTATACTATATGAGTCTGAGTGAGAACGCTGAGGCAAAGTTGACCTTATAATCAAAACTCCCGAGCAGGGAAACCTTTTTTTCTACTGAAACCGAATCGCTAAACTAACTCACCATTTGAGCCGATAGAGAGTCGACTCACCGCTACGAGTCATTTCTTTAGGCCTTAAAGGGCCAGAAACAGCCTGCTTAACAGTGTCTGTGTGTGAATACTGTTCATACTAATACTGCCCCATATACACAACATTACACAACTGTATTACACACACACACACACACACACATACATACATACATACATACATATAATGTGTATGTGTGTGTGTGTGTGTGTGTGTGGTTAATACAGTTGTGTAATGTTCTATAGTACATTTGTTTATTTGTCTGAAAATAAAAAACAATATAAGAAAAAATAAAAATTTTGATATCTTCATATCTTACGTAAAGGAAATACTGATTTGATTTATATCGATATATGTATATATTTATATCGATATCGACTGATATGAAAAAAAATATCGTGATAAGATTTTTTCCCATATCGCCCAGCCCTAGTTACTGCTCTCTTACAATGTTAAATCACTGTTTTATTGAACTTTTCATGTGATGAAACATAATAAGCACACGAATAGTGAATTCAGTGTTTCAATACTGACACCTTGAATTGAGTACTCAAGTATCTGCGCATCTCTTAACAAACACAAATACAACAGTATAAGTGAGTTACCTGGTTACTCAAGAGGCCATGTAAACAGCATACTCTGACTTCTTACACTAAAGTTAGGCCTTTAAATCTGATTAAGAGAGCTGTAATTTAATTCAGCAATCAGATTTCCCAGTGCATGTATAACTCTACTGCACAAACACAGGCCACAGTACTGGAAATAAGCAAACATCCTTTAAAATATCAACTGTGAGATGGCAACAAAACACATTTGCACAGCAGAAATCTGACTTTTGTCTGACTCATGCAGACCTAGAATTTCCCATAATCTGACTACTGAAGTGCATGTAAATGTGTTGAACTGAGCAGTGAAATAAATAGATTTTCTGCAGTTATCGAATAATCAAGTGCATGTAAATGTACTCACTGGCTTTTTAAAAAGAGACTGTAGCACCAACAGCTTGAAAAGTCTCACAACTACTAATGAACCCCTGTGATTTGTTATATGTACAGTACTGTGCAAGAGCCTTAAACCAACATCCATTTTTTAACTTCCTGTCAAAACCACCATTAAGCAGAAGTTATTAATTTCTGAGCATCAGTATAAAAACCTAAAGCATATATTTCACAGAAAATTACACAGAAGCCTTAACAATAAAAACATAATATTAACTTTTTCAGTACTTGGTGTGTTCAATCTTTATTGCATCTTGAATACATTTCAGATGATTTGCTCTTTCAAAGAAATCTCAGAGATATTTGTCCACACTTCCAAAGTTCAGTACTAGGACAGTTGCATTTTCTGCGTCTCATGCTCTGAATGACCCCAAACACATTTACTGATGCTGAAGTCTGGACTTCTTTTCTTTTCTCTTATTTTTGTCTACTTCCTTTTCTCACTGATGACTTATTAATGGCTACACATCTTCTCAGATCCCTAGCATTTTATTGTCTTCTCACTATGGAAGGATGGACGGAAAGACCTGTGGATGTTTTCAGATCTAAAGCAAGAGCGGAGCTTGAGTGGAGAGGAATCTATCTAAGTTTTACGTATCTGATAGGGACAGTTTAGGGAGTTTAAAGTCCCTTGTTCTTTATGTATTCAAATAATTTCAAGAACAACTGTTCTTCTTTTTCTTTGACTTTTCCCACCTGCAAAGGAATATCTTGTAATAAAGTGGGTTTTGACTGGAAACGAAAAGAATCAAGGGTGGTCTCTGACTTTTGCAACATACAAAGACAGATGCGGAACCCACTTTGCATTGACCATCATTCACTTGTGACACATTCTCAACCGTCTTTGTGTGTGTGTGTGTGTGTGTGTGTGTGTGTGTGTGTGTGTACGCCACATTGAGCCATCTGTGTCTAAGTGTGTGTGTGCAGCCGAACAGTCACTGTAAACATGCTCCCTATGATCACCCAACTAGCTGCCCCTGCTGTGTGCTTCCCCACCAAAACCCAGCAGGTCCAGAGCCACTCGCTAAAGGACCAAAGAGTTCATCCTTCTCTTATAGCCACTGTGGTGTCTGATCTAGAGCCACGCAGCCATCTGCCTTCGCAAACACTCTTCCATCAGCTGTTTCCCTGCCTGCACGTTAGGGTGTGTACAAGCTTCAAAACCTGTGCCAATAGCTTCCCTTACAAAACCACTTCATACACTTTAAGAAGCCTATTTATAAACACATTAGATGTCAAAATCAAGCTCAGGCCTCCAATTTTGTCTCATAAGATATGAACACAACTACTATCATACGCTTACAAAATTTTTTTGCAAACTATTTTGCTCAGAATATCCATGACCCGTAGCAGTGCACGTCACATAAACGTTAGAACTTTGAAACTAGACTATCAACTATCTCTTCTTCAGCCGTAAGAGTATTATGAGTAGAAGACGCTTCGCTGAATTTGAAAACTTTCAGGCACCTTGTACCTCCATGTACTGAAATAGTGCTGCGTACATAAACAATGAAAAATGTCAGACACTTCTGAATAATAACCAACTATGTCTTACGCTCATGCTGAACTCCTCACCCCTCAAGATCTCATATTCAGCCTACTATCACGATCGGTAGACTGCCATTTCTGTTTCTGATATACTTTTAACATTAGTCAGGGGCTTCTCTCATGACTCTTTGATGCAGGACCAATTATCAGGTGCGACCCAGAGGATGGTGGTTCCCCTCGTTATGTCTTGGCTCCTCCTGGTGTTTTTCTCATGCTCTTAGGGAGCTTCTCCCTTTAAGTCTTGCCTCATGTGAACAGCTCTTTTTGCTCTTAATGAGTTTTGGTTCCTGTCAGTGGTTCTTCCTCTTGCTCTTAACGAGTTAAGTCTTGGCTGAGGTTGTTTCTCATGTTCTTAGAGAGTTTTCCCTTTTGAGTCTAAATTCTTCTCCGTAGTTCTTTCTCAAATTCCTAAGCGGCTTTTCCTTTTGAGTCCTGGTTCCTTTCAATGGTTCTTCCTCATGATCTCAATTAATTGTTCCTTCTGAGACTAGGTTTCTCTCTGTGGTTATTTCTCAAGTTCTCAGGAGTTTTCCCTTTTGAATCTTGGTTCCTCTCTGTGGTTCTTACTCAAATTCTTAGGGAGCTTTTCACTGTGAGTCTGTTTTTTCTGTGGTTATTTCTCAAATTCCTAGGGAGTTTTTCTTTCCGAGTCTTGGTTTCTCTCTATGGTTATTCCTCAGATTCTTATGAAGTTTTTCCTTTTTGTCCTGGTTCCTCTCTGTGGTTATTCCTCAAATTCTTAGGGAGCTTTTCATTGTGAGTCTGTTTTTTTTCTGTGGTTATTTCTCATATTCATAGGGAGTTTCTTTCCTTCTATGTCTTGGTTTCTCTCTGATTATTCCTCAGGTTCTTAGAGAGTTTTTCCTTCTGAGTCTTGGTTCCTTTCTGTGGTAATTCCTCAAATTCTTAGAGAGCTTTTTTATTTTGAGTCTAGTTTTTTCTGTGGTTATTCCTCAAGTTCTTAGGAAGTTTTCACTCTAAGTCTTGGTTTCTTTTTGTGGTTATTCCTCAGGTTCTTAGGAAGTTTTTCCTTTTGAGTCTTGAATTCTCTCTCTCTGCATATTCCACAAGTTCTGATGGAGTGTTCCTTCCAAGTTATGTCTTAACCATAGAGAGAAGGTGGTTATTTTTGTGGTTATTCATCAGGTTCTCATGGAGGTTTTCCTTCTAAGTATTGGTTCCTCTCTGTGGATATTCTTCAAATTCTGAGAGACCTTTCAATTTCAAGTCTAGATTTTTTCTTTGGTTGTTCTACAAAGTCCTACGGAACTTTTCATGTTGAGTCTTGGGTTCTCTTTGTGGTTATTCCTCAAGTTTTTAAGGAGCTTTTCCTTGTGAGACTTGTTTTTTCTCAATTAATCATTCTTATGTTCTTAGGCAGTTTCTCTTTTAGAGTTTTGGTTTCTCTCATGGTTTTTCCTCATACTCTTAGCAAGTTTTGCCATTTGTGGCTTGGTTCCTCTCCAAGGTTCTTACTCATGTTTCCTTTTAAGTCTTGGTTCTTGTCAGAGTTTCTTCTTCATGCTCTTGGGAAGTTTTCTTTTTGAGTATTGGTTCTTGTCAGTGTTTATACTGATCATGTTTAAGGACATGTTTTATAAATAAAATTAGACTGAATAGAATCAAGACAGATTCTTTCACAGAGTCACTGCTTGGCTCTCAAATCCTAATGTATACAAATGTTCGAACTAAATTGTTTTACCAGGTTTACTCATTGGCCAGTTTCCATCCCATGGTGATAGGAACCAGACATCCACCTCTGAAAACACTCTCACATGAAATGATTACGAATACACAAGCTGATGTCTGAGAAGTTGTTTTAATATAGTTTTTTAATCAGTACTTGGTAGAAGGATATATGCAGGGTGGGGTTCTAAGTCAAAAAACATGCTTTGTTCTGAGTTATCACTATTTCATCCTCATCAGCATTACATAGAACACCTGAGAAGATATGTGTAGGCTCTTTTGGATAGTAAATAAAAAGGCTATAAAGTAATCAGGACGTCTGGTTACCATCACCACCACTGTAAAGAAGCCTGACTCTGCAAGTTTCTCTTGAATAAACCATTTCACATCTCACCCACGTCCAACCCTGACAAGCACTGAAATGCACAGAAATGTTGAAAATTTGCTGGAATTCCCCTTTAACACCCAACTGGGACCCAGCACAGCCGCTGGACCCTCGCCCGTCCGCGTCATTCCGTACCTGCCACAGGTGTGCCCGTCGTTGTTATGGAGACCAGCATCACCGTGGAGATGAGGAGAGCGCAGGAGCCCAGCAGCGCCGTCCTCACGCCCGAGCCGCGCGACCTCTCCATCGCGCTCGTCATTCACGACGCGGAGCGCGAGCCGCGCGCGATTCCTTCACGACGGCCGACCGCGGTGCGCGCGACGCGCTGCTCCTCTCAGGCATCTCTGAAGGAAGAGAGAAGAAATGAAGGAAAACAGTCCATCTTTAGTAGTTTGGTTAATGTTAGAATAAATCTGACTTTCTTATGCACGTATTAGCAAACACGTGAGGCCTGACGGTGTAACGGGAGAACTTGTCGGTGTGATTTTTTCCCCACCTCATTAAAATGCCAGTGAGGCGTTCACCGAAATGTAGGTTATTGTGATAAATCACTCCGGGGTGGATCTCTGCCCGTGTGACCGTCGAGGTAGAAAAGGGTGGAGGGAGACTAGCATCCGCATACAGATGCCGCGGACAGTGAGAGGGTCTCACTGACACACCTTTAGCATAACCGACAAACCTTCAGCTAGCACAACACTTAGCACAAGGCGTTAGCCGCCGAGGAGACTGGCTACTGAGGAAAAAACCTGACAGGAAAATGTTATTTTTCCCCCCTTACCTGAGCTTTAGAGATGCAGCAGAGGGCCAGACTCACATCGCTCCTCTCCGGCTCTGCCCTGCTAGTCCCGCCGACAGCCCAGAGCTCCGACACGGCCGCGAAAAGGGCGCGAAAGCCGCTACAAATCGCCTGAACGGGGGCGTAACGCTCCAACGAGCACCACACTCAGCCGACGAACCTGTGAAAGCCCTGACGCTCCCTCAGAAAACCGTTCCCACAGATCCGTTACCCACTGTCCAGGACTCGGGCTCGCTCCGAGGGGTCCGAGGCGCGTCCATGAATGACCCCCGGCGGCCGTGGATGATGATTAAGGCCCCCGTTTTGGCCGCTCGGCCCGCGGTGAACGAAAAAGAGGCGGACAGAAAAATAACGGTCGGTGTGGCAGCTGCCCGGTGCCAGGCCCCGCCCACTTTAACCTATTCACAGCGATGTATAGACGAGAGCGCCGCTGCGATTGGCCCACAGCGCTGTCAATCACGCACGCGCCTGTAGTTCAATTTGCATGCATCGCTGAAGCAGCACGGCGGTCTGCGGGCAAGTCTACCCTCACCCACATAACCTAAGTAACATTAAAGGAGCAATGTGTGAAACTCAGAGGTGGGTGTATTCGCAGGAATGGGATATAATATAAAACACTAGGTTGTTATTAGTGTATAAACCTGTAAACTACAGATCACCGTGTTATCATTAGTTAGGAATGAGCCCTTCGTGTTTCCATAGGAGTGGATCGTCTTTTATCGAAAGAAGCACCAGGTAGATGTAGATATAAACATCTTAAGTAGGACCACTTAATAGGTAGAATAAATAGCTAGAACGCTGGTGCTGATAAGCATTTTGTATTATGAGACATTTTAGAACCCAGTTTTTGACAAAAGGAGGATAGAACTTATTATTATTTATTATTATTTAATATTACTTATTATTAAGCACAAATAACACAAAACATAAAAAAGACAAGCAATGAGGCACAACAGCTGACACAGTCCATAGTTCTCAGGGAAGAGAGTGATGGGCGGGGGTTCAGTTGTATGTTACACATTGCACCTTTAATGTAAATGACTAATTAATGTATACAGCCAGAGAACAGCAGTTGGGTCATATTGTGATAAACCGACTCTGAATAGAAGCTTCAGGTCTAATTCTCATAATGTAAATAACTCGGTTTAAATACATTATCCCAGTGTGCTTGTTTACAGCACCTTGAATGAGTTAAATTCATTCATTCATTCCTTTCATATTACATCCCTGCCACCTACTGGTTGTACACTGGTACTACAAGCGAGAGCAAATTCTCTCCGCACCAACTGGGTACCAGATGGCGAGCGTTGCTATTTAGATGTTGGCATTTAAATAAGGAATAATCATTATATAACAAGTTTGAATACATAATTAAAACACAAAGACGATTCACAGCTACAAATTATGACTCACAAAATAGGCTCAGCTGGGAAATGCTTTTATTTATGAGGGGCGCAGGTAAAGGCCAGTGGTCATCAACCCTGGTCCTGGAGATCTGCTGTCCTGCAGGATGTAGTTCCAGCCAAAACAAAAATGTGCCACACCTACTTCCATTGGATGGATCAGGTACTACAGCTTCAGGTAAAATGTTAGATATAGATCTCCAGGATGAGGGCTGGTCACACCTGTTACAGTCCATAGAAAATAAAGTGCACATCTGAAGATTGAAATGCTAGTGAACAGAAGCAGCCTAACACAGGTTACAAATAAAAAAGCACACATATAAACAAATACGAAACGATAAGCACTATTATTATATTTCACTCTACATACAGTGGCCACATACTGTACATACTTAAAAATGCACTACATTCGTCACGTTGGCAAACAGATCATTCCTAGATCTTTGAGAATGTGTGCTGAGTGGTAGGTCTAGAGCAGCTTCTCTGCAGGTTTGCTTCAACACGTCTTTGTACTTTTCTGAGTACATGATCATCAGTGAATGCAAGCTCACCAACATTGTTGTATGGAAGAAAAAAAAACTTCAACCTTAGTACTCTTAGTGCAGGCTGAGTGGAGGTCTTCTCTAGGCTTGCTCCGCTAAAAGAGACCCCAAATAATAAACCCTTTACATCTCGTTATTATAAGAAAATATGTTGTGAAAACGACATAATACTCCATAATTATAAGAAAGTATCATTCTTCACATTATGTCACATTATGTCTGATACACAACATATTTTCTTGTTATAACAAGGAGGTGAAGGATTATTATTATTTATTTATTTATTATGTTCTCTGTTGGCACCGATGCATCACTGTCATCACCAGTTTGACGTGAAGTATATATAAAAAAAATTACATTTAAACTTATCACAAAGCAATGTTAATCTGTTCAGACACTTTCTGGGGCCTAAACACTGCTTACTGACCTGGAGTCAGTGAGACCCACCCTTAACATTGCTAAGCAAGTCTTGTATCAGTAACAGTGATGGAAGCCCAGCACACTATAACAGAGTTCATTACAAGAAATGCTTTGAATCTTGCCGCCAACATGAAAGTGTGCATTTCATTTACCGTTTACTGTCATTATACACTTTTACTGTCACTATTGTTCATAGTTAAAAAGTATACACTAGTTATATGTCATAAATCACAACTAGTCACTGATCACTGCATGTGTACGTGGAAAACGTCCAACAAATGTAGTCAGCGTTAACCATTTGGCGCTAGATTTGAATACGTTTCTTCAGGTATTTGCAAAGAATATCAGTACGTATACACGGAAGGGTGTTTGTGTGGACTGTTCGACTGTGCTACTTGGCCCTCCACCTCACTGATGGAAACAAAGCGTGGCCGCCTGCGGACCCTCCTCTTCGTGTTGTGCTTGGGGTTCCGCTGGTACATATCTGCAACAGGGTACAGTGTGCTGAACCACAACATCAAATCACACAGAGCACAAATCTCAATATGCCACGATGCTTACTGCACAATTTCTGTTTAACATATTGGAAAAAGAAAAGCATAAAACAAAGAGCTTTCCACAGACCACATTTTATTTCTTAATGTGTTAAGGTCCTAAAATGAAATCAACACTAACTGCAAAAATCAATAAAAACCTTTATTTTTTTTTTATTATTTTGCTGATTGTGAACTCTGCATATGCCTGAGGTGCCTGAAAATAACTGCTGCACCATTTAAGGTAGAATCTGTTAATTTGAACAAGAAGCCGGACAAAAAAAAAAAAGAAAGAAGCTTGTTGAGGGACGTAAAGGGATGAGATTGCTCTGTTTCTGCTGGTGGGTAACAGGTCAGTGTTGTTTGGTTCTGTTTGCTATTGCTTGTGATAGTAACTGGTCAGCATAGCAGCAGCAACTGTAGCAACAGTGTGCTTAACCCACAACCAAACAAATGACATTACTTTCTGTTTCACGGTTTGCCCTGTATGGTATTAGTCTGCATAGCATTTGCAAAGAGTTTTATGCTCATCCATTATCAATCCCAGCATCATCGGGCGAAGGCCGGTACACCATGGACAGGTAGCCAGTCCATTGCATTGCTAACACACACTGACTCACACCTATGAGTAATTTAGAGTGGCTGATCAACCTACATTCATGTATATGGACTAGGGCTGTGTATTGGCGATACAAAACACATTGTGATACAGCGGTCACGATTCAATATGTCACGATATATGTATTGTGATGTATTGCGTTTTATCAAATCCTTCTATTAAACACACCACTGTATGAACAGGTTTGTCAATGCTTACAATAGCATTGCGCCCTTGTGCTGCTTGTTAATGTTGGAGTGGAGCTGAAAATGGATTACAACACTGCCATCTAGTGGTCAGAGGTTTAAATACAACACATAACAGTGACTGTCTGGCAGAAATCTGTGTATCGATACTGTGTTTTTGAGAATCAATACGATATCACCAAACATAATATCCCCATATTCAATATTTCGATGTTTTCTTACACTCCTAGTTTAGACTGTGGACGGAGAACGGAGTATCCGAAGGAAACCCACTCAAGCACAGTGAGAACATGCACACTCCACACAGAACGACATCCACACAGAGCAAAAAAGTGAGAATATGCATCATGTTGATGTGACCACCCAGCATAAGGGAATGGGCTTTCTATTAATAATGCCATCTAATGTAGTTGCGCTTCCTCAACAACAACCAAACCTTGCTCCAGCTCTTCTCCAGACCTCCAGCTTGTTAGTCATTTGTGTAGAAACATGATTTTATGTTAACTTGTGTGTACGACTACATCCCTAATAATGACCACGATGTCCAGAGGACTAGTTTTATAGTTTTTACACATTTTTAAACCAGAGGAACACAAATCTTGGGTTTGTGCATGTGTGCATGTGTAGTTACCTTGGAAACTGACAAAGTAGTGCCTGTTGCCCTTTATCACTGTGATCTCTGCTGTGCTGTCTGTCAGAAAAGCTTCTTCCAGATCACGAGATGTTACAGATGTCACACGCTGCTTATCGTCCTGAGGAAGACATACACAGAAAACCATGCGGCATGAACTTAGAACGTGTGTTCAGGACACAACCACAGGCAGAAGAGCAGAACAGATCATTCGCCCAGACACAAACCAGAAAGATCAGTGGTGGCACTGGTGCAATGCAGGTTTGTTTTCGTTTAAAATGACCTGCTTTGACTATGTTTTTTTATGTGAGGTGACGGGCGTGTGACCTTCAGGTGTTGAGAGTGAGGTTTTTTAACTTTGCATGCCTACAAACTGTACACGTGCTGCATAACAGTGCCCCAAACATTCAATTAAACCACAGCTCACAGTCAATGTAGCGTTATGGTTTTGAACTGGTTCTCAGGGCTGCCCAGCCGGTTCACGTATTTGCTCTAACCCAGCTACAAACAAACCCAAACACTAAGCCTGAGTGCCTGTTGTGTCCTGAGCTGAGTTACAGCAACAACACATTGTGAAGCAGCTGCTTTGCAAGTGTTTCTTTTGTCTCAAATTTGGTTTTGAGGGAATGAAACAGTGTTATGCTGATATATTCTGAGATGTATGTATTGCATGTGTTTGCTGTGAAGCTCTACTCAGGACATACAGGTAACTCTGGTCATTCTATTCTCCTCTGTCTCTCTCTATGTGGTCACTTCAGTATCTGAGCCTATATAACTATGAGTTCTGCAATGGGTCCTTCAGTCTGTGTGTTTGTAGAACTGTGTGCAGAAGAATACAAACTCTTCTGATTCTCCAGACATCTGGATACCTGGTTTGATAGGTTTTGGACTCAGCTGTCTTGTTCAGAGCAAAAGCTGAGAAGTAACATGCCTCGTCCAGTGATGTTTACTATGATTGGCTATATCTTTCTAAATGAAGCACTGAAACTTACTTTCCCTTCTATCTGGTACAGGTTTGTATGGGTTTTAGAGAGTGATTTATAGACCAGGGGAACATAAATCTGTTTATCTTTTCCTAATTTGATTAATTAGGGACACTTTCCTGTAGTGTAGCGTTCATAAAGCCACATGGCAGCTTCATTAGCTTGTCATAACTACTGACATTATCCTACATAAATGTTTATAAATGCTTGTTCCAACAGGTGTCATTCGCATCTGGCAATATGTGTCGCCTTTATAACAGATGACATCTACTGAAATCAGGATTTTTCCAATGACCAGTAAACCACTTTCACTAGATTTTCTCCTCCCTGTGTAAACTGGGCAGTCTAAATCTCAGGTAATGCTTCAATAAGCATTCCCTAACCAATCACTAGGCTGATGTCTCTGGCCCCACCCACAAAAATAAAGAAACTTAATGACCTACATAACAAAATCCTAGCATAAACATCCTGTCAGCAGCTGCCTTTCAGTCTTTCATTCCTTTATCCATACACATACATTTATAGTTCCTCTGTTCCTTCATTCACAAGTCTGGTGGTCTGTCCAGCTGTCCTTTTGCACATCTGTGATATCACAAACTGGATATGATATCAGTTCTGGATGTAGCAGCGGAGCAGGCTAAGAGTGACTGACAGAGAGCTTTAGTAGCCACGCCCACACAGTTCTCAGCAGGTTTTTTCATCATCTATATATCTTATATTTTCCATTTAGGACTTGCTGAATGTTTAATATAAAACTCTAGTATCACAGAAAACACTTACTATTGTACTCTGTGTTCTTTGGGACTTTAAAACTGAAGTCATGACTAAAGAGATATTTTTTTCCTACAATGATAGAAGAAATCCATTATCTATCAATGTGTTCATTTTGTAAGTGTGAAGCACAAGAACTCTGGTGGAAAGAGTGTGAGGAGATGTGATCTCACCGGCCTGCCGTACTCTATCCAGTTCTCGTGGTCTCCTTTGTAGTACCACATCCACTGAGTGGTCAGGATGTAATGGGCCGGCTTGGTGACAGAGGATGCTGTGGAGAGACGTCGCACCGCATCACTCGCCCGCGTCATCGACAGAAAATCCACCGGCTTCGAGCCCGGACTGAACCAACAGAACCAGAGAGGGAGGCAAGATGAGAATAAAGGCAGAGGAAAGAAAAAAATATATATTATATATTAAAAAATATATTATATATTAAATATAATATAATATAATATAATATAATATAATATAATATAATATAATATAATATAATATAATATAGGAAAACAGATTTAAGAAAGGCTGTCACAGACAACAGACAACAATACAATTTACAGAAAGAACACTTGGAAGTAAATCTGCACTGGAAAACGTGTGTATGTCCACCTTTGTGTGTTCTTGGGGTCACAGTAGGCTCTTTCTATCTCCTCCATCCCCCTCAGATCTCTCCAGCCATCGCCCTCATACACCTCCCATTTATACGGCAGATTGAAATGTACTCGCTTGCACTGCTCTGAACATGAATCAGCAACGTGAGAACAAAACATGACAGGAGAAGGATACTGACAGACACTGAGAGAGAAAGAGAGAGAGAGAGACCTTGAAACCGGCAATTCCTCCTGATGAAGTGAAGACAGATCTCACTCTTCTCCTCTGCCTGCATAAGAGGTCTGTCTATTCTCTCTAAACAAACCAAACAGACATCATTAGT
This sequence comes from Megaleporinus macrocephalus, assembly GCA_021613375.1. Lineage (NCBI taxonomy): Eukaryota > Metazoa > Chordata > Actinopteri > Characiformes > Anostomidae > Megaleporinus > Megaleporinus macrocephalus. The sequence goes on from CM038702.1 coordinate 8,919,421, forward strand.
TTATTTTTAATACAGATCTCTGACGTGTGTAGATTAGACAGACAGATTAGACCAAAACAGGGAGTGTCCATTTTAAGCTAGTAAATATGCAGTTGCTATGGTATCCATGTGGTGTTAAGTGGATGCTATAGCATGTCAATTTTCTGCTTGGGTGTTGTCAAGTGGTTGCTATGGTATCCCAATTGGTTCCTATGTGGTTGCTATGGTATTTCAATTGGTTGCTATGGTATCTATTCAATGGGGTTTCCAAGTGGCTCCTGTGGTATCCAATTGGTTGCTAGGCAGTTGCTATGTTATCCCAGGTGTTTGCTAGGGTGCTGCTAGGCGGTCGCCAGGGTGTTGTTGTGTAACTGCTATGGTATTCCATGTGATCACTAGGCTGTGTGGTTGCTATCGCATCCAAGGTGATTGACAGTGTGTTGCTGTGTGGTTGCTATAGTATCCCAAGTGGTTGCTAGAGTGTTGTTGTGTGGTAGCTGTAGTATACCTGTTGATTGCTATGGTGTTAGTGTGTGGTTGCTATGGTATCCTGGGTGGTTGCTAGGATGTTGCTGTGTGGTTGCCATGGTATCCCAGGTGTTTGCTAGAGATTAGTATGGGATTACTTATTTAGTTCTGTAAGGAAACCAGGTTCCACGTCTCCCCGCGTTGTCGTACGTACCCCTGACCAGTCCCTGGGAGTTGAGGCGGTAAACGTTCTGGTACAGGTAGGGCAGGTCCTGGATGATGTCCACGCTGAGGCCCCGTTCCTCCAGCATCCTACGGCTGTACTCATCTACGCTGTGGAGCCTCTTGCACTTGGCGCCGAAGATGCAGTCGTCCTGCACAAAGTGCTGACAAATGTGCACCTTAGTGCAGCGCTCCTTAAAGGTGCAGGCCCCGAACAGTCCGGAGCCTTTATTGTAGTGGGAGCACACCTGCACACGGACAGAGTCCAGCAGTTTGGTGAAGCGTCACCACATTTGCAATGGAAAAATACAGAACAGAAAGAAAGAAAAGCCACACGCGCGCACATGCACTCCCATCCACACAAGTACATACAAAACAGTAGGTGCCAAAAAGCTCACAACCAATTCTCATTCGCTCGAACCTCAAACCAGTGTGTTCTACTTTACCTCCAGACTTACAGGCCTTTCCTCTCGAAAAATTAAGACATCAACAGGTCTTTTTCCTTTTCTTTTTAGTTTTTTTTTTCTTTTTTTTTTCTTTTTCCTTTTTTTTTTTTTAACGTCGAGTGTGAACTCCCACTCATTGCCCCGGGTGAAGCTCCTTCCCTTTGACACATCCACCAACATCCGTTCATCTGCAACTCTTCATCCAAGAGAGGACAACAGACCTTCTTTCTCTTGGACACACCTTGGTTTTGTTTTCCTTTACTTTCCTTTTTTTATTTTTATTTTTGTTTTAATTCATCCAACATTACTGCCACTACAAACTTCCTCTAGATTTTAATTCAGCCAGATAACTTGGTGGCTGCAACCTTTTCCAAGCCCTTCCATTTCTAGCGACCGACCTACACAGTAAACTGGACATCTTCTTTCATTAAAGCATCTGATGTTTCTTTACACATACACAGCCGCGCCAGCTCCGAGTATTGGCTAAATGCGCATGTCTAAGTGCTGAATGGTACAAAAACGCTATTGGAACAATATTTTTCATCTTAGAGCACTGAGACAAAATGCAGAGGAGAGAGTTTCAAACAGCAGGAGCAGAACCTAGAATGCAGAAACATCCCAGCTTGAAATGAAACTTAAAATATTATCCAATGGTAAGTCATACACACAGAACAAACACAAAAATCAAACATCAATTACAATTCAAGTGTTACATTAGGGAGAATATGTTTTGGACTTGTACATGAAAAGGGGAACTCCACTAATTTTTCCAAATTTCTGCATAGTTAAACAGTTAAGATGTAAACAAAGTCACACAGAGGGGTTCAGTGTGAAATCCTCCACTTTGTATTAAACTACTTGGTTTATTTACATCTTAAGCAGTGAATTGTGGAGAATTTTTTTTAAAATGAAGGCCAGTTAAATTAACCATTAACATCGCTGTCGCACTCAGAGGCCAGCTGCCTGACTGTAACATAGCTAGTATTATTGATAAACTGCCTCAGGTTCTATTCCTATGTTTTATTACAACAACAACCGTTCATCTGCAACTCTTCAGCCATGAGGACAACAGCCTAGCAACCAGCTGGAATACTATGGCAACCACACAGCAAGACTGTAGCAACCAACTGGTGTACCATAGCTACCACACAGCAACACTCTAGCATCCACCTGGGATGCCATAGCAACCACTGAGCAATACACTAGAAACCACATGGGATGCTATAGCAACCCCACAGCCTAGCAGTCACCTGGAATACCATGGCGGCTAAACAGAACACCCTAGCAGCCACTTGGGATTCCATAGCAACCACATAGCAACACACTATTAATCACCTATGTGTGTATATATATATATATATATATATATATATATATATATATATATATATATATATATATATATATATATATATATATATACACACACACATGAGGAAAACACATGGCTATTCTAGACTTAATGTATTAAAGGGTACCTTAAACGCACATGATCTATAAATGGTTAAAGACTAAGAGTCTAAGCTCTGACTCGACTTTTAGAGGCACACATGACCCGTAGCCTACACGCCTCACACACAAGAACTCTGACAGTTTGTGGACTATATATTTTGACAGAGAGTCATTTAAGAAGCAGCTACGTGTGTTTTAAAGCTCCCGCGGTATCTAGAACAGTCTTAGGTTCTACACTGGACGATTAAGAAACGGTTACAATGAGACTTTTCAAGTGACACTACTGAAAGAAACATGTTACACGTGTTAATAATCTATAAATAATCTATAAGATAAGATAAACAGGTAAACAGGTGCTGTCCTGCTGCTGTGTTGATGAAGCTCTACGGGATGTTTGATCTTCAAGGTCTCGTGTATAGCAGTTGTACTGTTGTGATCATCTCCACTGTGCAGAGCTGACAGAGCACCACACTGTTGTGTTTCTGTGTGAAACACTCTCACAACTTTAGATGTTTAGCGATTGTTTGAAGATGCAGTAGGAACGGATTATTATATTAAGTAAATGGATACTGATCTGATTTCTGTTAACATCTTAATACTTTCCCTTTCACCTGCACACTGATTTGCTTTAAGCTGCTTTGTTTACGGTGGGAAGTATCTCCAGTGAGGCAGCTAACTTCTGAGGACGCCAGCGACATCAAAACAGCAAACTGGACACTGGCTTTATCAACTGTAACCCATATGGATGGTGGCTAATACGAGTGTGTGCTGAGCATATGCATTAACACAGGTGCGTGCTGATGGACACGTGTCCTCACCTCAGGCAGCAGAGAGGGATCGTTCTGTATCAGGAGGAGGAAGAGGTCTTCCTCGTGAAGTTCATGAAGGGTGCACTCCCGGAGCAGAGGAGAGTTGTGCTCGGACTGAATATTATGAGAGAACCTGCACTCCTTCCTAAATCACCCAGATAAAACACAGACACACACACAGCAGCAGCAGCAATAATAAATATGAGCTTATTAATGACTAGTAATTAAAATCTGTTTTGTGTGTATCTAAAGGACACCTGCAAAGAAATTCTATACTATGTAAAAGAATATTTCCAAGTCAAAGAATTTTATAGCATAGTGGTGGTGACAGAAACTAGACGTCACCCTCTAAAAGCTCCCTAAAACCAGTGTCCGACAGTCTATTTGCCTAAAACCATAATGTAAGGCAAAATAGCCCCCCAATAATAAAAATACACTTACTTTACACATCCACAAATCAGCCATAACATTAAAACCACCTCACTGTATCTACATCTACAGTCTATTTTATCAGCACCACTTACAATATGGGATAGAGATGGAAGGATCGAAAGGCTATGTATCGGTGATCGGTCAATGTTTCTCCAATTTAGCCGATCCTGAGAGCCGCGTTAAACCAATGAGCCTACTTTCTGTATTTCCAGCTAGCTTTTCACGTAGCCCTCCGTGAACCCCCCTCCGGCCTGCAATTCCTATCTGAACCACTAGGTGGAAATACACACCCACAGACTGACTAAAGCGGCGGCGGCCTCGCGGGAACAGTTAATGGCGTTTACAGTATGTACTGATAGAAAGCATGTCGTCCGTCTGGCAGTTTGTTACCGTATGTGACTCAGACTCATCCAGGACGTTTTGTAAAAGTTGTAAAATCAGCGTGTCTCGTGGGGGAACCAGAGAATAGCAGAGCTAGCACTAAACTAATAACCCAGAACACCGTGCAGACCAGATCTGACCGGTACGAACAGAACAGCAGCAACAATTTAAGATCTACATTTAATGATTACAGGTTTTAGTTTGAAATAACCAGAGTCTGCGTTTACTGACTGCAGTTTTCACTGCATTTATTTAATTAGCTTTTTTAGTTTTAAATTAAGGGTCTAAATGTAATGATTGTAGTATTGGGGATATTTGTTGATTTACTTTGTTTATTTACTGATAATTTAGTTAAAAATATTATGCTGTTTCATATGAGCTCGTTAAAAATGGTGATAAACTCGTTTAGACCATGTTTCATGACTTGCTTGCGCTAATAACTACATATAGCCCCGCCCTCGGCTATCGGCCAATCGCACTGAAAGGTGATCGGCGATCTGAATCGGCCTCAAAAACGCTGATCGGCCCTTCTCTAATATAGGCGCACTACATACTTCTACACTTACAGACTGTAGTTCATCTGATTCACTGTACACTGTGTTACCCTGTTCAGCAATGGTCAGAACCCCCACAGGACCACCACACAGCAGATATTATTAGGAAGGTGGATTCTTCTCACCACTGCAGTGACACTGACATGTCACTGACGCTGCTCTGTGGTGGTCTCATGGGGGTCCTGACCATTGCTGAACAGGGTAAAAGGGCCTAACAAAGCATGCAGAGAAACATGTATTGTTAGTGGAGCTGATAAGATGGACAACGTGTGTAGATACAAGCAGGTGGGTTTAATGTTAGGGGTAATCAGTGTACATTAAACACAACCGAGCCTTTCCTAGATTACCTGAAGCACCATCACCAGAGAGAAAAACATCCCTAGAAAACAAACAGTGGTTCGTACAGAATTTAAGTGCTGCTCCGTTAACAAGTGTACACCCACCAGCCACTTTATTAGGTACACCTCCCTGTTTCTACTCTCACTGTCCATTCTATCAGCTCCACTGACCATATAGGAGCTACACGTCCAGACTGTAGCTCATCTGATTCTCTGTATACTTTATTACCCTGTTCTTTAATGTTCAGGACCCCCACAGGACGCCCACAGAGCAAGTACTAGTATGGAGGTGGATCTCAGCAATAAGAAAATATCTAAATATCGGGATATCATGTTTGGTGATACTGTATTGATTCTCAAAAACACAGATTCCTGGCAGACAGTGAATCATTGTGTGTTGTGTTTAAACCTCTGACCACTAGATGGCAGTGTTGCAATCCATTTTCAGCTCCACTCCAACATTAACAAGCAGCACAAGGGCGCAATGCTATTGTAAGCACTGATAAACCTGTTTATATAGTGGTGTGTTTTAATAGTAGGATTTGAAAAATCTCATTATATCACTGTACTTGCAGTATCGTGTATCACGATATATTGAATCGTGACCGCTGTATCACGATACGTATTGTATCGCCAGGTTCGTGCTAATACACAGCCCTACTCAGCACTGCAGTGACACTGACATGGTGGTGGTGGTGTGTTAGTAGTGTATGTTGTGCTGGTGTGAGTGGATCAGACACAGCAGTGCTGCTGCTGGAGTGTTTAAATACCTCAGTGTCACTGTTGGACTAAGAATCGTCCACCAACCAAAACTATCTAGCCAACAGTGTCCTGTGGGCAGTGTCCTGTGAGCACTGATGAAAATTACAGGCACTTGCACTTGAATGGGTGAGGCGACACTACCTTTAATTTATTATTTGAATATGGTGGCTTCTGTGACATCACAAAGACAGGGCTCTTTTAATTGCTTTCTTTGTGTGGATTGAGGTGGGGGTGAACATTAGGCTACAAAAGGTACAAATATGAGCTTTTCAATGCTACGGGCTCTTTAACGTGCTGGTGTAACGAGGTGTAACATGGAAAAACACCTGTCTCAGAAAAAAGGAGCAATGAGTTCTATTAGAGCTGATTATTAATATAATATCTATATTTTAAATTAACTGTTTACTTCCAGCTGACTGGAGAAATACATTTCCCCGTTCCACCTTAAACGATGCGAGAATGTAACTACTGCACCATTTAAGGTGGACCGGAAAAAAATATTGTAAATACTACACATTTAAAGTGTGTACTTACTGTTTAAGGTGGAGCAAGAAAATTGTAAATACTACACATTTAAGGTGTGTACTACCTGCTGCACCATTTAAGGTGGAATGAGTAAATAATTATTACAGCACAATTAAGGTGGAACAGTAAAATTGTAAATACTACACATTTAAGGTGTGTACTACCTGCTGGACCATTTAAGGTGGAACAGTAAAATTGTAAATACTACACACTTAAGGTATGTAGTAACTGCTGGACCATTTAAGGTGGAATGAGAAATTTGTGAATGCTACACATTTAAGGTGTGTACTACCTGCTGCACCATTTAAGGTGGAACAAGAAGATTGTTAATACAACACATTTAAGGTGTACAGTAACTGCTGCGCCATTTAAGGTGGAATGAGAAAATAGTTATTACAACACAATTAAGGTGGAACAGTAAAACTGTAAATACTACACATTTAAGGTGTGTACTACCTGCTGCACCATTTAAGGTGGAATGAGTAAATAATTATTACAGCACAATTAAGGTGGAACAGGAAAACTGTAAATACTACACATTATTTAAGGTGGAATGAGACATTTGTAAATGCTACACATTTAAGGTGTGTACTACCTGCTGCACCATTTAAGGTGGAACAGTAAAATTGTAAAAACTACACATTTAAGACGTGTAGTTACTGCTTCATCATTTAAGGTGGAATGAGAAATTTGTAAATGCTAAACATTTAAGGTGTGTAGTAACTGCTGCACCATTTAAGGTGGAATGAGAAGATTTTTAATACAACACATTTAAGGTGGCACAGATAAATTGTAAATACTACACATTTAAGGTGTACAGTAACTGCTGCACCATTTAAGGTGGAATGAGATAATAGTTATTACAACACAATTAAGGTGGAACAGTAAAACTGTAAATACTACACATTTAAGGTGTGTACTACCTGCTGGACCATTTAAGGTGGAATGAGTAAATAATTATTACAGCACAATTAAGAATTAAGGTGGAACAGTAAAATTGTCAATACTACACATTTAAGGTGTACAGTAACTGCTGCACCATTTAAGGTGGAATGAGAAGATTGTTAACACAACACATTTAAGGTGGAACAGTAAAATTGTAAATACTACACATTTAAGGTGTACAGTAACTGCTGCACCATTTAAGGTGGAATGAGAAGATTGTTAACACAACACATTAAGGTGGAACAGTAAAATTGTAAATACTACACATTTAAGGTATGTAGTAACTGCTGCATTATTTAAGGTGGAATGAGAAATTTGTAAATACTACATATTTAAGGTGTGTAGTAACTGCTGCACCATTTAAGGTGGAATGAGAAATGTGTAAATACTACACATTTAAGGTGTACAGTAACTGCTGCACCATTTAAGGTGGAATGAGATAATAGTTATTACAACACAATTAAGGTGGAACAGTAAAACTGTAAATACTACACATTTAAGGTGTGTAGTAACTGCTGCACCATTTAAGGTGGAAAGGGACAATTGTAAATACTACACATTTAAAGTGGAACGAAAAGATTGTTAATGCAACACATTTAAGGTGGCACAGATTAATTGTAAATCCTGCACATTTAAGGTGTGTAGTTGCTGCTGCACCATTTAAAGTGGAACGAGACGATTGTTAATACAACACATTTAAGGTGGCACAGATTAATTGTAAATACTACACATTTAAGGTGTGTAGTTGCTGCTGCACCATTTAAAGTGGAACGAGACGATTGTTAATACAACACATTTAAGGTGGAACGGGACGATTGTTAATACAACACATTTAAGGTGGCACAGATTAATTGTAAATACTACACATTTAAGGTGTGTACTACCTGCTGCACCATTTAAGGTGGCACAGATTAATTGTAAATCCTGCACATTTAAGGTGTGTAGTTGCTGCTGCACCATTTAAAGTGGAACGAGACGATTGTTAATACAACACATTTAAGGTGGCACAGATTAATTGTAAGTACTACACATTTAAAGTGTACAGTAACTGCTGCACCATTTAAGGTGGAACTGGAAAATTTCAACAGGAAGCCGTGGAACTGGTAAACATTGGCTCCTACCTTCCTTTTCCATATCGACAGTTGCCGTAGACGAAGTATTTACACAGATGCAGGTCCTGACAGCCAAAGCACTCCTGCTTGGCGTAATTCTTACACAGCCGGAGGGACGTTTTAGCCACAATAACACAGCCCGCCTCTCCGCTCTCCGCCTTCTGTCCGTTCCTGACAACAACAGCGAACCGCGGGCACTTCTTCACGATGTACCAGAAATCCTCGTCGCTAATGTCGAAGCGCTGGAAGACCTTCCTGTGCAGCTGCGCCAGGTCCATGGAACCTTTGTGGCTGCATAATATACTCGTAGCGTGATGAATCACCCTCGAATAGCTCGAGTAGCTCGACATCTTCTCCGAGACTCCTACAGGCGCTCCGCTCCGCAGCTGCAGCAGCCGCCCGCCTCGCCTACTCGCCTTCAAAATAAAAGTCCCCATGAAGCGTACCTAATCAGTCAATGGCCAAATTCTCATATTGTCGCTGTTCCGAGAAAACAAAGTATCTCCAAAATAGTAACTTCACTGGAGAAGCCTAAAAACTTTATTTACTCATTTACTTAAAGAGGTTTAAGAGATTTTGGAGCATTTCTAAAGGTTACACCAGTAACCTTCACAGGGTATATAGAGCAGATGTCATTTTTAAACGATATACAAGCATAAACATAATCAGAAATATAGATACATGTTTTTTCTTTGCAGATCAATGATATACAGGTTTGATTTAAATTTGAACGTGTCCTTGAAGTCGTAAACAAAAAAAAATATGATGAATAATGCGTGGTTTAATATTTTATCCACTATTGTTATGCATATGTACATTAAAGTTAATATAAAGAGGTGTTATTCCAAATTTGGAGCATTTCTACTGGTCCATTTATCATGAAACTTGCCCAAGATATAAAGGGCAGCTGTCGTGTATGAAATGATATAGAAAAAAATCTGCAAATATAACGATATATATGTTTTCTTTAAAATTAAATGTATCTTTAAAGTCATAAACAACGATAAATAATACGTCAATTATGTCCAAGAAACTACTACCAAACAGCAGGAGAGCCCCTACAACGTCAAGATCTTTGAATATTCACCAGTATGCAAATTATACACGCCCCTGCTGACGTATTTCTAAGCCACGCCCCTTCGCTGCTACCCTAAAAATGATTCTTTAAGAGTTCTCTAGTAAATACAGTTATTAAATTTGGAACCATGTACTCTATATATAACATGCTGTGTAATGTTCTACATGGAAACTTTCTGAAAATGGTTCTATTTCACGCCTGTGACAGAAGAACCATTTTTGGTTCTGTATAAAACATTCTGAAAATAGTTCAGTTGACATTGTAATCTTATATCTAGAACCATTTACATGATTATTTTAAAAAAAAACATGGTTACAGAGTATGTAGAGAATCAGATGAACTACAGTCTGTAAGTGTAGAACTACAAAGTGCTCCTATATGATCATTGGAGCTGATAAAATGGAGTGTAGTGACAAGGAAGGTGTACCTAATAAAGTGGCAGGTGGGTGTATATTACAGCTGGCTGATGAATGTACAGGGTACTGGCATTCAAGTAACACATAAACTGCGAAAAAGTTGTTGATATCAATCCCATAATAACATAATCACTTTTTTAATTAGCTTGATTATGAAAAAAGTCAGTCACTAAAGTTTAAGCCTGGCTTTTCAATGGTGAATCAGATTTGATGTTTCTGGGTCCAGGATATCAAAATATAATAATAGCACCACAGTGCTGAACATGTAGGTACATTTCAGTATCCAGTCGTGCAGCTGATGTTGGGCAGATACAGTCAGCCCAGCAGGTGGTGATGCAGGATCATACATAGACTATACTGTACTCTTGCCATTAGAACCAATAGGATCACACCATAAGGATTTCCTAATGGGAGTTGGCCTCACGGTTACAGTTAAAGAATACTAGTAAGTCCACTTCCCGTAAGAGACCTTCTTATCCTGTTAGGAAACCATCAGAGCTATTAGAATCATTTACACTGTGATATTAGGCCCTCAGGAAAACACAGAATACCATTAAATCACTATTTGGACTTCAGCAGCAACCTTTAATGGTTTCTGTGTGTGTCTATATACTCAATATGACATTAGGGTGATCAGATGTTCCCAGGTTTCCGAAGACAGTCTCTGTTTTTGGTGGACTGTCCCTGGCCAGAGCTGTCATTCTCATTTTTAACTGTAAATAAACCCTTTGATGCACAACCTGTGTGAAGTGACCTGACTGAGATTTTATTTTCTGTATCGTTGCAATAAATTAATTCCATCATTCAAGCTTCCGTGAATTCCTCAGTTTACTTGTTTCTGATCATCACAAATCCAGATATCAGTTTTATTATTTTACTGTATTAATAAAAGTCATTTTTGTATCACTGCCTTCTAACACAAAACATGGCTCAGAATTAACCCTCATGTGTTTACTATGGAATCTGATAAGAACTATTGATATTTGTAAACGTTTGCAGTCAGAAACACATTTACAAACATTTTTGTTCATGAAGTAAATAAGTTAGAATTAAAATAATGATTTAAGGTCAAAAACAAGATTTTTAATGGACACTTGGAACATTAAATAATGAAAAACTTTCATTTTAATAGATTTAATAGACCAAAGATACACTCAGCAGTACATACAATAACAGAGGAAATGAAAGCACAAGAGAAAGTCCCAAGAAAGACCTTCAGCAGAGCAGAAAGGCAGGTGTTTCATGTTGTGCTTGTTTTGGCCAATAGAGGGCGATGCTGCTGTCTACTAACCACCTAAACCACCTGCTGGCCCAGTTTTAGAGAATACTGACTGCTGTGTAAGAGCGTACTACCAGGTGATGGTAGGTATCTGGTTTGAATAGACATACAGTGTACCTGAATGTAGCCACCATACCATCTACTAACAGTGCATCACCTTTTCAGTCACCCATATATTAACATATAGTATATACTGATAGCAGCACCTCTCCAGAACTGGAGTCCAGGGGTGTGTTTAGGGTCTGACTATCAGGCTGCAGCCACAGGTCCTTCTTCTGAACCCATGGGTCTGTGTTTACTGTGAGAATAGTTCATATGAATATACATTATGGGCTCAAGCAACCACTGAATACCACTTCTCTTGTTATTTCCTTTAATTTTTTGTATAGTTTACCATAGCTTCACTCACCAGGATCGGCTACTGGATGATTCTTCTGCTACTGGTTTGAGGCAGAAGAATAGTTAGTTAGTTAGTTCCAATTTTATCAGCCAGCTTTCATTACAGTTTACTACAGAGCAACAGTTACCATGATCACAACCCACCAACATAATAAATGAACTGTTTTTATACAGGAAATCTTTTGATGAGAGTTTTTTTTTTGTCATGTCTAGGTGGGCCATAAATATTTGGACAGCATTTTTTTTTATTTTGTTTTGGCTTTTTATACTGTATATATGTGCAGTACATCATACTAGACTTGAATTTATTAGCTACACCTCCTTGTATCTACACTCACTGTACAACCTATCAGCTCCACTGACCATATAGGAGCACTTTGTAGTTCTACACTTACAGACTGTAGTTCTTCTGATTCTCTGTATACTGTTACCCTGTTCTTCAGGGGTCAGGACCCCCACAGGACCACCACAGAGCAGGTATTATTTGGGTGGTGGATCATTCTCAGCACTGCAGTGACACTGATGAGGTGGTGATATTAAGTGTTGTATAGTTTACCATAGCTTCACTCACCAGGATCGGCTACTGGATGATTCTTCTGCTACGGTTTGAGGCAGAAGAATAGTTAGTTAGTTAGTTCCCAATTTTATCAGCCAGCTTTCATTACAGTTTACTACATAGCAACAGTTACCAACATAATATATACAGGAAATCTTTTGATGAGAATTTATTTTTAAAATTTAATTTCATGTCTAGGTGGGCCATAAATATTTGGACAGCATTTTTTATTTTGTTTTGGCTTTTTATACTGTATGTATGTACAGTACACCATACTAGACTTGAATTTATTAGCTACACCTCCTTGTATCTAGAACTCACTGTATCATATAGGAGCACTTTGTAGTTCTACACTTACAGACTGTAGTTCTTCTGATTCTCTGTATACTGTTACCCTGTTCTTCAGGGGTCAGGACCACCACAGAGCAGGTATTATTTGGGTGGTGGATCATTCTCAGCACTGCAGCGACACTGAAGAGGTGGTGATATTAAGTGTTGTATAGTTTACCATAGCTTCACACTTGGTTGGCTACTGGAAGATTCTTCTGCCATGGTTTGAAAAATTAACTCCCAACTACCATGATCAAAACCCCCCAAACCAGAACAGCCCCCAATAAAAGCATTGGGCACTTTAATAATACAGCATATTGAGCAACACACTGGAAACGTCCCCAGACTTCTTGTTGCATCACCCAGTGTATCTTCAGCTCAAGGTCATGAACTTCTGGCCTTACGTTCCCCTTTGAAATGTTTTGAAGTACATTGGAACTGGTGCCTAGACCCTTAGGCAGCACAGCAGCTCCAAAGCATGATGCTACCTCCACCATGCTTCACAGGTGGGATGAGGGTTTTGTTTTGGTGCTAAAACATTCCACTTTAGTCTCATCTGTTTGTAGAACACTGTCCCAGAAACACTGTGGAACATCTAGGTGGTCTTTGTGGACAGTGTCATTCCAGGCCCACCATTCTAGTGTTTTTTCTAACAGTGGGCACATAAAGGTTTTGTAGTTGGTAGAGTCTCTTGTAGGTCTTATGCTGTTTGTCGTGTTTCTTGCTCCCCTCTTTTAGGAGTGCTCTTGGAGTGAACGTAGCAGGATGCCGACGCCTAAGGAGAGTATCAGCAGTTCCAGTCAACTCCACATGATTCATGAAGTTTCTTGCAACTGTGCATAAACATCACAACATCCTCTTTCCTGATGCCTCAGGTTCCATGATCAGTTTCATGATCTTTTTCTGTTCCTGCCCAGAGCTGGAATGCTGAAAGAAAATTCCATCCAATTTAATTTTTTGTTGAAACATTATTCTTCATTTGTAAGTCGTCCCTGAAGTATCAGATCACAAGAAAGCTCTTCCTCGTACACAATGAGTAAGACCTTTGTTGGTATATGGTATTTTAGTATTTTTTAGCTCTTAACTTATGACTCAGCAAGTAGAAAGCAGACCCTGTATGGGTAGTCCATAAGTATTTGGACAGTGTTTTTTTTTTGGCAGGGTACTCATGTACAACATACTAGATTTGAATTTTATTAAGTACACCTCCCCGTATTAACACCCATTATCAGCTCCACTTACCATATATGAGCTAGACTTACAGACTGTAATTCATCTGTTACTCTGTTCTTCAATGGTCAGGACCCCCACAGAGCAGGTATTATTAGGGAGGTGGACCATTCTCGCAGCGCACTATATGCATCTGCTATCAGAACAAAACCTTAACTACTAATTCAATAGAACCAGACGTGTTTAGGCATAATCTGAAAATGTCTGTTTTCTTTTATATTGTATGCAAATCTCCTGAAACACAGACACAAAACCGGCACAAATGACTTTAAAAGTAAGGGATGTTGTTTCTTTTGCTGGAATGCTATCATTTTAGAGTTACAAGAGTTTTGTTCAGACAGCAGCGATATATATTTATACAAATAGGCCCAGAAATATTTGGACAGTGACACAACCTTCATGATTTGGGCTCTCCATGCCACCACAACGGATTTGAAATGAAACAACTGAGTTGCACATACATATGTATGTATGTATGTATGTATGTATGTATGTATGTACACACAAACACACATGCAAAGCAAATACGTGTGTGTGTGTGTGTGTGTATATATATATATATATATATACACATATATATATACACACACACACATACATGCATATATACATACATGCATATAAACATACATACATACATACATATATATATATATATATATATATATATATATATATATATATATATATATACATACATACACACACACACACACACACACACACACACACGCATACCGCTCAAAAGTTTAGGAACACTTTAGAATTTCATTTCATGCAATTTTCATGCAATTAAAAGAACAAAAATGTTTGTATTAAAGTCTATTTTTGTATAGAGGCTTATTTTGCATATAGTCCTATTATCAGTAATTCTCAGTCCTCTGTCTAAATCTCCTGGTACGACCACCAATCCAAGTTAAGGATGTTATTGGACTAATTGGTTGTTAGGACACTCTTGCTCAATTGTGATGCACAGCTGAAAAACATTCTACTAATAAGTGAGTATAAAAGGGAACAACATTCTAGGTTAGTTTAGTATCTGAAGATCAGCAGTTGACGGCTTGCTGACCGACTCAAAATGACCAGAAAGAAACAACTTTCTTTAGAGACCCGTCAGTCCATTGTTGTGTAAGGAAGAAGATACTCCATTGAAAACAAGAACATTTCACTGTGATCCCAAACTTTTGAGCGGTAGTGTATGTACTTACATACGTATGTATATATAGGGAGCCATGAATACTTACAGACAACGCTTACTACAAAGTCCATCCCTGACACGCATATAAACAAACTGAATTGTGGGTGACGTTTATAAAGTTATATTTAAAAAATAATCTAACAAACTGAACAAAGTCGAGAGACAATAAAACCCACAGTGTTTTTCTTTTAATCCTAAAAAATATATTACATGATTGACAACAGAACCCGGCTCAGAAAAAAAAAACCTATTAAAAAAACATAAAAAATAAATAACAAAACGGGGTTATACAGTTTTCTTTTGTAGGATGTTCGTTAAGGTTGTTTATTATATCTACTGCAGCAGCAGGTCTGCTGTTTGGGTGAGTGAACGGCTTTCCACGAGACGACCCGCTCCTCCACAAGTCGAGAGGACCACAGAGTTAGAAAAAAAAGAGCATTGAGGATTTATTTGAGTCATATCTTCAGTTTCCAAATAGAAAAAAAAACATTAGTCACGTTAATGCAGAAAACAAAAAAAAACAAAAACAACAACAATGGCACATATTGGAATTTCTAATTATTGAAAAGTTAAGTGGTGCTTCGCGGACTGTCATATTCAGAAGACAAAGTTAAATAAATTACTAACAAACATAGAAATCTGAATATTATATACAAAGGGAGTTATCAGAACAAAATAAATCTACAATTCAAATTTTATGTTCAACGACACAGCGGTATAACCCTATTTTACAGTGTGTTTGAATATATATATATATTTATATATACGTGTTAGTTTTCTGGATCCGGGGTCACAAAACAGGTGGGGGGGAATAAAAAATAAACAGGAGGTGACGCTTCTTTAACCAAGTCCATCTAAATAGACTCTCTCTCTCTTTTTCTCTCTCTCTCTCTCTCTCTCTCTCTCTCTCTAAAGGAACAATACAGACATCATAAACTCCTCTATGTACAAGATTCAAAACAGAAGGTAACAGACTCTAGCTAAAAACACTGCTTCTGACAATGACAGGGCCCGGAGGCTGCAGCCTGGCTGTCCACGACACCGAGTCTCATCAACAGGCGCTTCTCTTTAATGGGACGAGGTTGGCCAGATTATCCCGAAGCTCAGCTAGAGCTACCCCAGCCCTACGTGAGTGAGAATGAGCGTTCGATGGGAGACAGAAAGTCTGAGAAACTATACCTGCTTTATTAAAAGGGTTCAAATGTGGCTGGCAAGTGGATCTAGATACAATACAGTGGCTCAGGTGTTAGGACAGCCAGACCGGCAGCCTCTGACCGGCGTAAACAGACACTTGTTGAAACAGAGAGACTCCAGAGAGCCCTCGATCCACCATCCCCCTGTTCATCTGCATCTCACCGTTGGGGGGGAAAAAAAAAAAAAGAAAAAAATTTTTTTTTTTGTGCATAAATTATGATCACAATAAAATACGTCCCTCCTTTTCCTTCAGCGTCCCTTAAAATTCTCGACAGACAGTGGTTCGT
>CM038702.1:8940812-8948312 GCA_021613375.1 Megaleporinus macrocephalus
ACCAACCAACGCATGTACCAACGTGCAAACCAACCAACCAATCTACCAACGTACGTACCAACCAACCAACCTACCAACATATACACCAACCAACCAACGTATATACCAACCAACCAACCAACAAACATACCAACCAACCTACCAACGTATATACCAACCAACCAACCAACCAACGTACATACCAATCAACCAACCTACCTACCAACGTATATACCAACCAACCAACCAACCAACCAACCTACCAACATATACACCAACCAACCAACCTACCAACATATACACCAACCAACCAACCTACCAACATATACACCAACCAACCAACCTACCAACATATACACCAACCAACCAACGTATATACCAACCAACCAACCAACCAACCTACCAACATATACACCAACCAACCAACCTACCAACATATACACCAACCAATCAACGTATATACCAACCAACCAACCAACAAACATACCAACCAACCAACCAACCTACCAACGTATATACCAACCAACCAACCAACCAACGTACATACCAATCAACCAACCTACCTACCAACGTATATACCAACCAACCAACCAACCAACCAACCTACCAACATATACACCAACCAACCAACCTACCAACATATACACCAACCAACCAACCAACGTATATACCAACCAACCAACGTATATACCAACCAACCAACCAACAAACATACCAACCAACCTACCAACGTATATACCAACCAACCAACCAACCAAACAACGTACATACCAATCAACCAACCTACCAGCGAACCAACCAACCAACATATCAAAGTACGTACCAACCAACCAGCATACCAACATACGTACCAACCAATTAACCGACCAACTAACGTTTATACCAACCAACCAATGTACGTACGAACCAACCAACATACCAGTGTACGTACCAACCAACCATTACAAACCTTTATACAACCAACCAAATAACACTTTCAGTGCTGTCACTGACCTGCAGGAGTTTAGTGATGGCATCTGGCAGCACTTTGCTCAGGCTGTCGTAGCACGGCCAGACCACACGCCGCTGTGATTTAGGCGCTGTGGTTTCGGGCCTGTCAGTCGCAGCATCTTCGGCATGGCCCTCGGGTCTCCCCCGCACCAGCTCCCAGTCAAAAGATGGCCCCTCTGACAACGTCTCCTCCGTGTAGAAGTCCCACACCTTCAGGTTAGAGATGAAGCTGTAGGGCCTTAGGACCTGGCAGAAAAAGCAGCAGCACATGAGGTTAGGTTTGTCCCCCAGAAGACGAGTGCCGAGTACGGAACAAGGACTTCACTACCTCCTCCTCCTCTGGAGAGAACATGTAGTTGTAGAAGATGGGAGTCTTCTTGTGCAGGCGGTCGATGTAATCCCACACGGACTTGCAGACCTGAGGATTTTTCCTCTCTCCTTTCTCCTCATACAAGACCCCTACAGAGAGGGGCACATCATTTCAGCATGAACCCCTGTTCTCATACAGGTAAATACAGGAAAACATATAATAATAATATAATAATATAATAATATAATATTAATAACTCTGTTAATAGAACATAGATTTGGTTCCTTTGTGCACTTAAGCAATACTAATACAATACCACACAGTGACCACCAGCTGGGGGTTAAGTACCGTGCTTAAGTAGGTTACTCCTACTTCTCCTACTACTCCTATTACTCCTACAAGTAGTACTCCTACTCCTCCTACCCCTACTACTCCTACTTCTCCTAACTTTTGTACTAATACTACTCCTTCTACCCCCTACTACTACTCCTATCCCTACTACTCTTACTCCTCCTAATCCTTGTACAACTACTACTCCTACTACCCCTACTACTATTACTCCTACTCCTCCTAACCCTTGTACTACTACTACCACTACTCCTACCCCTACCCCTTGTACACCTACTACTTCTCCTACCCCTACTACTATTACTCCTACTCCTCCTAACCCTTGTACCACTTCTACTCCTAGCCATACTACTATCACTCCTACTTCACCTAACCCTTGTACTACTACTCCTACTACTCCTACCCCTAGTACAACTACTACTTCTCCTACCCCTACTACTATTACTCCTACTCCTCCTATCCCTACTACTCTTACTCCTCCTAACCATTGTACAACTACTAGTCCTCCTACCCCTTGTACTACTACTACCACTACTCCTACCCCTTGTACTACTCCTCCTACCCCTACTACTACAACAACTACTACTACCCCCTCTACTCTTACTCCTCCTAACCCTTGTACAACTTCTACTCTTACCTCTACTACTACTACCACCACTACTACTCCTACCCCTTGCACTACTACTACACCTCCTACCCCTACCTCTTGTACTACTACTCCTCCTCCTCCTACCCCTACTACTACCCTTACTCCTCCTAACCCTTGTACAACTACTACTCCTCCTACCCCTTGTACTAATACTACTCCTCCTACTACTTGTACTACTACTACTCCTACCACTACTCCTACCCCTTGTACTACTACTCCTCCTATTACTACCCCTACCCCTTGTACAACTACTACTTCTCCTACCTCTAATACTATTACTCCTACTCCTCCTAACACTTGTACTACTACTAACTCCTCCTACCCTTGTACTACTACTTGTACCCCTATTACTACTCCTCCTATCCTTACTACTATTACTTCTACTCCTCCTATCCCTACTACTCTTACTCCTCTTAACCATTGTACAACTACTACTCCTACTGCCCCTACTACTCTTACTCCTACTTCTCCTAACCCTTGTACTACCTCTACTCCTAGCCATACTACTATCACTCCTACTTCTCCTAACCCTTGTACTACTACTACTCCTACCCCTACTACTACCACCACTACTCCTACCCCTTGTACTCCTCCTCCTCCTACTACTTCTACTACTCCTACCCCTACTACTACAACTACCCCTACCACTACTCCTACCCCTTGTACAACAACTACTTCTCCTACCCCTACTACTATTACTCCTACTCCTCCTAACCCTTGTACAACTACTACTCCTACTACTTTTATCAGAACAGAGACCTTCAGGTGACAAGTCTGGGTTCCTAACCTCCAGCCACCACAGCTGTTCCATGACTGCCCAATCACCTGCATAGATTTGTTCAATTCTATGAGGAGCACTCGACCTGAACTAAATGAAGGATTTATAAGATAGACCAGGTACTGGATGGTAACTGTAAATACTGGATTTCCTCCAGGAGGGCTTTAGGAATAACAAACCTGCCACAAAGTACTTCATGTAGAACACTAGTGGAACTAGACGTTATTCTGGTACGCAGACAACAGCGGGTGAAGCCCCTCAAATTCTGGCATGATGGCAGTGCAAATTAGATCACAATGGACTGGACTGTGTTTTTCTTCATTGCTGTGCTGGCAGTATTTTTTGAACAAATAAACACTTACTGCTCTGATAATTAGCTCTACAAACCTCCCTGGATACTTAGGACTTCAGTACATAGTAAGTAGTGGTTACAAAGCTGTAAGACCTCCAACACAGAACACAGTAAACAGAACATGTATAAAGGAAACAGTTGGGCTTTTCTGTAAGCGCTCCTACCATAAGATGAACAGGAAGATGGAAAAAAGAAAAAAAGAGAACTCTACACTCCCTCCTGAGCTCGCTACAGGAGCGGCGGCACGTGACTCACCCAGCTCGATACGTTCGTAGTCGGAGTCCAGCAGGAAGGTCCGGAAGCGATTGGACACATAGTGATAGGCCAGGAACTTCAGGTAGTACTGACTGAACTCGAACTCCATGGGGAACTGATGATGGATCTGTTCAGTAGGAAGAGAGACGAGATTTACTGCAACAGCAACAACAGCATGAGGCCAAATCACAGAAAACTGAATTGTCCTCACTTGTTTTTATTTTTGGCGGAACCCAAAAATGATGGTTTCATTCAACCTACATCCACCAAGCTGGCCGATTTGAATCCATTTTTTAATGATGCCATGAAAACTATTCAGTTAAAGTTACAGGACCTATTTAGTCTCTGCGTCCTGCCCACTCATGCTCAAGTTACAGGTGGGCCTGGACTGCTTTTTGAGGTGCAATACAGGGCCAATCAGAAGAGCTCAAATACTTATATCACTCTTGAGGGTACAGTAGCCAAACAGGCTGTTTATTTCTAAAGGATAAAAGAAGGGAAGAGGTTGTCTGGGGGTCTTTAGATACATCATTAGATCTTCCAGTTTCTAGAGAACAAAGCTTTCCTTGTAGTTTGTTCCAGGAACCCCAGAATATAAGCTGGCACTGACTCAGAGCAGACCCCTGACCACCACTGCAGTATTGATTTGACCCCCACACGTCTGTTTGTGGTTTTCTTCCATCCCTCTTTTCCCCCCATAGAGTCCCATTCATTTTCATGCACGGCCAAACATTATGGTATTGTTTAAAGTATAGCCACCAAACTGGGCAGATCCTCAAACTCTAATCCACAGACATACACATCCACACTCCTCTATTTGTGGTTTATTTATCAATCGTTCCTCCGATAATGTCCCATTCATTTTTTAGCTGAACCCAAAAATGATGGTTTCATTCAACCTACATCCACCAAGCTGGCTGATTTAAATCCATTTTTTAATGATATCATAAAAACTATTCAGTTAAAGTTACAGGACCTATTTAGTCTCCAGCAGCTGCGTCCTGCCCACTCATACTGAAGTTACAGGTGGGCCTGTACTGCTTTTTGAGGCACAATACAGGGCCAATCAGAAGAGCTCAAATACTTATATCGCTCTTGAGGGTACAGTAGCCAAACAGGCTGTTTATTTCTAAAGGATAAAAGAAGGGAAGAGGTTGTCTGGGGGTCTTTAGATACATCATTAGATCTTCCAGTTTCTAGAGAATGAAGCTTTCCTGTAGTTTGTTCCAGGAACCCCAGAATATAAGCTGGCACTCCCGCAATACTTTCAGTCATGATGATGCAGAAGTCGGGCTTGTATACTGCTTTTTGATTGGACGCAAGAATTCTAAAAAACAACAGATTTTTCTCCATAGAGAATGAATAGAAGAGAAAAGTGCATGCCAATCTACTGAACTTCTGCTCAACCGACAGACACTGTTTCCTAGACACTGACTCAGAGCAGACCCCTGACCACCACTGCAGTGTTGATTTGACCCCCACACGTCTGTTTGTGGTTTTCTTCCATCCCTCTTTTTCCCCCATAGAGTCCCATTCATTTTCAAGCACGGCCCAAACATTATGGTATTGTTCAAAGTACAGCCACCAAACTGGGCAGATCCTTAAATTCTAATCCACAGACATACACATACGCACTCCTCCATTTGTGGTTTATCAATCAATTGTTCCTCCCATAATGTCCCATTCATTTTTTGGCGGAACCCAAAAATTATGGTTTCATTCAACCTACATCCATCAAGCTGGCCGATTTAAATCCATTTTTTAATGATATCATAAAAACTATTCAGTTACAGGAACAGGACTCTGCGTCCTGCCTGGACTGCTTTTTGAGGCGCAATACAGGGCCAATCAGAAGAGCTCAAATACTTATATCACTCTTGAGAGTACAGCAGCCAAACAGGCTGTTTATTTCTAAAGGATAAAAGAAGGGAAGAGGTTGTCTGGGGGTCTTTAGATACATCATTAGATCTTCCAGTTTCTAGAGAATGAAGCTTTCCTTGTAGTTTGTTCCAGGAACCCCAGAATATAAGCTGGCACTCCCACAGTCCCTTAGAAATGCATGAGCATCATACTTTCAGTCATGACGATGCAGAATACTGCTCGAAGACAACAACAGCAGTCTCAATTTTATGATTATCTTCATTGCTGAGATAACCCCATCATAAACCTGTCAGAATGCATCCTGCATGTGATAAGGAACCAACCGCATGTCAACATACTGTCAAAAAAACAGAGTAGCAGGAAATGGAAGTCTCACAGGTAATCACTCTTAACCTGAAAGATCATTAACTTCTATCAAGAGGCGCTCTCCCACACACCCACGCACCTGGTGCACACAGTCGAGGAACTGGAGGAAGACTGGAGTGAAGCCGCTGCTTTGGCTGGCCAGCGTCTGGGCGCCGCGGTGACTGAAGCGATGGCCGAAGGAGAGCCACTCTTTCTCCACCAGCAGCCGGAAGCCATCAAACGTGCGATAATACGGATCTGACAGCAGCTGCACCAGCGAGACCACCTAAACACAGCAGAGCGACATCAGTCCCACAGCAGTCCTATAAAACTGCAACACCAGCAATGAGCTTCACAGCTGTAGTCAGTGCGGGTACCTGTGTGGTGACATCCCAGCCATCTTCCAGGCTCACCATGACCGAGGACCCACTGGCCAACAGCTCCACCACCAGAACAGACACCTGCAGAACCCTGTGCAGCTACAACACAAACAGATAAATAGGGGCATTAAAGAAGAATATATATGACTGAGCAACATACTAGCTATTACTTTGGACCAATGTCTGTGCAGTAATTCTCAGTGATTCTTAAATGCTACTTCTATGCTTCTCAGGTTGCTCATAGTTAAACTCTTACATATATACGGATACATATAATCACTTACATAGTTTTTTGTTTAACTCCTTAGAGCTGGCAAATAACTTTTTCAAATAAGAAATGATGTGTACAGAAACATATACACCACCAGTGAAACGTTTTAGTACACAACCAGCCAAACTACTAAAACTTTTAACCACTACTGTATGACTCAGATAATATTTAACTGAACAGCAGAAGATATTATGAAATTAGCACGAAGAACATACCCAGTAAAGACCAAATCTCAAAGCAGACACCGAACACAAAATCTACACCCTCATTTAAAAAGTCCTTATGGTACAATATAACTATTAAATGTACAACATACATAATTATAACTGTATAACAACATCTTTTTAAATAGGATATGTAATTCCAACAATCTAAGGGCTCGTCACTGCAATACTGGTGTTCACAAGACTGATTTTTAAAATTCAGCTTTGTATGTATAATCGTACCTAATAGTATGTATGCATATGTCACTACAATGTGTGCTGAGAGAATTAATTCTCAGCTGTCCCAGGTGTATTTTGGAGAAATCAAAGCATTCATACTAGGGATGCACCGATACCACTTTTTCCTTACCAATACCGATACCAGCTTTTCAGGTATCTGCTGATACAGAGTACCGATACCGATACCAACTCTGACTTAAATACTCAATATATGGCTATAAATCCTGATATTTATAGTGTTCCACTTTTTATATGATGTATTTTTTATGTCTTATCCTGAATAAGATATAATATTCTTGAAAGAACATCATTTACTGGTTGAGTAAATGCACATTAAAAAGTTTCAGAGATATGAAAAAAAAATAATAATTGCCACAATGCAGAAACACGTGCAGCCATTTAGTCAATAAGCTTCATGGTATCGGCGCTCTCTATTGCCAATACCGATACCGTGTGTAAGTGCCAGTATCGGCGCCAATACCATATCAGTATCGGTGCAACACTAATTCATACATATAC
>CM038702.1:8953312-8968312 GCA_021613375.1 Megaleporinus macrocephalus
TGGACAGCATGCTCCTAAAGATGTTCAGACTCTCTTCAGACTCTCCTCATACTCTCTTCATACTCTCTTCATACTCTCTTCATACTCTCTTCATACTCCCCATACTCTCTTCATACTATCTTCATACTCCCCATACTCTCCCCATACTCTCTTCATACTCTCTTCATACTCTCTTCATACTCTCTTCATACTCTCTTCATACTCTCTTCATACTCTCTTCATACTCTCTTCATACTCCCCATACTCTCTTCATACTATCTTCATACTCTCTTCATACTCCCCATACTCTCTTCATACTATCTTCATACTCTCTTCATACTCCCCATACTCTCTTCATACTCTCTTCATACTCCTCATACTCTCTTCATACTCTCTTAATACTCCCCATACTCTCTTCATACTATCTTCATACTCCCCACACTCTCTTAATACTCCCCATACTCTCTTCATACTATCTTCATACTCTCTTCATACTCTCTTAATACTCCCCATACTCTCTTCATACTCTCTTCATACTCTCTTCATACTCTCTTAATACTCCTCATACTCTCTTCATACTATCTTCATACTCCCCATACTCTCTTCATACTCTCCCCATACTCTCTTCATACTCTCTTCATACTCTCTTCATACTCCCCATACTCTCTTCATACTCTCTTCATACTCCTCATACTCTCTTCATACTCTCTTAATACTCCCCATACTCTCTTCATACTCCCCATACTCTCTTAATACTCCCCATACTCTCTTCATACTATCTTCATACTCCCCATACTCTCTTCATACTCTCTTCATACTCTCTTCATACTCTCTTCATACTCTCTTAATACTCCTCATACTCTCTTCATACTATCTTCATACTCCCCATACTCTCTTCATACTCTCTTCATACTCTCTTCATACTCCTCATACTCTCTTCATACTATCTTCATACTCCCCATACTCTCTTCATACTCCTCATACTCTCTTCATACTATCTTCATACTCCCCATACTCTCTTCATACTCCTCATACTCTCTTCATACTCCTCATACTCTCTTCATACTATCTTCATACTCCCCATACTCTCTTCATACTCTCTTCATACTCCCCATACTCCTCATACTCTCTTCATACTATCTTCATACTCCCCATACTCTCTTCATACTCCTCATACTCTCTTCATACTCTCTTCATACTCCTCATACTCTCTTCATACTCTCTTCATACTCCTCATACTCTCTTCATACTCTCTTCATACTCCTCATACTCTCTTCATACTCCCCATACTCTCTTCATACTCCCCATACTCTCTTCATACTCTCTTCATACTCCTCATACTCTCTTCATACTCTCTTCATACTCCCCATACTCTCTTCATACTCTCTTCATACTCTCTTCATACTCCCCATACTCTCTTCATACTCCTCATACTCTCTTCATACTCCCCATACTCTCTTCATACTCCCCATACTCTCTTCATACTCTCTTCATACTCCTCATACTCTCTTCATACTCCTCATACTCTCTTCATACTCTCTTCATACTCCTCATACTCTCTTCATACTCTCTTCATACTCCTCATACTCTCTTCATACTCTCTTCATACTCTCCTCATACTCTCTTCATACTCTCTTCATACTCTCTTCATACTCCTCATACTCTCTTCATACTATCTTCATACTCCCCATACTCTCTTCATACTCTCTTCATACTCTCTTCATACTCCTCATACTCTCTTCATACTCCTCATACTCTCTTCATACTCTCTTCATACTCTCTTCATACTCTCTTCATACTCTCTTCATACTCTCTTCATACTCTCCTCATACTCTCTTCATACTCCTCATACTCTCTTCATACTCCTCAGACTCTCTTCAGACTCTCTTCAGACTCTCTTCAGACTCTCTTCAGACTCCTCATACTCTCTTCATACTATCTTCATACTCCCCATACTCTCTTCATACTCCTCATACTCTCTTCATACTCTCTTCATACTCCTCATACTCTCTTCATACTCTCTTCATACTCCTCATACTCTCTTCATACTCTCCTCATACTCTCTTCATACTCTCTTCATACTCTCTTCATACTCCTCATACTCTCTTCATACTATCTTCATACTCCCCATACTCTCTTCATACTCTCTTCATACTCTCTTCATACTCCTCATACTCTCTTCATACTCCTCATACTCTCTTCATACTCTCTTCATACTCTCTTCATACTCTCTTCATACTCTCTTCATACTCTCCTCATACTCTCCTCATACTCTCTTCATACTCCTCATACTCTCTTCATACTCCTCAGACTCTCTTCAGACTCTCTTCAGACTCTCTTCAGACTCCTCATACTCTCTTCATACTATCTTCATACTCCCCATACTCTCTTCATACTCCTCATACTCTCTTCATACTATCTTCATACTCCCCATACTCTCTTCATACTCCTCATACTCTCTTCATACTCTCCCCATACTCTCTTCATACTCCTCATACTCTCTTCATACTATCTTCATACTCCCCATACTCTCTTCATACTATCTTCATACTCCCCATACTCTCTTCATACTATCTTCATACTCCCCATACTCTCTTCATACTCCTCATACTCTCTTCATACTCCCCATACTCTCTTCATACTCCTCATACTCTCTTCATACTCTCTTCATACTCCTCATACTCTCTTCATACTCTCTTCATACTCCTCATACTCTCTTCATACTCTCTTCATACTCCCCATACTCTCTTCATACTCCCTTCATACTCTCTTCATACTCCCCATACTCTCTTCATACTCCTCATACTCTCTTCATACTCTCTTCATACTCCTCATACTCTCTTCATACTATCTTCATACTCCTCATACTCTCTTCATACTCTCTTCATACTCCTCATACTCTCTTCATACTCCTCATACTCTCTTCATACTCTCTTCATACTCCTCATACTCTCCTCATACTCTCTTCATACTCTCTTCATACTCTCCTCATACTCTCTTCATACTCTCTTCATACTCTCCTCATACTCTCCTCATACTCTCCTCATACTCTCTTCATACTCTCTTCATACTCTCTTCATACTCTCTTCATACTCCTCATACTCTCTTCATACTATCTTCATACTCCCCATACTCTCTTCATACTCTCTTCATACTCTCTTCATACTCCTCATACTCTCTTCATACTCTCTTCATACTCTCTTCATACTCTCTTCATACTATCTTCATACTCCCCATACTCTCTTCATACTCTCTTCATACTCTCTTCATACTCCTCATACTCTCTTCATACTCCTCATACTCTCTTCATACTCTCCTCATACTCTCTTCATACTCTCTTCATACTCTCTTCATACTCTCTTCATACTCCTCATACTCTCTTCATACTATCTTCATACTCCCCATACTCTCTTCATACTCTATTCATACTCTCTTCATACTCCTCATACTCTCTTCATACTCCTCATACTCTCTTCATACTCTCTTCATACTCCTCATACTCTCTTCATACTCTCTTCATACTCTCCTCATACTCTCTTCATACTCTCTTCATACTCCCCATACTCTCCTCATACTCCTCAGACTCTCTTCAGACTCTCTTCAGACTCTCTTCAGACTCTCTTCATACTCTCTTCATACTCTCTTCATACTCTCTTCATACTCTCTTCATACTCCTCATACTCTCTTCATACTCTCTTCATACTCTCTTCATACTCTCTTCATACTCTCTTCATACTCTCTTCATACTCCTCATACTCTCTTCATACTCTCTTCATACTCTCTTCATACTCTCTTCATACTCTCTTCATACTCCTCATTCTCACTTCATACACCTCATACTCCCCGCACTCTCTTCATACTCTCTTCAGACTCTCTTCAGACTCTCTTCATACTCTCTTCATACTCTCTTCATACTCTCTTCATACTCCTCATTCTCTCTTCATACTCCTCATACTCCCCGCACTCTCTTCATACTCTCTTCAGACTCTCTTCAGACTCTCTTCATACTCTCTTCATACTCCCCGCACTCTCTTCATACTCCTCATACTCTCTTCATACTATCTTCATACTCCTCATACTCTCTTCATACTCCTCATACTCTCTTCATACTCCTCATACTCTCTTCATACTCCTCACACTCTCTTCATACTCCTCATACTCTCTTCATACTCCTCACACTCTCTTCATACTCCTCACACTCTCTTCATACTCCTCACACTCTCTTCATACTCCTCATACTCTCTTCAAACTATCTTCATACTCCTCGTACTCTCTTCATACTCCTCATACTCTCTTCATACTCCTCATACTCTCCTCATACTCTCCTCATACTCTCTTCATACTCTCTTCATACTCCTCATACTCTCTTCATACTCCTCATACTCTCCTCATACTCTCTTCATTCTCCTCATACTCTCCTCATACTCTCCTCATACTCTCCTCATACTCTCCTCATACTCTCCTCAAACTCTCCTCAAACTCTCTTCATTCTCCTCATACTCTCCTCATACTCTCCTCACACTCTCCTCACACTCTCCTCACACTCTCCTCATACTCTCCTCATACTCTCCTCATACTCCTCACACTCTCCTCATACTCTCCTCACACTCTCTTCATACTCCGCACACTCTCCTCATACTCTCCTCACACTCTCTTCATACTCCGCACACTCTCCTCATACTCTCCTCACACTCTCTTCATACTCCGCACTCTCTTCATACTCCTCACACTCTCCTCATACTCTCCTCACACTCTCTTCATACTCCGCACACTCTCCTCATACTCTCCTCACACTCTCTTCATACTCCGCACTCTCTTCATACTCCTCACACTCTCCTCATACTCTCCTCACACTCTCTTCATACTCCGCACTCTCTTCATACTCCTCACACTCTCCTCATACTCTCCGCACACTCTCTTCATACTCCGCACACTCTCCTCATACTCCCTTCATACTCTCTTCATACTCCGCACTCTCTTCATACTCCTCACACTCTCCTCATACTCCTCACACTCTCTTCATACTCCTCACTCTCTTCATACTCCTCACTCTCTTCATACTCCTCACACTCTCTTCATACCCCTCACACTCTCTTCATACTCCTCATACTCTCTTCATACTCTCCTCATACTCTCTTCATACTCCTCATACTCTCTTCATACCCCTCATACTCTCTTCATACTCCTCATACTCTCTTCATACCCCTCATACTCTCTTCATACTCCTCATACTCTCTTCATACTCCTCACACTCTCTTCATACTCCTCACACTCTCTTCATACTCCTCACACTCTCTTCATACTCCTCACACTCTCTTCATACTCCTCACACTCTCCTCATACTCTCCTCATACTCTCCTCATACTCTCCTCATACTGTCTTCATACTCTCCTCATACTCTCTTCATACTCTCTTCATACTCCTCACACTCTCCTCACACTCACTTCATACTCTCCTCATACTCTCCTCACACTCTCCTCATACTCTCCTCACACTCACTTCATACTCTCCTCACACTCTCTTCATACTCTCCTCACACTCTCCTCACACTCTCCTCACACTCTCTTCATACTCCTCACACTCTCTTCATACTCTCTTCATACTCTCCTCATACTCTCTTCATACTCTCCATACTGTCTTCATACTCTCCTCATACTCTCCTCATACTCTCCTCATACTCTCCTCATACTCTCCTCATACTCCTCACACTCTCCTCACACTCTCCGCACACTCACTTCATACTCTCCTCATACTCTCCTCACACTCTCCTCATACTCTCCTCACACTCTCTTCATACTCTCCTCATACTCTCTTCATACTCTGTTCATACTCTGTTCATACTCTGTTCATACTCTGTTCATACTCTGCTCATACTCCTCATACTCCTCATACTCCTCATACTCTGTGTGGTGGTTTGTTGGGAGATGATGGAACAGGTCAGTTGATGAGGATCTTTAACGGCTGTTTTCTTACAAAGTCTTCTGAGTAACGTCAGTCTTTTCAGATCAGACCAGCTCCACACGAGTGAAGATGATCCTCATCTAGGAGTTTAATCTAAGGAGGTAGACTGTGAGGCTGGCGGTGTCTGAGGTTCTTCCTCTGGTGCAGTGTGTTCACTCACTTTCAGCTTTAGGTGTGTTGTTTAGGCAGCTATGCTAGCTTTAGTCTATGCTATTACACAGTATGGGCACTCTCAATGCTCACTCTCAGCAGCCTGTACTGGAGCATACAGTCGTGAGTGTGTGGAGTCGAGGAGTTCTGATTGTTTCCTCAGTCTACTGTACTCTACACTACTGTACTCAATAACGTCAGCTCATGCAACGTTAACACAGCAATTCAGATATTATATATATACTATATATATAATATATATAGAAGCAGTGAGGAAGACAACAGAGGGAATTCTGATGACACTTACTTACACCGGACACAAATCATCTCTAGCTTTCACCGTATAAACAATCTGGAACAGTGGAGCTACTGGACCATCAGGTTACATCACTGTAACGTTATTTTTCAGGTTCTAATGCTGTTTTTTTATCATGATTATAAGTTTACTGTCAAATATTTGATTCTGTTTTTATTTCCATGATTCCAGTTAATCAATAAAACTACTGAGTGAGGTATCGTTAAGCCTTATTTCTTGAGCACAAGCTTTATTTACTCGATCTTGTGGTTATATTAACATTCTGTGTCCGATATTTATCATATTCTTACTTCTCAAGATATCAAGATATTAATTACACTGGATATCCTGTTGCTATTGGAGTTTTTAGCCTTCAGACAACAGTACAGTGACTATACAGGGAATCTAACTGTCCACTGAGAATTCGGACACTACAAAACAGCCGACACCCTAAACAGAACACTAAACGGTACACGGGGTGCGATTTCAGACACACGCCTACATTTTTTATGTCTGTAATTCTTGCTTTAAAAAGGGAAACACCACCACTTTTGAAAAAAAATTCTGCAAAATGAAATGGTTAAGGAGTAAACAAAGTCATTAAGACTGACTGGATGTGAAATGCTCTATTCTAGAGAAGCTTACAGAGACAGAACTGTTGGCAGTGGCTGTGAAGCAGATGTCTGAATCATTTAATGCTGCTTAAATCCACCTCACAGAGCAAAAAACAAAACAGCTTTGAATACTTTTAAGCTGAAATGCCCCCTTACAAGGACATACAGGGGGTCATAAGACAAAATAACAGTGAAAGAAAGTTATTTTTCCAGATCTACTGCTATTTTACCATCATTCCTATTACACATATACACTCAGAAGACATGCAGGTTCCCTGCAAGTGCTGGATAATAAATACACTGGCTGTATTTGTGTCGTAGACTCCTGGTTCCCATCACCACCACCATCAGCACCACCATAAAGAAACCAGTAAGAGTCAGCATGCGTACCTATAATAACCCATTTCACACCAATCCACTCTTGAGTTACTTTGTTTACATCTCAACAGAGGTACACACTCAAGGCTCTCTCACCTCCTCGGCTGAAGGTTCCAGGCAGATCCTCTTTACCGCCCATAACTTGCCTCATCAGAGCTCCAATTTTAGGTTGTCTCAGTTTGTCTGATGAGTCTAAAGAACAGACATACACCAGTCAGATGAGTGAGTGCAGATAACATGGAAAACAATTGATATGAAAAGTATGATTGCGATGCTGTGCCCAATATGTGATGACTCCAGTGTGTTCAGTCTCTTGCACGGACCAAGTATACACTACCAGTCAAAAGTCTGAGCACACCTATATGAACACTTTCATATCTAAAGGCTAAAAGCTTAGTTCATTTATTTAGAAGTCATTTTAAAGTATTTCTGTTGGTCCGTTTCTCATGAAATAGTCAAATAATGCACAAATAATAATTTAAATCAGAAAAAAAGAGATTTGTTTTCTTTTGGACAGCAACTATATGCATCTTCTTCTGTACTGTTGGAAAAGCATCCCCGGTAGAACATTGTGGAGCTGCTTTAGAGAACATCAAGAATGTGTAAAGCTGTATTAAGGTAAAGGGGGGGCTCACCTTCTAAACAAATCTAAAAGAAACATTATTCTCTGCATTATTCTATATGGGTTATTACATATTTTAAAATCTTTACTATTGCTGCAACATGTAGAAAATACTAAAAATTGGAAAAAAAATACCTAAAACTATATATATACACACACACACACATATATATATATATATATATATATATATATATAAAAACACACACACAAATATATATATATATATATATATATATATATATATATATATATATATATATATATATATATATATATATATATATATATATATATATACGTACATACATACATACATACATACATACACACATACACACCAGGGCTACATCTAATGATTCATTTCTTTATTAATTACTCTAACGATTTTGTTTTCGTTTAGTCGATTAATCTAACAACTAATTTTTAGATTACTGTAATGTGAGTGTGTTAGAAATTTTGTTTTGAATTTGTAACCAATGGATGATTTTGGGCTTAGAAGCACGAGGAAAACGCATGACCATTCTAGACTAAACGTATTAAAGGGTACCTTAAACGTATATTTCTTATTCCTGTGTGTCTTACCTGAGGTGCTCATGTGTGTAGATGTGAACCCACTGAGGGTGTTCCTGCCGCTGGCCTCGCTGTATGAGGGCATAGAGCTGATGATGGCCTGTAGGTACTTCTCCTGCTCCAGACTGGTGGAGTCAGCCTGGGAAGGACCTGAAACACACGCATACACACAACCTCCACTATCAGACTAGCAAGCTCGCTCTATCTTCTCTTCATTCCATCTTACTGGCTTGTATTAACCCCGAGTGTTCAGTTTTACTCCTTTATTAATCTTAAGATATCAGCATCGGCTATAGAGGGTACTCTATATCTATCTATATCTATCAGTGACTACAGTGCAGACTGGACTGCAGTGGTCGTGCTCGTGGTTCTGACCTGCGGAGGGGGCGTTGGGGGACTTGAAGAAGCCCACCACTCCCTTGGCGTGCAGGCCGGCAGAGCGCAGCAGCACCGCTTTCGTGCGGGAGTTCCTCCAGCACACCACCGGGAAGCGGTTCTGCCTGTAGCAGCGGGAGATGCGCTGGATGGTGGAGTCTGGAATGCTCTGAGGCACGATCAGCAGGCCCGGGTAACTGAGGAGGGACAGGTGAAGAGGATGTACTACTGTTCTATAGTCCAGCATAAGAAGCTGAAGGTTTTATCATTTTTATGACATTTGCAAAGATATGGACTTTATTAAATTCTGTGATCAGTGCAAAAAAATAAATTGCTGGTAAAAATAAATTTAAACTGCGGCCACCGTAGTCAGGAGCCTTGCGGAGTAATACCATCTGTGATTCAACATTAAGGTGTGTGCATTCATTCATTCATTCTTTCTTTATACCCGCTGCCCCAAAAACAGCTCCTGTTAAGAAACATGCTTATGAAACGGATTTCAAACTCAGTACAACATGGAAATGGAGCAGCTGCAAGAGAATTCAACATTAGTGAATCAATGGTACGGAAGTGGAGGAACCAAGAAGATGCCCTGCACCAGGTAAAGAAGACCAAGATGAATTTCCGAGGGAACAAAGCGAGATGGCCACAGCTGGAGGACAGTGGGTTATTAAACAGTGGGTTATTGAACAGAGAACCGCAGGTACAGGCGTCTCTGCTGTCTCTATACGACTCATAGCAGCGGTAGCACCCGACGGTAATGATAAGAGGGATCCGGCCATGCTTGATGCTGAAATCTCTCAACTTTTAAACTCAGACACTGAAGATGAAGAATTTGAGGAATGAACTGAAAAAATGAGGGTATTATTTTGTATTTTATGTGTTACAACTGAACACTGTTGAGAGTTACTGAGAGTTATTATGGTAGTTTTGTATTTGTTCTCTTCTCTGTAGGTATTCCTGTCTTGCTAGGTGTTGCACTTATACTGTGTTTAACGCTGTATTTTGTGGTCTTCTTTCTAGGTATCAGCACTGGCCCTTGTTTATAGCAGTGTTTGAGCTCGAGTAGTCTGGACCTAAACCTCTCTGTACTAGATAGAGATACATACTCTGACCGAACACAGCACTTCTGTATATCGCTCTGGATAAGAGCGTCTGCTAAATGCTGTAAAATGTAAAATGCTATATAATAACATTCATAGGAAAGTCAAAAAGAAAATACAAATTATCAGAATCTACTGAAAAGCTGAAGAAAAGCTGAAGAGTCTGAATTCTGAGGTGTAGGAGATTACTTTATGATCTTTGCAAAGCATTTTGTATTTCTTTTAAAGCGAAGATGAAAGTTTGATATTTAAACACATAAAAAACCCTTCATTAAAAAAAAAATTGCAGCCATGTTTTCATGTCCAAAGACTGAGTCATATTATAGCAAGGGCGTAGACTTGCTCCTGACATTGGTGAGGACCTATGACCTATCAAAGCCTAGCACTGCCACTAATGTTATTATAATGGACGCAAAAGTGACTTATGTTTATTTAAAAAATGGCTCCTCATGTCCACCTTCTCCTCTTTCGCTTTTCACACCCATGTGTCTCTCACCCGGCACCTGAGTCTTGCACAGTGAGTCTCATATGACTGGAAAGCTTTCCATCCAGTTTTGGCGCTGCTACCAACCAAACGTAGCTACAGAGTCTCACATGACTGCAGCACAGCCAATCACACTGGACATATGAGTTACGGGGAGGTAGGACTCGAGTAGAGAACGTGATTTAAGCCTTTATGAATCTCTAGGTAATGAGACGTTGACAGATCTGGGTTTTGTTCTAAATTATTGGTGGGGACAATTCGATAATCACTGGATATTGGTGGGGACACGTCATTTCAGTCCATGCTAATTCTACACCCTTGTATTATAGCCACGCCCTGCAGGATGCTCACATGGTGAGCAGTTAAATCTGACTTGTTCTTCTCAAAATCAGTTCAAACTGTCAGCACTGAAACAGTCAGCACTGAAACGCTTAGAGTTATGATTGTTTTGGTGGTGACGAGACGAAGCGTTAAAGCATTTATTGTAATAATATGAATAGAACTGATGTAGATTCAGAGCCTTCCAAAGCAAAATACCCACAAGACTGAAAAGTGTTTTCAACTCTGACCTTGAAAACTGAAACGGAACCTATTCGGTAGACTGATCCACAGACTAGAGGTTCTCTAGAACCGTTCTGAAACCTTTAAGATGCACACAGTTGTGTAGTGTTCTAGCACATAACCACAATATACTTAAACATAGTTCATCATAGTTCATAGTCCACCCCAGTCTCAGAGCAGACCATGGAGCGCTTGAGGTTGACTCTCACCTCCTGCAGACGGTGTACATGCGGTTAACGGTGGAGATCCGGAACGGCTCGTTCTTGGACCTTGTCAGGCTGTTGCTGAGCGTGCCCAAGCCCAGCCGCTGGTAGTCCCGGCAACAGGCCCGCTCCACCACGTTGCTCATGGTCTGGCGGTCGGATGAGCGGATGGTGGAGGAAAGCGTGAGCGCGCTCTGCTCCAGCTCCTCGGACACTGGTCACACGGAAAGGGGCGATTACACAAGGTCATAGCAAACTGGCCAATCAAGAGAGTGGACCACCTCTCTGGACTCTAAAGACCACTGCATACTGCACACCTTGTGTGCACAGCATGTTCAATTTTTAACATTATGCTGCTCAGGATGTATATTTTAAGATAAACTGTAAGCTAAATTTTTCTTAAAACTATAACACAATAGAAAATATCAAAAAAATTGGGATGTGTTTTGTGTTACTGTATCGAT
Source organism: Megaleporinus macrocephalus (assembly GCA_021613375.1). Lineage (NCBI taxonomy): Eukaryota > Metazoa > Chordata > Actinopteri > Characiformes > Anostomidae > Megaleporinus > Megaleporinus macrocephalus. The sequence goes on from CM038702.1 coordinate 8,965,075, forward strand.
TTTTTAAAAACACAGTATCGATACACAGATTACTGACAGACAGTGAATCATTGTGTGTTGTGTTTAAACCTCTGACCACTAGATGGCAGTGTTGTAATCCATTTTCAGCTCCACTCCAACATTAACAAGCAGCACAAGGGTGCAATGCTATTGTAAGGTTTAATATATTGTATGGTTTAATAGTAAGATTTGAAAAATCTCAATATATATCACTTTGCTATAAAACTAGGTGCTTGGCATCAGGCAGCATGCAAGCAGCCTTTAAATTGAATAACTTTCTCTTAAGGGGCTTCAATTCTTCAGACTCCTGGTTCCACTGTGAGCAACTGTGGCTCCACAAGTTCCTTTATAATACAAAATTGAACTCCAAATGGCTGTAAATGACTTTGTTTACATCTTAACTATTTATGCAGCCCTTTATAGAACACATAGGTGTTATTATCCTATAAGACTTTCAACATTCACATTTCAAGCCTTATCACTTGCTGTGGCTCCACAAGTTTCTTTATAATGAAGAATTTATAATCAAGAATTTAACTCCAAATGGCTGTAAATGACTTTATTTACATCTTAACTATTTATGCAGCCACATAGGTGTTATTATCCTATAAGACTTATAACATTAACATTTTAAGCCTTACCGCCTGCACAGATCTGATCTATCTGTCCTGAAAGTTCTTAATCGTGTGTTTAAATGACTCTGAAATGACCAGCATGCACACATCCTAATCCTAAGAGGCGTTTGTGAAATCCAAATTTGTAATGAACAATATCGAGAAGCAGCTTTCAAGAAGCTTTCATCCCAAATATCTACCTGCAGAACGTTTACTTTTACTGATTAATTCAGTAAATTAATCAGTAATTACAGTCAAACTCATTTTACACAAAATGTTTAAGGTAATAAATCACTTTACACGACTTTCCATATACTATGCTGTTTCTTATTTACACTAGCATTAGTGTGCATGACGCACCGTACGATGTAATCAAGAGATCAAATATCCTTATAATGATAAACGGACAGATATAGAAAAACACACTAATGAGATCATAACCAGGAAAGGAAGTGTTGCTATGCGGTACCTGAGATCTCGTCCTCGTCCATTTCCGACTGCAGGCTGCTGCGGTTCTCCCAGGTCGGCGGGGTGTACTTCTTCCGGGTCACGTACTGTCGTCCGATGGTACGCTTGGCACTCTTCACCAGGTTTTTGGAGAGGGTCCTGAAAGAAAGCAGGGAAACAGAGTGATATGTTTAAAAAGGGCAAGTGTAGGTTCTTCTGATTAAAAGAATAATAATAATAATAATAATAATAAATTTATAACTAAAATGATCTGCAATGAAAACTGGACTTTCCCCTTTACATCTTTTAGATAAAGATCTAAAAGATGTAAATTTTATATATAGAGTTTAACATTATATATAAAAATCTTTAGACTTCCCTGGACTCTACAGACCACTGCACAGTGAGGGCCCCACCCCTCACTGCACATCCTACGACTTCTACAACTGCTCAATTTCACATTATGCCCATTATATTCTAAGATAAAACCTTCTCAAAACTAATTAATGTCTTAAGGAGCTTCAATTCACCTTTTTGAAATAATGGAGTATATAAACATCTTCCGTTCCACAACATACAATTCACTATTTCTGAATCCATACACAGATACATATATAGACAAAGAGCAATCTGTATAAACAGCCTGCTTTGAATGAACTGCTGCTGTCACAAGCGAACTCATTTGCATATACTTAGTGTGCAAAATGCCCCCTGGTCTTCGAGGGGGTCCCATGCTGGCTGGCTACTGCAGCATTGACTAACTCCCTCGACTCAGCTGCAGAGTTCCTGCGTGTTACTTTGTAGGCTTCACTGTACACTTCAAATCTATATAACAGTAAAGATCAAAGAAAATTCTTCTGACCGGTAGCCAGGTCAGGTGTGTAAACTGGGGGGATGGAGGAGGTTAGTGTCTGGGGGGACGGAGGAGGTTAGTGTCTGGGGGGACGGAGGAGGTTAGTGTCTGGGGGGACGGAGGAGGTTAGTGTCTGGGGGGACGGAGGAGGTTAGTGTCTGGGGGGACGGAGGAGGTTAATGTCTGGGGGGACGGAGGAGGTTAGTGTTTGAGGGTACGGATGAAGAGCAGGCCTGTGGTTTGGGCTGCTGTGACAGACCAGTTAGGTGTGAATGCAGAGAATGTAAACAAGCTGAGTCACTTTTTCCAGCCTTAAATAATTCAGTACTAGAGCTGTGTGTGTCTGTCTCTCCACCACTCACTGTCTCTCACTGTCTCTCTCTCTCTCTCTCTCACTCTCACTCTCACTCTCACTCTCACTCTCACTCTCTCTCACTCTCTCTCTCTCTGTCTCTCTCTCTACCAGTAACAGACAAAGCTCAATGACTCTCTCAAGGAAACAAGCTGATGAAGAGAAAAGCAGTAAAGGGCTACTGAACCCATATTCCGCACACACAGTTCGGGTGTTTTGATGATTTTCTGAATAAAACGTAAGCTTCTTCAGAGAATACTCAGAATTTAACATATTGAAAAATATTAAAACCTACAACCTGAAAAGCTACGTCAAAATAAATGAAAGATGGATTTTAGGAACTATTGCCTTCTCTTCCATGGTGCATTTCTTTCCTATATATATATATATATATTTTTTTTTTCAACGAAAAACATGCACCTACATTTTTGTTGATTTTGAGTCATCTGAACACACCAATTTCATGACGAATGGACTAACAGAACTGCTTCACAATAGCTTGGAAAAAATCCTGGTTCCATTGACTTACATTACAGTTTAACAGTTGTATATATTATATATATATATATATATATATATATATATATATATATATATATATATATATATATAGAAAGATCAATCGGCTATGTATCGGCAGATTTGTAATCAAATTATGTGATCGGCCGATATTTCTCCAATTTAGCCGATCCTGAGAGCCAATCAATGGCGTTAAACAAATGAGCCTAATTTCTGTATTTCCAGATACCCCCTCCGGCCAGGTCCTAGCATTCCTACCTGAACCGCTAGGGGGAAACACATACCCTTTCATTTTCCACAGACTGACTAAAGCGGCGGCCTCGCGAGAACAGTTTTCCTTTGCGTTGCGTTGTGTTGAGTCCGTCTGGCAGCTTGTTACCGTATGTGACCCAGACTTATCCAGAGTGTTTTTAAAATCTTTAAAATTAACCGTGTCTCGTTGGGGAACCAAAA
>CM038702.1:8973312-8993312 GCA_021613375.1 Megaleporinus macrocephalus
GGTTTCCACAGTTACTGGTCTCGGTTACGGTGACCTACACAGAAATCAGGAAGATCTGCCCAGACGAATCATTTTCATTATTCATAAACATTCCTCACGGCATCAGTTTACAAGACAAGGAATTTTAGTGTAGCACACACACACACACACACACACACACACACACACACAGACTCTCACTCTCAGACGCTCTCTGTTTACTGCCGTCACAGACAGATCAGTCACTTCATCTCCGGCCTCATAATACACTGAGCTGTGTCTCACTGTAACACTACCTTCACCTACCTGTGTACAGGTAACCAGTAACACTGTCTTCACCTACCTGTGTACAGGTAAACTGTAACACTACCTTCACCTACCTGTGTACAGGTCAACTGTAACACTACCTTCACCTACCTGTGTACAGGTAAACTGTAACACTACCTTCACCTACCTGTGTACAGGTAAACTGTAACACTACCTTCACCTACCTGTGTACAGGTAAACTGTAACACTACCTTCACCTACCTGTGTACAGGTAAACTATAATACTACCTTCACCTACCTGTGTACAGGTAAACTGTCTAACACTACCTTCACCTACCTGTGTACAGGTAAACGGTAACACTACCTTCACCTACCTGTGTACAGGTAAACTGTAACACTGTCTTCACCTACCTGTGTACAGGTAAACTGTAACACTACCTTCACCTACCTGTGTACAGGTAAACTGTAACACTACCTTCACCTACCTGTGTACAGGTAACCAGTAACACTGTCTTCACCTACCTGTGTACAGGTAAACTGTAACACTACCTTCACCTACCTGTGTACAGGTAACCAGTAACACTACCTTCACCTACCTGTGTACAGGTAAACTGTAACACTACCTTCACCTACCTGTGTACAGGTAAACTGTAACACTACCTTCACCTACCTGTGTACAGGTAAACTGTAACACTGTCTTCACCTACCTGTGTACAGGTAAACTGTAACACTACCTTCACCTACCTGTGTACAGGTAACCAGTAACACTGTCTTCACCTACCTGTGTACAGGTAAACTGTAACACTACCTTCACCTACCTGTGTACAGGTCAACTGTAACACTACCTTCACCTACCTGTGTACAGGTAAACTGTAACACTACCTTCACCTACCTGTGTACAGGTAACCAGTAACACTACCTTCACCTACCTGTGTACAGATAAACTGTAACACTACCTTCACCTACCTGTGTACAGGTAACCAGTAACACTACCTTCACCTACCTGTGTACAGGTAAACTGTAACACTGTCTTCACCTACCTGTGTACAGGTAAACTGTAACACTACCTTCACCCACCTGTGTACAGGTAAACTGTAACACTACCTTCACCTACCTGTGTACAGGTAAACTGTAACACTACCTTCACCTACCTGTGTACAGGTAAACTGTAACACTACCTTCACCTACCTGTGTACAGATAAACTGTAACACTACCTTCACCTACCTGTGTACAGGTAAACTGTAACACTACCATCACCTACCTGTGTACAGGTAACCAGTAACACTACCTTCACCTACCTGTGCACAGGTAAACTATAACACTACCTTCACCTACCTGTGTACAGGTAAACTGTCTAACACTACCTTCACCTACCTGTGTACAGGTAAACTGTAACACTACCTTCACCTACCTGTGTACAGGTAAACTGTAACACTACCTTCACCTGCCTGTGTACAGGTAAACTGTAACACTACCTTCACCTACCTGTGTACAGGTAAACTGTAACACTACCTTCACCTACCTGTGTACATGTAAACTGTAACACTACCTTCACCTACCTGTGTACAGATAAACTGTAACACTACCTTCACCTACCTGTGTACAGGTAAACTGTAACACTACCTTCACCTACCTGTGTACAGGTAAACTATAATACTACCTTCACCTACCTGTGTACAGGTAAACTGTAACACTACCTTCACCTACCTGTGTACATGTAAACTGTAACACTACCTTCACCTACCTGTGTACAGGTAAACTATAATACTACCTTCACCTACCTGTGTACAGGTAAACTGTCTAACACTACCTTCACCTACCTGTGTACAGGTAAACTGTAACACTACCTTCACCTACCTGTGTACAAGTAAACTGTAACACTACCTTCACCTACCTGTGTACAAGTAAACTGTAACACTACCTTCACCTACCTGTGTACAGGTAAACTGTAACACTACCTTCACCTACCTGTGTACAGAAAACTGTAACACTACCTTCACCTACCTGTGTACAGGTAACCAGTAACACTACCTTCACCTACCTGTGTACAGGTAAACTGTAACACTGTCTTCACCTACCTGTGTACAGGTAAACTGTAACACTACCTTCACCTACCTGTGTACAGGTAAACTGTAACACTACCTTCACCTACCTGTGTACAGGTAAACTCTAACACTATCTTCATCTACCTGTGTACAGGTAAACTGTAACACTACCTTCACCTACCTGTGTACAGGTAAACTGTAACACTACCTTCACCTACCTGTGTACAGGTAAACTGTAACACTACCTTCACCTACCTGTGTACAAGTAAACTGTAACACTACCTTCACCTACCTGTGTACAAGTAAACTGTAACACTACCTTCACCTACCTGTGTACAGGTAAACTGTAACACTACCTTCACCTACCTGTGTACAGAAAACTGTAACACTACCTTCACCTACCTGTGTACAGGTAACCAGTAACACTACCTTCACCTACCTGTGTACAGGTAAACTGTAACACTGTCTTCACCTACCTGTGTACAGGTAAACTGTAACACTACCTTCACCTACCTGTGTACAGGTAAACTGTAACACTACCTTCACCCACCTGTGTACAGGTAAACTGTAACACTACCTTCACCTACCTGTGTACAGGTAAACTGTAACACTGTCTTCACCTACCTGTGTACAAGTAAACTGTAACACTACCTTCACCTACCTGTGTACAAGTAAACTGTAACACTACCTTCACCTACCTGTGTACAGGTAAACTGTAACACTACCTTCACCTACCTGTGTACAGGTAAACTGTAACACTACCTTCACCTACCTGTGTACAAGTAAACTGTAACACTACCTTCACCTACCTGTGTACAAGTAAACTGTAACACTACCTTCACCTACCTGTGTACAGGTAAACTGTAACACTACCTTCACCTACCTGTGTACAGGTAAACTGTAAGTTGATCTGCCAGATGCTGTGAATGTTAATGTAAAATCTAGAAGTAGGGATGTATAATGATCATAACTGTATCTGAAAGATGATTTGGATGATGTAGAGTCTTACTATGTTCTGGACGTGTTTATTAATAAGCATCAGCAGATATCTACATGAGATCATCCCCATACTGGTGCCCACTACAACGGAGGCTCTCCCAGTATAACCCACAACACTGTAAAGCTGCTAAACTAGAGGTGAATGAACATGTTGTGCTGGAAGCCGAGAGCAGATTCCTAATAAGTAATAAGTCAGTACCCAGAGGGTCGGTGGGCGTGCCCTTGAAGATGATGCGGTATGTAGTGAGGAAAATGGCTCCCTCAGCAGGCAGAAGAGGCGGACCACCCATCGCACCCGTGGCCTCCTCACGGCCGTCCGAAACGAGGTGGACGCGCATTCCGTCCATCACGAACTCCTCGCCTGCCAACAGGGTGGGTCTCAGGAGCTTGGGCTGGAGAGATAAAGGGAGGGAGGGAAAGAGAGTCAAAGAAGAAAAAACAACCATCACAACAGACAAAACACGTACATAATAAAATAACAACTACCTAAACTTACAACGCTACACACTGTCACTGTCCAAAGACAAACACCGAAAACCTACTTCAAGTACGTTTTTCTTTGGACAGGGATGAAATATTACACTGTACCAGTAGTGTATCTAAAACGTTTGGCTGGTAGTGTACTAAAACGTTTGACTGGTAGTGTACTAAAACGTTTGACTGGTAGTGTATCTAAAACGTTTGACTGGTAGTGTATCTAAAACGTTTGGCTGGTAGTGTATCTAAAACGTTTGGCTGGTAGTGTATCTAAAACGTTTGACTGGTAGTGTATCTAAAACGTGTGTCTGGTAGTGTATCTAAAACGTTTGACTGGTAGTGTATCTAAAACGTTTGACTGGTAGTGTACTAAAACGTTTGACTGGTAGTGTACTAAAACGTTTGACTGGTAGTGTATCTAAAACGTTTGTCTGGTAGTGTATCTAAAACGTTTGAGTGGTAGTGTATCTAAAACGTTTGAGTGGTAGTGTATCTAAAACGTTTGTCTGGTAGTGTATCTAAAACGTTTGAGTGGTAGTGTATCTAAAACGTTTGAGTGGTAGTGTATCTAAAACGTTTGTCTGGTAGTGTATCTAAAACGTTTGACTGGTAGTGTACTAAAACGTTTGTCTGGTAGTGTACTAAAACGTTTGAGTGGTAGTGTATCTAAAACGTTTGTCTGGTAGTGTACTAAAACGTTTGTCTGGTAGTGTACTAAAACGTTTGAGTGGTAGTGTATCTAAAACGTTTGAGTGGTAGTGTATCTAAAACGTTTGTCTGGTAGTGTACTAAAACGTTTGACTGGTAGTGTACTAAAACGTTTGAGTGGTAGTGTATCTAAAACGTTTGTCTGGTAGTGTACTAAAACGTTTGTCTGGTAGTGTACTAAAACGTTTGAGTGGTAGTGTATCTAAAACGTTTGTCTGGTAGTGTACTAAAACGTTTGTCTGGTAGTGTACTAAAACGTTTGGCTGGTAGTGTATCTAAAACGTTTGAGTGGTAGTGTATCTAAAACGTTTGTCTGGTAGTGTACTAAAACGTTTGACTGGTAGTGTACTAAAACGTTTGAGTGGTAGTGTATCTAAAACGTTTGTCTGGTAGTGTACTAAAACGTTTGTCTGGTAGTGTATCTAAAACGTTTGGCTGGTAGTGTATCTAAAACGTTTGAGTGGTAGTGTATCTAAAACGTTTGAGTGGTAGTGTATCTAAAACGTTTGACTGGTAGTGTATCTAAAACGTTTGACTGGTAGTGTATCTAAAACGTTTGGCTGGTAGTGTATCTAAAACGTTTGACTGGTAGTGTATCTAAAACGTTTGACTGGTAGTGTATCTAAAACGTTTGACTGGTAGTGTATCTAAAACGTTTGTCTGGTAGTGTATCTAAAACGTTTGACTGGTAGTGTATCTAAAACGTTTGACTGGTAGTGTATCTAAAACGTTTGACTGGTAGTGTACTAAAACGTTTGACTGGTAGTGTATCTAAAACGTTTGACTGGTAGTGTACTAAAACGTTTGACTGGTAGTGTATCTAAAACGTTTGACTGGTAGTGTATCTAAAACGTTTGACTGGTAGTGTACTAAAACGTTTGACTGGTAGTGTATCTAAAACGTTTGACTGGTAGTGTATCTAAAACGTTTGTCTGGTAGTGTACTAAAACGTTTGACTGGTAGTGTACTAAAACGTTTGAGTGGTAGTGTATCTAAAACGTTTGTCTGGTAGTGTACTAAAACGTTTGAGTGGTAGTGTATCTAAAACGTTTGAGTGGTAGTGTATCTAAAACGTTTGTCTGGTAGTGTACTAAAACGTTTGACTGGTAGTGTATCTAAAACGTTTGGCTGGTAGTGTACTAAGACGTTTGAGTGGTAGTGTATCTAAAACGTTTGTCTGGTAGTGTATCTAAAACGTTTGAGTGGTAGTGTATCTAAAACGTTTGAGTGGTAGTGTATCTAAAACGTTTGACTGGTAGTGTACTAAAACGTTTGACTGGTAGGGTACTAAAACGTTTGAGTGGTAGTGTATCTAAAACGTTTGACTGGTAGTGTATCTAAAACGTTTGAGTGGTAGTGTATCTAAAACGTTTGTCTGGTAGTGTATCTAAAACGTTTGAGTGGTAGTGTATCTAAAACGTTTGAGTGGTAGTGTATCTAAAACGTTTGTCTGGTAGTGTATCTAAAACGTTTGTCTGGTAGTGTATCTAAAACGTTTGACTGGTAGTGTATCTAAAACGTTTGAGTGGTAGTGTACTAAAACGTTTGACTGGTAGTGTACTAAAACGTTTGACTGGTAGTGTATCTAAAACGTTTGAGTGGTAGTGTACTAAAACGTTTGACTGGTAGTGTACTAAAACGTTTGACTGGTAGTGTACTAAAACGTTTGACTGGTAGTGTATCTAAAACGTTTGAGTGGTAGTGTATCTAAAACGTTTGTCTGGTAGTGTACTAAAACGTTTGAGTGGTAGTGTATCTAAAACGTTTGAGTGGTAGTGTATCTAAAACGTTTGACTGGTAGTGTACTAAAACGTTTGACTGGTAGTGTACTAAAACGTTTGACTGGTAGTGTATCTAAAACGTTTGAGTGGTAGTGTATCTAAAACGTTTGACTGGTAGTGTACTAAAACGTTTGACTGGTAGTGTACTAAAACGTTTGACTGGTAGTGTATCTAAAACGTTTGACTGGTAGTGTATCTAAAACGTTTGTCTGGTAGTGTATCTAAAACGTTTGTCTGGTAGTGTACTAAAACGTTTGAGTGGTAGTGTATCTAAAACGTTTGAGTGGTAGTGTATCTAAAACGTTTGTCTGGTAGTGTATCTAAAACGTTTGAGTGGTAGTGTATCTAAAACGTTTGTCTGGTAGTGTACTAAAACGTTTGAGTGGTAGTGTATCTAAAACGTTTGAGTGGTAGTGTATCTAAAACGTTTGTCTGGTAGTGTATCTAAAACGTTTGACTGGTAGTGTACTAAAACGTTTGACTGGTAGTGTACTAAAACGTTTGACTGGTAGTGTATCTAAAACGTTTGTCTGGTAGTGTACTAAAACGTTTGTCTGGTAGTGTATCTAAAACGTTTGTCTGGTAGTGTATCTAAAACGTTTGACTGGTAGTGTATCTAAAACGTTTGAGTGGTAGTGTATCTAAAACGTTTGAGTGGTAGTGTATCTAAAACGTTTGGCTGGTAGTGTATCTAAAACGTTTGAGTGGTAGTGTATCTAAAACGTTTGACTGGTAGTGTACTAAAACGTTTGACTGGTAGTGTATCTAAAACGTTTGACTGGTAGTGTATCTAAAACGTTTGACTGGTAGTGTATCTAAAACGTTTGACTGGTAGTGTATCCATACTAAACCAGCCCACCGTACAGGGTAGAGGTGGATGATATGGTGAAAAATATGAAAGAACTGATATAATTCAATATTTCTGATGAAATCAAACATATGCTCAGAAATATATAATCACAATATCAGTAATTTATTAAGATATTAAGCAACACTGTCACACTGCCCGGCCGTATATCACTGTAAACATACGCACATCATACGTCAAACCTAAAAACTCTCTAAACAAACATGCTGAGGCCACCACACAGCAGACAGAAGACAAACGAGCACATCGATCACTAATAGCCCACCATCCTCCTGGGCCTGCTGACGTCTTTATGCGACGTCTATACTGCGCGCTTGGCAACGCTCACCAAATACAGCGCAGTCAAAAACAAGCAAAACCGGGAACACGAGGCTTTTTCACATCACAGTGTTTATTGATCTCTAAAAGAAAATGTTCTGTCCCACACATACCAAACCCGATGAGCTATGTGGAGTATTTCTATCTGGGAAAGGTAGGACTTGTTTGTTGCTCCTACATGAATTCAGATCTTTTCAAATAAACCTACAGCTGGTGAGTCCACGCTTTGTGAACCACTCCAACTCTTTGGGGAAGAAGACAGAGGTTCTACGTCTCTCTCCACTTTCTGTCCCACAGGACGTATAGGCAGCTATGTGATGGCGTCCGAACTCATAAATCCATAACGGGTCTCAGGATCTCGCGCTGTTGTGCAATTACTGCTAATGCTTTTTTTACTGGGAGCCTGCGACCAAGCGGGCTCCATCCACACGCTCACACACGCTCACACGCGCACACACACACACACACACACACACACACACACACACACACACACACACACACACACACACACACACACACACAGCGTGCGTATTAGAACCATGCTACAAAATCCAAACGCATATAAAACCAGGAGCCAGCGTTACTGGAGGGTTATGATTAATGAATGAGACTCAGTTATGGTTTTCAGAGTCCTGCTGCTGGGTTCCGTGAGGAAGGCCACGCTTTAATGCACATGCCTTCAGCTTCGTTAAAAGCTTTTTCTAGACCTGACGTTAGGGCTGGGCGATATGGGAAAAAATCTTATCACAATATTTTTTTTTTCATATCAGTCGATATCGATATATATCACGATATAAATCAAATCATGATTTCCTTTTTCCTTTAAGTGAGAAGTGAAGATATCAAAATCTAAACATTTTCTTTCATTTTATATATATACATATATATATATATATATATATATATATATATATATATATATATATATATATATATATATATACACACACACACACACACACACACAATATATATACATTTCTATATATGGGGCAGTATTAGTATAAACAGTATTCACAGACGCTGTGTGTGTTAAGCAGGCTGTTGCTGGCCCTTTAAGGTCAGTCTGAGGAAAGGACTGTTTATGTTCACTCATATCGGTCAAGTTGACTCTCGGTGGGCTCTAATGAGGAGCTGGTTTAATGATTCTGTTTTCAGTAGAAAATAAAGTTTCCTACTCGGGATTTTTGGTTATAAATTCAACTCTGCCTCAGCGTCTCACTCGAACTCCTACAGTTTACATATTTATCTTTATCAATTACAAAATCACGTCGATTAGCGTAACGTGCGTCGATAAGTTGGCCGCGCCTACAAAAAGCATGGATTTATCTGGAGCACGAGCTGCAGCTACAAACAATCACTGGCGTGTATCTAAAGTTGTGAGTGTTTCACACAGAAACACAACAGTGTGGTGCTCTGTCAGCTCTGCACAGTGGAGATGATCACAACAGATCTGCTATACACGAGACCTTGAAGATCAAACATCCTGTAGAGCTTCATCAACACAGCAGCAGGACAGCACCTGTTTACCTGTTTATCTTATCTTAACAGATTATTTATAGATTATTAACACGTGTATCATGTTTCTTTCAGTAGTAGTTAACATTTTCTGTTATTTTCTTTTATTTTATTCTCTCTGCTCGACTGTGACGCCTGCAGTAACCAAACTACTAGCACGTTAAACCGCCGCTACGTCTACACTCTGAGCTGTGAGCTTCAACCAAACATGAAATGGCTGGAACTCTAGTTCAGCCACCTGATTGGTTTGGGGCGGCGCTATTCTCATTTTCATTGGCTGTTCGTGTTGTCTCTCGAAACATGGACGAAACTTACTCCTATCGACTTACAATCGACATACAAGTCGTCTTATAGTTCTATCGAGGAAACGTTATTTCGTGATAATTATCGTTATCGTTTTATCGCCCAGCCCTACTTAACGTAACAGCACACAGACACCGTCAGGCTCATCGTCTCATCCTCAACGATAAGCATTCAGTGGAACGTTACCAATGTGTAGAACGAGAGGTTAGGTGGAAGGTGGGGGGAGGGATCAGAACCGTGGAGGCCTGCATGGCATCCAAAGTGTTCAAGACATCATGCTCGAAAGGATACATCACCCAAAAACACCATTCAGCTAAATCATGTGCGTGGTGCTAATGAAGTAAAGGAGGAGGGGGAGGCTGACTCCCACCAACATGAGCGAGATTAAATAATAAATAATAATAAATAATAACTACAAAGACCAGCATGCACCACTCAGTGCGCCATCAGTCAGACGTACCTGGCGTGGCACTCTGACTCTGTGATGGTGGGGGTGAGGTAGGGCGGAGGTGTGGGCGTGGGCGTGGGCATGGGCCGGTCTGCCTGGGGCTCTAGCTTGTCTTTGGAGTTCAGCCCAATGTAAAAATATGAGTTGGTTACCTTTTGGATGGGAGGCAGTCTCTTGCTCTCCCTATGGACTGCATCCAACGTCTCGATGTGCATCTGAACGATATCTGCACAGGAGGACACGGACGGAGGACGTTACGCTCAACAACGCTCACCGTGCTTAAACATCTCAAGTCATGTGAAAGAGGGGAACGGGCTCTCTACCTGGTATCATGGTGTGAAGGGCCTTCAGGTGTTCGTTGGTCACCCCGCTTTCATTGCACACTTTGTCTACGAAGCGGTTGATGAAGCGCACCACCGAGTTGGCCACGTCGGAGCTCTCCGCGTCCTCGAAGCCGCTCTCGGTGTCGTAGCTCTCCGCCATGCTACCAGCAATGCTGCGCACACAGGAACAGGAGAGATATCGGTGAAGAAGGCTTAGCATGTCTGGACATTCGGGTATCTGGATGTGTTGGCATCGCCCGTCTCTACCCTCCTCCGTACCTGTTGGTGACGTAGCTGTTACTGACGCTCTCCACCTCAGCCAGGCCGGTGGTGCGCAGCAGGCGGTTCTTGCTGGTGTCGAGCGGCAGCAGCAGGTAGCTCATGCGGTTGGCGTAGTGGATGGCCTGGCTGAAGACCGTGCTCTCCTCCTTCTGCACGCGCTCCTGCTGACTCTCCTTACTCAGCGTGGGCCAGAGACGGGTCTGCTCCGACGCAAGCTCCAGAGCGCCTACCTGATCAGGCCCGCTCGTACCCTCCTCGACCTCACAGAGAGAAAGAGAGATAGATGAGGAAGGAAAAGTGAGAGGACAAGACCAAAAACACTCTTCACTCTAAACAATTCACAATTAATGTAAGTGTATCAGATGATGTTTAAAGAATAAAAATGTTTGTATTAAAGTCTATTTTTGTATAGAGGCTTATTTTGCATATAGTCCTATTATCAGCAATTCTCAGTCCTCTGTCTAAATCTCCTGGTACGACCACCAATCCAAGTTAAGGATGTTATTGGACTAATTGGTTGTTAGGACACTCTTACTTAATTGTGATGCACAGCTGAAAAACATTCTACTAATAAGTGAGTATAAAAGGGAACAACATTCTAGGTTAGTTTAGTATCTGAAGATCAGCAGTTGACGGCTTGCTGACCGACTCACAATGACCAGAAAGAAACAACTTTCTTTAGAGACCCGTCAGTACATTGTTGTGTTAAGGAAGAAGATACTCCATTGAAAACAAGAACATTTCACTGTGATCCCAAACTTTTGAGTGGTAGTGTAGATATACATATATACACTAAACCTGACCGTTATGCAGGTTTATTACTTTACAAGTTAGTTTAGGCTTAGTTGTGATGATTCAGTAGACCTATCTTCTTGGCATATCTAGTAAATATCACTGTATCAATGCAAAAAGAACACATCGCATTTTGTAAACACCACAGAAACCAGAAACGTGCTGTAAGTGGTGCACTTACAGGGCTGGGCGTTCCTCCATCCTCCGCCTCCAGGTACAGCGCTCGGATGTGGTTCTGCACGTCACTGTAGAACATGGCCTCCCAAAACTGCATGTTGGTCCATACCATATGCTCCTGTACACAGCTGTAGGCAAACTGAGTGATTCCTCCACCAAGTTTCTGGAACGCAGACAGACACAGCAACACATTATTAGACACATATGTTTTCAGTGTTGAGGAACGGTTCCAGACTCCAGCATTTAGAGGTTAAAACCAAGAGAGTCTCGGCTGTTTTGGCGTATTTCCCAAAATTTGTTACATGTGATTGTACAGGCTGCTCAGATTCGCTCACTCCCTCGATTCCAAGACAAATAGACCCAACTTCTACATCACTGGCACGAGTTTACTAGTTTTCACTGCATTAGAAGGCTATGAGTCCTCTCTAGAGCATTCAGCTATGCTAAGAGGCTCCAGTAAAACTCAGAGACAGGCTGTGAGTTTACATATATCAGTAGAGAGTCAACAGTCATAGAATATGTTACTCAAACATCTGTTACAAGTTCTGCAAGAGCAAATAACTACTGTGTGTGTGTGCGCATAAGCTCACTCCCCCCAAAATTCCTGTATCTGATAAATAAGTGTATTTTCACCACCAGATCTGATTAGAACAGATGTAAATAATCATAACTACAATACAAAGTATCATGAATATGTTATTGTGAGAGAAGTAGATCAGATCTTGAGCTCCAGTTTGAAGAACAAAGTGTAGTTCCAGATTTCTCCTGGACGCCCCAGACATTGTATGAATGTATTCAGTTCCTTCAGACTAGAGTTCGGCGATATGGCCTTAAAAAAAAAACCAACATAAAATCTGATTTTAATCGATTTTTTCCTACTAAAAATCAAACTACAGATGGCGAAATAGTTCAAAACAAGTTTTACCTTTATTTTGTTTACATTTTAATTCCCCTTCTGGGTTTGAAGTTAAAGTTAAAGCACATACTGAACCCTGACTTTTCCACTATGTGTGTATATATATATATATATATATATATATATATATATATATATATATATATATATATATACGCATGCACACATATATATATATATATATATATATATATATATATATATATATATATATATATATATATATATATATATATACACACACACACACACACACACACACAACACATATATATATAGTGGTCCAATGTATATGTATATATGATCTGCGTCCAATACCGCAAAACCAAACCAATTACAGATCACGGAGGAAGTTACTCCTTTCTTGGGGACAAATTCTGGCTTTCCCACAATCGCTAGCATGTTGTTTATGTGTGTCTATGGCGAGCGTCAGAAGTTAAAACTGAGAAAAAAACGATTTTCATACAACACATCGTCCTTAACTGTAAATTCGAATTCAACGATAAAATCGATACATCGCCCAGCTCTACCTCAGCAGCAATCTTGACTTAGCTTGAGTACTGAGCAGTCAAAGCAGGTATTAGATGAAATAATACTGGGTTGTTTAGGAGAAGCTTGGAAAGGGTTAAATAAACACACTGACGTATGTAAAAACACTACTTACTGTATTAATACTGTTTAATATTTAAATAATAAAGTGCTTTCTGAGTAAATAAAAGCTTCCCGTCTGGAAAAAATAGCTTTTTAAATATAATAATGTTCCCAAATGCCTAAAACTTGCACAGTACTGCATATATATGTATACACACAATTTTTTCTTTTTTTTTTTTGACCCCCACATTTTTAAAATCACATACTTTCTGTACTGTACTGTGGTTGTCTAGCAAGTTGGGTCACTTCACGATACATGCTGTGGTCAGTGTGGTTAACATACCCGGCAGAAGGCAGTGACCAGAGGCAGTAGAGCTGCTGCGATGCCATGTTCGTCCATGTGAGAGCAGTCCTACGCACACGTAAGAAACAGGTTAACAGGTGTGTTTTATCACAGTCCACCAAAGAGATACTCAGAACCAACACTTCTGCTCACAAGTAGCTGCCCGGTGAATGCACAGCCTAACACTGCATACAAATCTAAGCCTCAACAAAGGATGAAAGGATGGAAGTAGGCCATACCTGCAGAGTGCAGTTCATCATGCGTACGATATAGTCGAACTGCTGGTCGTCCAGCACAGCTCTGTTCTGCAGCACGTGCTGGTTCAGCTCCTGAGTTAAGCACACACGCGCCGCACGTCCTTTCAGCGCCCGCAACACCGCTGGCATCAACTAGGGACACGTACACGCCCATCAGACACGTGAGACTGCACCAACCTCGCCTTCAACTGCTATCAGTCAGGCTCGAGACATTAAAGAGAGAGGACCGTCACACGTACCTTCTTAGCCTCCAGCATTTTATTGTCGAAGATGTAGTTGATGCAGTTCCTGACCACCTCCAGTCGCCGGGCACTGTTGGCCAGGACGCTGCCGTTCTTGTCCACGATGTCAGCTGCAGGAAGGAGAAAACGTGAGAGGTGTTCATTGATTGGAAGTTAGAAATCGTTAGAAGGACTCGGTAGACTACTGAGACCGGAGCTTAGACTCACCCAGCGGAGGTCCGGAGGGCACCATTTCCTTCAGCTCGGCCTTGACCACAGGGGGGGCCGACCTGAGCTTGGCAGCAGCGTGGTCAACGAACAGCTGAACAGCCACCTCATCCAACTGAGGAAAGGAAGCCAGGCAGGCATGAGGCCGAGACTGCGGGCTCTCCGCTGGCCGCTGCACCCTGTGCATCGCAACCGCCGGGTATGGGTTTTCCTGGAGGGTAGAAATGCAACAGATTAGGACGGTCACGATTTAATATATCACGATATATTAAGATTTTTCAAATCTTACTATTAAAACACACCACTATATGAACAGGTTTGTCAATAGGGGTGTAAGAAAATATTGAAATATCGAATATCGGGATATTATGTTTGGTGATACTGTATCGATTCTCAAAAACACAGTATCAATACACAGATTCCTGGCAGACAGTGAATCATTGTGTGTTGTGTTTAAACCTCTGACCACTACATGGCAGTGTTGTAATGCATTTTCAGCTCCACTCCAACATTAACAAGCAGCACAAGGGCGCAATGCTATTGTAAGCATTGACAAATATAGTGGTGTGTTTTAATAACAGGATTTGAAAAAAATCGCAATATATCACTTTGCTTGCAGTATCGCAATATATCGTGATATATTGAATCGAGACCGCTGTATCACGATATGTATTATATCACCAGGTTCTTGCCAATACACAGCCCTATTTGTCAATGCTCACAGTAACATTGCACCCTTGTGCTGCTTGTTAATGTTGGAGTGGAGCTGAAAATGGATTACAACACTGCCATCTAGTGATCAGAGGTTTAAACACAACACACAATGATTCACTGTCTACTAGGAATCTGTGTATCGATACTGTGTTTTTGAGAATCAATACAGTATCACTAAGTACATCACTAATACAGTATCCTACACCCCTACAAGAGAGAGACCAAGAAAGTGAGAGAGAGTGAGTGTTGGAGGGATTTCAGAGTGGAAACAGCTCTCCAGTATAATTATAACCCAGTATTTACACCAGTAAGAACAACAGATATGGAAATAATCATAAATACAATACAAAGTAACATGAATATCTTATTGTGAGAGAAGTAGATCAGATCTTGAGCTCCAGTTTGAAGAAGTGTAGTTCCAGATTTCTCCTGGACGCCCCAGATATTGTATGAATGTATTCAGTTCCTTCAGCAGCAATCTTGATTTAGCTTAATGAAGTACTGAGCAGTCAAAGCAGGTATTAGATGAGAACTGATAATAATACTGGGTTGTTTATAGAAGGAGAAGCTTGGAAAGGGTTAAATAAACACTGATGTATGTAAAAGCTCTACTTACTCTATTAATACTGTTTAATATTTAATATAAAGAGTGTTTTATTGCGCAATAGCGCTACACTCTGAACACTCTAGGGCTAAGCGAACGTCTACAGAACAGAGGAGACGTACATTTTTGAAGAGATGCTCGGCTAACTCTTTGATGTGGTTCATCACTTTGTGGGGATCGCCCTGCTCCTGCCGGATCCGCTCCACCTCGTTGGCAATGAGCTACAGGAACACAACAGAGCAGGACGTTGAGATGGAAAAGAAATAAAGGTACATCATACAATCTTCAACATCTGACAATTTACAGCCTTACTTCATCAAACAGGTCTGTGGGCCGGTAGGGGGGCCCCCTCTCAGACACGAAACCCGCAAACGCCATGCCGTCCAGGACCTTCATCAGGAAGTCGTCCTCAGACAGAGCCCTCTGGCCAAGAAAGGCAGCCTGGAAGAGACGGCAGACGTAGAAAGAGTGTTTCATCTTTGGCTTATTATGCTTTTCATGCTATTATGCTATTAGACATACACACCTGTACTCCTCTATTTACTGTTTATTCATCCCTCCTTCCTCCCATAGAGTCCCATTCATTTTTGACACCACCCAAAGCCTTGTCTTTTCTTCACAGTCACCAAACATAGTGTGCTCACTCAGGGCAGGCCCCCAAGCTCAAATCTACAGATATACTCACCTACACTCCTCTATTTGTTGTTTATTCATCCCTCATTCCTCCCATAGAGTCCCATTCATTTTTGACACCACCCAAAGCCTTGTCTTTTCTTCACAGTAACCAGTCACCAAACAGAGTGTGCTCACTCAGGGTAGGCCCCCAAGCTCAAATCTACAGATATACTCACCTACACTCCTCTATTTACTGTTTATTCATCCCTCCTTCCTCCCATAGAGTCCCATTTATTTTTGACACCACCCAAAGCCTTGTCTTTTCTTCACAGTCACCAAACAGAGTGTATTCACTCAGGGCAGGCCCGCAAGCTTAAATCCACAAACATACCCAACTACACTCCTCTATTTGTGGTTTATTCATCCCTCATTCCTCCCATAGAGTCCCATTCATTTTTGAGCAAACCCAAAAAATCCTGGTCTTGTTTTACTCACACCCACCAAACTGTCTGTACTTTAAGGCGGATCCCCAAACTGTAACCCAGCCATACCGACCTGCACTCATTTGTTTGTTGTTTATTCATCCCTCACCCAATCCCCCCCACAACCCCCATGCAGCTCATGCTGTGCACTTTTCTACTAACCGATAAAAACGGTCTGTAAAGCACTTTGAGCTGCCGTCGGTATGAAAAGTGCTCCATAAATAAAGATTATTATTATCACTACTACTACTATTACTATTATTTCGAGTGAGCTCAGCACTGGCAGGCGTTTAGAGGAATACTTCACTCAAAAATGCTGCTAAAGCACATCTGGGACCAATTAGCCAAATGATCTACACCGTTTTCCTGCTGGTTCAGACTCATTACTACCAACACTGGCTTTCTTCAAGCACCATCGATGAAACCTTGTTATATGTAATCTGACAGTGTTTTTATGTTTAAGCCACGTAGCATTACCTTATGGAAGCGGATGACGGGCTCTGGGTGGATGCGTATGATATGCAGACACCAGCGGTAGCCTTGGAAGAGCTGGGCAAAGAGCCACAGGAACACAGCCCGGATCTCCTTATCCTACAGCACACAGAAACATCACCACTAGCTTCAGCGAGGACACCTACAGGCGCTACAGCATAACCAGCATGCTCTGGCACACGACTGTAAATAAAACAGTTATTATGCTTCTCAGCGAGTAAGTACCTGAATCTTGAGAGCAGAGGGCTGTGTGGAGGAAGGGGGGAAGGCATGGTCCGCCACCTCCAGCTCCGGATCCAGTACCTACACATCACAGGTTCAAGAGCTTTATAGTTATATGCACAGCAATAGTGTTCTTACATTGTACAAAGAAAGTAAAACAAATAAATGAATTCATTCATAATTAAATAAACATATAAATCAATCAATCAAGTAATGAATAACAAAGTTAAATTTATAAACAAGTAAACTTAGTGATTAAATAACTTTCGAGATGTTATCAAACAGCATGAGGGCAAAGGTTAACAGTTAAAGGTTCTCAGAGAGGCAGGTGTACAACAAAAAGATAATCAAACTAACAATAATAATAAACAAACATAGCTTCCTTCTACTTCTTCTACTTGCTGTATGGCCAAAAGTATGTGGACAGCACTCTGTACTGTTAAGCTCAGGTGTTTCAGCCACACCTATGGCTAACAGCTGTATAAGGTCAAGCACACAGCCATGCAATCTCTCTAGATAAACAACTTCAACTGGGCTGTACTGAAGAGCTCCGTGACTCTAAACGTGGCACCATTATTCACTCTATTTTCCATGACAACACTGGGGGGTGGGGGGGGGTTACTTTTGTTTACTTTGTGTTAGAACTTCTGGTGCACCCTCGGATACATTGATACTAATTACAAGCGAAACATATAAATTGACTATCAGAGGGAGTCACAATTATTGGAAGAAGAGGAAAATTTGGCTTAAACAACAGAGTTATGAACACAGCACATAAAGATCAGAGTGTTGGGGGGCCGCCTTCCAAAGAAGACCACCTGTGTCTATGACTGAAGCTCTAAATTTAAAACATCCACCCAAACCTCCGTATATCTGCTCCTACCATTCTGTGGAGGAGAACCAGCACCAGAGCTTCCTTATCCAGAGAAATGTCTCACTTATGAAGCTCAGAGGAAGCAAACGTGTTGGTGCTGGTGAGTCTATCAGTTAAGAACTGTTTTCTGATCAGTGTCCACCGCGCTAGGCTGTAACTAACACCCACGCAGAGTGGCTCGGGCAGCTGGCTGGACTTGGGTTTAACCGGCTTTCAGAAATATAAACTCACCGTCTGTGTGTAGGATGACACGCCCACCTTCCCACTGTGCAGGTACTGATATGCTTCAGTACTTTTATAGTTTTTCATTACTGAACCGTCTACACCTTCCGAGAGTACAGAGTAATTAAACATGTCTCCATAAGTAACCTCAGACCACCTTCTCATATCATCCACCCACTGTGTTATTAACCTCAGACCACCTTCTCATATCATCCACGACAGTGTTGTCTCATTCCAACTTCTTACTGTGTCTCTGGTCTCCTCCCATGTAACTGTATTCATTTTGGTCAGCTGAGCTGAAGCTCTAACACAAAGGCGAAAGAAACACACGCTTAAAAGTGGGTGTGGCCAAACACGGAGAATAGGATGTCATCTGCCCTGCTAGCTTGTTTAAGTGCTCTTATTGTAAAAGGGGAGCAATGGCCACCCAGCCGCTCACAGAGCAGGGTCAAACCAGTGCTGCAACCGCCTGTGCTCTATTTCAACCAGCTCTGGAAGCAACATCAGCACAAGAACTCCGTCGGAAGATTCCATGGAATGGGTTTCCAAAGCAGAGCAGCTGCACACAAGCCTAAGATCAGTACGCCAAGGGCCGCTGCAGTGGTGTAAACCTCACCACCGCTGGACTGGAGTGATGAATCACGCTCTCTGGCAGGCTGAGGGTCGAATCTGGGTTCAGCTACCTACTGGAATGCACAGCACCAGCAGGAAACTTGGATGGGACGTCCAAGGAGCTCTAATCCATGTGATGATGCACAAATGCACATAGCAAAGAGCAACAAACAGATTATATATCTGCATTGTGCTCCACATTATTACTGAGACTGGCTGCAGCCCAAAGTGCTACATCCATTTATTAAACATGCGAGCCGGTCCACTAAACCACAGAGCTTTCCGTCTCGCTCTGCAGCTCCTCTGTTCTGAACATGGCTGCAGGCCTGCGATTGATATAAAAGCACTCAGATAATTGGGAGGGTACGGCGGGATAGATGCCAGATTGGTTGGCTGCCTTGTCTCTGACTCATGCTTGCAGGAAAAGGCAATATATGAGTCTGCTGATAATGTCAGCCAATATGAAGGCATCACAGATTCGTTAACAACTGTTCGAACCCCACTGAAAGTTGCTGGCTTCATATTACGAGGGCAAATCACAGATTTCTCTGAAGTCATCAGGACACCTTCAGCCAAGACTGAAATTAGGATATTACTTTAGGCTATTACAGAACAGCAGTTCTTTATCATATCCTAACAACAGATTAGGAAACTCTACTGCAGAAGCATTGCCAGCGACGTCCCGCCTCCTCTTTTAATCACCTGTTTCTATTGTTCTCTACAGAGACAGACAGTACAGTTCACTAGAACTACCAAAACTATGCTTTACATTTGTACATCCCAGACACCGTAGACAGGATTTCCACCATCCCTGCTTATTACCTCTGTGTTTTACTGCGGACGGAAACTCATCAATATAAAAGTGATGCTGTTTTGGGAAATGGAAACTGAAACTGGTGAAGCAGTAAAGCTCTGATGAACAGTACGGAGCCATTTAACAGCATAACCTCCTAACTTCCAGTTTATCACTGTTTAGTTTTGAATTTTAAGTGAATTTTATATATATATAAAATTCACTTAAGTCCAATAACATCCTTAACTTGGATTGGTGGTCGTACCAGGAGATTTAGACAGAGGACTGAGAATTACTGATAATAGGACTATATGCAAAATAAGCCTCTATACAAAAATAGACTTTAATACAAACATTTTTATTCTTTAAAAATCATCTGATACACTTACATTAATTGTGAATTGGACAATATTTTTTGTGAATTGCATGAAAATTGCATGAAATAAAATTCTAATATATAATATATTATATATTATATAATATAATATATATCTAATAATTCTAATATATATACACACACACACA
>CM038702.1:9010812-9023312 GCA_021613375.1 Megaleporinus macrocephalus
GAGAGACCACCACTTATAGACCACTGAGCAGGGCTGCCACAGTCATGGAGCTGGAGCTGATGATTAATTGCTGTATAGTTAAGCAAATATGTAACGACTGTGACGAGTTACGCAAACACACAACCCGCCTTCATCTGCCAGACACAGCGGTACGAAGCCTCGCGGCTGCAGAAGTTAGTCCAGCAGCAGCGCATGCACCTGAAGCCACAGCGATGAGAGTGAAGCTGGACACCTGTTCCAGTGTTTGATCCAATCAGTGAAAGAACAGTAGTTATTATTAAAGTTAACCAGAGCACAGTGTCAGAGATTGGACCAAACGTTTGCACCAATCAGACGCGCTGCGATCGGATTGGTTCCTGGGATGCCGGGGGTGCCTTTTGATTGGAGGAGAGAAAATCAGAGAGCGGCAGCAGCACCGATACAGACAGGAAGAGCTCAAACAGAATCAAGTTGGTCGTACCAAGCTCTCCTCTCTGTCCTCCTGGTCTGGCTAGATTAGCGACGCACAAGCACACAAACCACACACACACATATAGACACACACACACACACACACAAAAACAAACACCACAGGAAAGAGTTAGACACACCAGCGTCTGAGTAAATAAGAGAGTCCAATAACGTGAAAACAAATCATAGCAAACAAGCAAACAATTATGAGACAATACATGAAAATGACGAGATGCTGAAAAAGGGCGGCAACACTGAAAGGGGAAATCCACCAACTTTTAAAAAAAATTGCTGCCTAATTAAATAGTTATGATGTAAACGTTGTTCACAGTGGTTTGACATGGAATGCTCTGTCTGGGAGCCGGAACTGTTCACAGTGGTGGTGAATGGAACCAGACGTCCACCTCTAAAAGCTCCCACGTTGCAAACTTATATGATGAAATGGTTGTAAGTATGCTGCATGTATACATTTACAATAACAAAAACTTTGTATGCCAGATTTGATCACCTTTAACGTTACAGTGGATTAAATAGTCAATGAAAAAAAGGCTATATTTGCATTGCAGACCTGGTGAACCCTGGTTCCCATCAGTGGCACCACTTAGGGGTGGGTGATATGGCCCTACAATAATATCACGATATTTCATGGTATTTTTGTGATAACGATACTCTTGGCGATACGACAAAACACTGAATTAAAAAATATATATATTTAAGAATTCACTACTGCAACAAAATAAATTTTATTTTATTATTGCATACAACATGATATGGCACACCCCTAACTGAGATATTAAAAAATACAAGAATTTTCACCAGACTGTAACAGAAGTCAATGAACTAGAATGTCATGATACTAAATAATGCTCTTCAAATATATCCATATATCCAGGACTGAAGTAAAGTGGATGATACTGGAGAGATAAAATCTGTCTCTAGTAGATTTATAATGGGAAATTAAGAAAGTGTGAATTTTTCTTTTGCTAAAAACAGTGAAAAGTAGTACCTGATGTGATAATTAGGGATGGGTGATATGGCATGATATTTCAGGGTATAATATCGTTCACAATATTTAAAAATGTTGCCGATATTATTGTGTACGATACAATATAGCACACACGTAGCACGGCTATGAAGAAATCTGGGAAGGTAAATTTTTCTCTAAACGATCATGTCACGTCAAGCCACCCTGAACGACTTTGACCTCCCAACCACAAAAGTAAACAGAAATCTGTGAACAAATGGTGGACTTTCCCTTAAAGGACACGGCTTTGCTTGTTGGTAAATCATTCATGAATAATATGCGTTTATGAAAAGCCTATTTATTTAAAGGAAAGAAAGATGACCTATTAAGGTCCAGGGACTCTGTGATCGCACAAGAGCAGAGGTTTAAACACAAAATACACTTATTGACCTGCTCTCTGGGAAAACACTCAGAGGAAGAGTTCCTTGACTCCGGTCCTGGCAGAGAAACAGAGAAAATGCCCTACAGGATGCTTCAAATCACAGAGGAGACTAACTGGATTCGCAAACTCGCTATGCCAATAAATATCACTCTTTCACTTTCTCTCACACGCTTACCCCCCCACCCCCCCTCACCCTCATCCCGACACACACACACACACACACACACACACATTCCAGGCTTCCATCCCCCGCTTTTCTCAGCAAACCGTATCCCACTCCCGTCTTCTGCTGACTACTCAAACAGCAACTGCAAGCTCACTTTTACTTTCTCTCTCGCTCTCTCTCTCTTTCTCTCTCTCTCGCTCTCTCTCTCTTTCTCTCTCTTTCTCTCTCTCTCGCTCTCTCTCTCTTTCTCTCTCTCTCGCTCTCTCTCTCGCTCTCTCTCTCGCTCTCTCTCTCGCTCTCTCTCTCTTTCTCTCTCTTTCTCTCTCTTTCTCTCCCTCTCGCTCTCTCTCTCGCTCTCTCTCTCGCTCTCTCTCTGGGTTGTACCCAGACAGACAAAGCGGACCCAGATGTGGGCTGAGAGGCAGCGCAGGCTGTGCCAGAGGTTGGCATGAAGCAAAGCACCAAAGGCTGCTCACTGGCTGCTCACCGCTAGTCCAGCTACACGCAGAGTAGGACCTGGACTGGACTGAGGGCTCAGAGTAGAGCGAGACGGGTTTTTACAGCGAAAGAGTAAAAGTCAGAGATTAAAAGCTCAAAAGTAAAAGATTCTTGTTTTTTTTTCAATCAGGAAAAATAAAGAAAACAAGAAAAACGACACAGAATCCTCAACAGCTGTGCAGCCTCCGCCTTCATTCCAGCTTCCACTGGTTTCTGACTTGCTTTCAGCTTTTTGAGGAAAAACACACACACACACACACACACACACACACACACATACACACACACACACACATACACACACACACACACACACACACATTTGTCTTACTATATTAGTGAGGTCATCCATAGGTTTCTATTGTTCTATCTTTGTTTTACTATAACTAAATAATACTACACCTAAACCTAACCTTAACCTCAGTAACTTATATAATACTACACCTAAACCTAACCTTAACCTCAGTACCTAATATAATACTACACCTAAACCTAACCTTAACCTCAGTACCTTATATAATACTACACCTAAACCTAACCTTAACCTCAGTACCTTATATAATACTACACCTAAACCTAACCTTAACCTCAGTACCTTATATAATACTACACCTAAACCTAACCTTAACCTCAGTACCTTATATAATACTACACCTAAACCTAACCTTAACCTCAGTACCTTATATAATACTACACCTAAACCTAACCTTAACCTCAGTACCTTATATAATACTACACCTAAACCTAACCTTAACCTCAGTACCTTATATAATACTACACCTAAACCTAACCCTAACCTTAACCTCAGTACCTTATATAATACTACACCTAAACCTAACCTTAACCTCAGTACCTTATATAATATTACACCTAAACCTA
The DNA here is from genome assembly GCA_021613375.1 of Megaleporinus macrocephalus. Lineage (NCBI taxonomy): Eukaryota > Metazoa > Chordata > Actinopteri > Characiformes > Anostomidae > Megaleporinus > Megaleporinus macrocephalus. The sequence continues at coordinate 9,014,212 of CM038702.1, forward strand.
ACCTTAACCTCAGTACCGTATATAATACTACACCTAAACCTAACCCTAACCTCAGTACCTTATATAATACTACACCTAAACCTAACCTTAACCTCAGTACCTTATATAATACTACACCTACACCTAACCCTAACCTTAACCTCAGTACCTTATATAATACTACACCTAAGCCTAAACCTAACCTTAACCTCAGTACCTTATATAATACTACACCTAAACCTAACCTTAACCTCAGTACCTTATATAATACTACACCTAAACCTAACCTTAACCTCAGTACCTTATATAATACTACACCTAAACCTAACCCTAACCTCAGTACCTTATATAATACTACACCTAAACCTAACCTTAACCTCAGTACCTTATATAATACTACACCTAAACCTAACCTTAACCTCAGTACCTTATATAATACTACACCTAAACCTAACCCTAATCTTAACCTCAGTACCTAATATAATACTACACCTAAACCTAACCCTAATCCTAATCTTAACCTGAGTACCCCAAAGACTAATTTTTTCCCCTACTAGATTTTTTTTTAAACTTTATTTTTGGAGAAAATGAAGTGTCCTAAAATGAGGACCAGCAAAATGTCCTCACTTTACCAAAAAAATCAGACTGTACTATACTAGTGAGGACATGTGGTCCTTACAACTATACCTCTACAAGAACACACACACACACACACACACACACACACACACACACACACACACACACACACATCCAGCCACTGTCAAGCATCTCCAAAACCTTCTCTACTCTTAATGTAAGTTCATGTAAAGAGTGATTCTGAGTGTTTCTATTGGTCTACTCAGAAACCTCCACAGGATATAAGGTTGAGTCTTGGAAGTTAGTTGTACTCGCTGCTTCTCTCTATCCAAGAAATCCTAAACACATTCACAGCCACGTCGAGGTCTGGACTCTGGGGCTCCAGCAGCTTCTCTGTTTGATGCGTCTTCTTTTCTCAGTGAGGAGCTTCTAGAACAGCTACGTGTCCTTTAAGATCCATGGTGCTTGTTTGTCTTCTCACCCTGGAGGGACAGACACCTGAGTTCTGGAGCGAGAGTGGAGCTTGATTTTCTCTTGTCTCTGTTTGTCTGACGGGGACCGTTTAGTGACCTAACTTATATTCCATAGACTTTCATCTTCTGTAACCTGCAAGAGGATTATGCAACTTTCACAAATTATATATATATATCTATCCATCTATCCATCCATCCATGTATGTATCTATCCATCCATCCATCCATGTATGTATGTATGTATGTATGTATGTATGTATGTATGTATGTATGTATGTATGTATGTATGTATGTATGTATGTATGTATGTATGTATGTATGTATGTATGTATGTATCTATCTATCCATCTATCCATCCATCCATGTATGTATCTATCCATCCATCCATCCATGTATGTATGTATGTATGTATGTATGTATGTATGTATGTATGTATGTATGTATGTATGTATGTATGTATGTATGTATGTATGTATGTATGTATGTATCTATGTATCTATCTATCTATCTATCTATCTATCTATCTATCTATCTATCTATCCATGTATGTATGTATGTATGTATGTATGTATGTATGTATCTATCTATCCATCCATCCATCCATGTATGTATCTATCTATCCATCCATATATGTATGTATGTATGTATCTATCTATCCATCCATGTAGGTATGTATGTATCTATCTATCCATCCATGTAGGTATGTATGTATCTATCTATCCATCCATCCATGTATGTATGTATCTATCTATCCATCCATCCATGTATGTATGTATCTATCTATCTATCTATCTATCTATCCATCCATGTAGGAATGTATGTATCTATCTATCCATCCATATATGTATGTATGTATCTATCTATCCATCCATGTAGGTATGTATGTATCTATCTATCTATCTATCTATCTATCTATCCATGTATGTATGTATGTATCTATCTATCCATCCATGTAGGAATGTATGTATCTATCTATCCATCCATGTAGGTATGTATGTATCTATCTATCCATCCATGTAGGAATGTATGTATCTATCTATCCATCCATGTAGGTATGTATGTATCTATCTATCCATCCATGTATGTATGTATCTATCTATCCATCCATGTAGGTATGTATGTATCTATCTATCCATCCATGTAGGTATGTATGTATCTATCTATCCATCCATCCATGTATGTATGTATCTATCTATCTATCTATCTATCCATCCATGTAGGAATGTATGTATCTATCTATCCATCCATATATGTATGTATGTATCTATCTATCCATCCATGTAGGTATGTATGTATGTATCTATCTATCCATCCATGTAGGTATGTATGTATGTATCTATCCATGTATGTATGTATGTATCTATCTATCCATCCATGTAGGAATGTATGTATCTATCTATCCATCCATGTAGGTATGTATGTATCTATCCATCCATCCATCTATCCACCTATGTACATATCTCTCCCTCTATCCATCCATGTATCCATCCAGCCATCTGTATCCATCCATCCATGTATGTATCTATCTATCCATCTACGTATGTACGTATGTATCTATCCAACCATCCATCTATGTATCCATCCATCCATCTATGTAGGTATGTATGTGTGGATCTATTCATCTTTCGAGGGCACGTGGTAGTTCAGACTGGATTTCATGTTTCGTCCTGGCAGTACGCATCAGTACCATTAGCACCAGCAACAGTCAGCGGAGGGTTTAAGAAGTTGGTGATCTGCTTGATATTTGGGATCTGCTTCCTGATCTGGACATGCACAGTGGACAGCTGTTCAACCCCCTGAGTGCTGCACACATGAGCTGCTAATGCATCAGAGTCTTCTTACAGATATGAGTTTGTTGTCGGTGACGCGTATCAATCATATCTCTGTGCACGTGTCCCCTCAGGAAGAGATTTGTTTACATTACAGACACACACAGATCATTTACATTCAGGAGTGTGTGCTCTGTCAAGACCAAATCAGAACTGATCAGAAAAATCCAATTTGATCAACAAGACTTGTAATGTGAACGTAGCCAAAATGCATCAGAACTGAAATTATATGAAGCCATCAACATGACTCAACGGCTGTAGCCCACCAGAGAGACCTCCGGTCCAACATTTCACACTCTGCTGTAATAAAACAACATATTCTGAGCTAAAACTGGAGTGTTGACGTGTTCGGGTCAGAGCTGCGAGCTTAGAACACGATGTGTGTACGTACTGGTGTGTGTGTGTGTGTTTCTGAGACTGTCATTTACACACACTGTGGCCTGCTTAGACACCATCTGCCACCCTGCCAGCCCATATGTTCACCCCCACTGTTCACCCAAGCCAAGATACAGGCAGTGCCCTCGTAAGCTTCTGCGTGTGCATGAGCGTGTCGGAAAAAACAGCACACGAGGTCAGATTGTGGGTTTTTGTGCAAAACTTAAAAGGAGACTGATTGATTTAAGGCCGGCTGATTGGTTGGTTGGTTGATTGGTTGGTTGACTAAGAGCAAAATAAACATGAGTAAATGCAAATCAGTGACAAAACTGCAGCAAAAACAAACAAACAAACAAAAACAAACAAACAGAACCATAAGCCACCCTTGTGAAATCGTATTTCTGATCATCGACAGGCAGAATCATGAAGAGCTGATTGGTTGAAGCGTCTAAAAAGGTAACTGTTACCTGAAAACAACCCAGAAGCCAGTCAGATAAACTACAGACTGGGGGATCATTTATCTGTAACACACAGGAGGAGGGTTTCAACTTCACGGGAACCACTTTTGTGCAACATAGTGAGGTCAAAAAATAATAAAAGCATGTTTATCATAACAACAGAGAGAAGAGGACCCAGTTTCAATCAGAAAAAAACCATGGCGTGTGAAAGACTTGATACTCTGACTTTAAATCAATTAGAAACACTTTACCGTAGGGCAGCGTTCGTAAAGCTAATTGACTAGAAAAGTTTAATAACAAACAAACAAGAACATGTATAAAGGCATACGTTTTAAAGCACGCTTAACATTATCCTTGTTGTATTGTTAAAAAAGTTATTACAGGCTTTAGTAAGTAAGATCATCCCAAATAACTGCCACAAGGTGATTATCTAAGAATTGGGACAGCCTGTTTTCGTCAACTCAGATACTAAGCAACACTGTTTGTACAGACGCTGGACTGTCACGACCCTTTTCTTTGATTAAAGGAGCAATATGTAAGATTCCTATTTTAAAACATCCCAAAATAAACTCAAATTATCAGCAGAGCGTGAAGAAATAATTGTCATGTCTATGTATCGCATCATAGAGACATTTATTTAGTTAGTTAGCATTTGCATTTATGGCATTTGGTAGATGCTGACCAGCTAGCTCTGCTCATCCTGTCTGGTAATACATCTTTGTGCCTGAAGAGGTGCTAGTGAGTCACTGTATTGTGGAGTGGAATCAGTCCAAGGTGCGAGGATGAAGAAGAAGAAGTCCTGCCCTGACGGCATACGCTAACCTTATGTTAAAGGACAGACAGCCAATGAAAGGAAGAGTAAACACAATGATAGCTCCTGAACAAAGACCATGATAACGACCGCAGTCCCCCACTCTCGGCAAGAAACCACGCTCAGCCAAAACAGACTCTTCACCAGATGACGCTGGGATTGACTCCAGCCCCCCAGTGCCCCCGACTAGCAGGATAAAGCTGAAGTTAATGGATGGATGGATATTAATATCCTTTAAGAAGTGCAAGCTAGTAAAATAAACTGATTTTTAAATAATGTCAAAGATCGTTTATTATCGTTATCAACAAAATTACAGAAAATAGAGATATCAGTTTTTGTCAATATCGCACAACCCTAGCATAAACAGCTGTTAAGGAGGAGGAGGTGGGACGGTGCGTTTCTTATGATAAGCGGGGAAACCTCAACTTTGTGGTGATATGTTGCTCTCTACTGTGTAGAGTATGAGTTCGACAGGTTGTGTCATCTTACACATTGCTCCTTTAAGCATTTGTAGCTTAGCGTATATGACTATATCGTCGCTGTCCAATGAAAAAAGTGCATCTCATTTTTGTCGATTTCTATTTTTCTACATCTAATAAATGCAGTACCTGCCGTTTACATTGTGTGAAAGTTTTATGATGAATGGACCAATAGAAATGCTCCAAAATAGCTTGTAAAAAAATCTGGTTCCATTGACTTACATTAAAAGTGAAGACAGTTTTGGGCCTCTCCTGTAAAGTTAGCATTTTGGAGTTGCAGGTTTTTCATTGGACAGCGACGATATATACATAAACCTAATGTAACATGAAAGTCCCATTCCAGGACACGCTCTCCTGACTCGGTAAGCGGTCTCATATCATCAGCATTACGTCAGTGTGACATACACAAAGCTACAAAGTCTGTCGTTCCACCACAGAGAGTGTCACGACAACCTACAGCCAGAGAAAGTCAATGTCACTGGACATAAAAGGTGATACAGGCTGAGTTTATGACAAACAACAGCAGCTTATGTAGGCGCCGGGTAGCCTTACGATCACTGCCCTGCAATAAAACGTCAACAACAAGCCTTGGCTAATTTAAAACAACCTTTTAGCAGCACCACAGTTTTTTATTTTAATACTCTGTGGCGACAGCATACACAAGGCCTGAGTAGAAACGACACTGACTCACTTCTGGAAGCCCTACAGATGTGGATGTTTAAACTGGACTAGAATTATACCGGGTGATATATGGGTTATCTGTGTGTAATAAGAAAAGCAGGGGGGGGATTAGGATTATGGCTGCCTTAATGGAAAACTGTGTCATCCCACTCACGAGAGGAATAAATCCAACATTTGTTTGGAAAAAATAAATAAATAAATAAATAAATAAATAAATAAATACCTTTAATCTGTATTTGCATGCATGCGCACATGCAGATACAAACATACACACAGAAGGGAGAGACAAAGGCCTTTAAGCTGGAAGGAAATTGGTGAGTTTTATTTTCTGGCCACTATAAAGTACCACAAGCCTCTCCAGCCTCTGTGTGCTGCCCTCCTGCACTAGCCCCGGGACCACCGCCAGTTGTCTAGCATGATGCTTCCACTAACATGCTGGGGTAGCAGCTATACGCGGGCACGGCGCGCTGCACACGGCGCATGCGCGAGAGGGAATCTCACCTGAGAACCTCCGGCGATGGGAATGACGCAGGTTAGGAGGTTCCCGATCACCGTTTCCAAAGGAACGTTAAGGCCATCCACGTGTACGGTGTAGATAAGTCCCAGGCAGTTCTGCAACAAACACAACACACAGGACGGTCGGCTTTAGCTCAGCCTCACTGGCAGAAGTATTTTTAAACCCTAGTATCTAAACTTCTACCTGAGTAATGAACGTGAATACTTTTAACACTGTGTTACTGTGTAACACAGACACAAAGCAGGTCATCAGGCTGGAGCTTCTTTATCAGTACTGCTGTTCATCAGTTCAACAGTTCAAAGGCTATAAGCACCAGATTATATGGAAATGTCAATCACATAAATAGAGCGGAAGCTGAGATCCTAACTTGTGATTATTAAAAGTCAGAAAACATTTTATTTTTTTACAAAGTCAAGAAATACGGTTTAATAGCGTGCTGTTTAGCTCCGCCCACTGGTTGGAACTGTCGCAGGTGTTGCGCGTGTGGTGTAGACGGTGGAAAGCATGCTGGGAGATGGGACTAAATCTAGGGCTGGGTATCTCCACTGCTTTCCTGGATCGATTTGATCCCGATTCACAAGGTCCCAATTCAATTCAATTTCCGGATTTGATTCGATTCAATATGGATTCATTTAGAGATATTTAAGTTACAATAATATGTTTTATTTGAATATAAAAAAAGAGATTTTTAGAGAATTAATGTGGTAAATGTACAAGGAACACTCAACCTACCATTACTAAATACATTAGCTTTTTTAATAAATAACAGCTGCCAGAAATATTTGAGGTTACTTTAAAGGGGGATTAAAATTAAGAAGTGTATTGATCTGCTTTTGAATGGTGGTGATAGGAACCAGGGGTCACGGTTAAAGATGCACAGACAAATCAGCTGGTCTCATATAACAGATTCCGTGACGGCAGAGGCATGAAGTACTGAAGTACAAATACTTTGTTACCTTACTTAAGTAGAAATTTTGGCTATTTATACTTTACTGGAGTAATTATTTTTACATAATTTACATTCCAGTAAAGGTTACTGATAACATGCCTTCGAAATTATAATAATTAAAGTACTTATAATAAAGACAACGAGCTGGAATGAAATAGGAGTAACGAGGCTATTTTTAAAATGTAAGGAGTAGAAAGTATTTTTCTTTTATCGTTTCCTTATTTTCTTCTTTTGTTCTTAGTTATTGTTTACTTACATTTTACCCTTTTATGTATTTAGTTTGATTTATTTATCTGTAGTCTTTTTAATTTTTATTACCTAAGATTTTCTTACCTATGATTTTATTAATTCCTACTTATTTACTCTTATTTTATTTTATAATATTTTGTATCTACTTAAAATTTTGTATCTTATTAAAATTCTGGGTCTTCTTATTTTATTTTGTCAATCCCCTTACAAAGCATAATGCTCACCTACATTGTAAATGAGGGCCACCCCCAATGTCGATTAAATAAAGGTTGATTGATCGGTTATAGACAACTAGTCATCATATCTTCTGCTCCATGAAACACATGTTAATGTTCAGTAGTAACAGATATGCTTCTTTAATATATTTACATTGTACTAAAATACATTCATGTTTAATGGGCGTATATGAGCTGAAACAGGAAGCCTAGCGCATCCCAAATTTATCAACATTAACATTTTAATATAACATTATAGTCATTGTGGCTTTTAGAAGAATGGGGTTTTGGGGGAGGTGGGCTAGTGCACTATAGACCCCTGTGGTGCGGCCTAAGCTTTTGTCCTTAAAAGCATTACTTTTCTTACATTTTCTTACATTTATTTTTCTTTACTTTGATACTTTATATAGATCTGAAAGCAGTACTTTTACACTTTTACTGGAGTAAAAAGCTTGAGTTGATACTTCAACTTCTACAGAAGTATATTTAAACACTAGTATCTATACTAGTATCTATACTTCTACCTGAGTAATGAATGTGAATACTTTTACACAGAGCCTACACTGCATAACCGCTGTACTGACTATTCCAAACCCTGCCGTCTGGTTACCATCACCACCACCACCACCACTTTAAATAGTTCTCTAGTTTCTCTAGAATTAAGCATTTCTAAAGACTGTGAACGACTTTGTTTACATCTTAATGATTTAGTAAATCAAAAGTTTTGATGAACCAGTCTATTATAAGATTCCCCTTTAATAACATCCTGCAGTTTATTTTTAAATCAGGTTCAGTTGTTGGTCTGCTGCTGACTAACAGCTCTAATACTAAACTGAGGAGATGAAGTCCTGGCTGATAAACTGGATCATATATACTTCAGTTCAGCAGAACTATCATTGTCAGCAGACCAGCGTGTATGGAGACTCACCCTGAACACCTCTGTATGGTCCAGGCGGGACACCAGCACCAGACTCTTGGGGGCGTAGAGCTGTGCCGTGCTGAGCTCAGGGGTCTCATCCTCATCGGCCTCACTGGGCTCTTCCTTCTGCAGCTGCACAAGCACACACGAGCTTTTATTACTACAGATGTTGCACCAGGAGGAAGAACTTCAGTGAACATCTACACCAGGTCTACAACTGTTCTGAAGGCCAATCTCAAAACTCAATATCCAGCAGGAGGACTCAACAAGACAGCTGGTCACCAGTGCCAGTCACTCGCTCACTCTGGCTCACTCTCTCACTCTCTCTCTCTCTCTCTCTGTGTTTGTCTTTGTGCATCTGCCTCTCTCTGTGTCTCTCTAACCCCCTCTCTGTCTCTCTGTGTCTCTCACCCCCTCTCTGTCTGTCTGCGTCTCTCGCCCCCTCTCTCTCTGTCTGTCTCTCGCCCCCTCTCTGTCTGTCTGCGTCTCTCACCCCCTCTCTGTCTCTCTGTCTGTCTCTCGCCCCCTCTCTGTCTGTCTGCGTCTCTCACCCCCTCTCTGTCTGTCTGCGTCTCTCACCACCTCTCT
>CM038702.1:9625812-10010812 GCA_021613375.1 Megaleporinus macrocephalus
CTACTCAAGAATTACCTTCTCCTCCAGACACCCTTCTACTCAAGAACTACCTTCTCCTCCAGACACCCTTCAACTCAAGAACTACCTTCTCCTCCAGACATCCTTCTACTCAAGAACAACCTACTCCTCCAGACATCCTTCTACTCAAGAACTACCTTCTCTTCCAGACACCCTTCTACTCAAGAACTACCTTCTCCTCCAGACATACGTCTACTCAAGATGTACCTTCTACTCCAGACGACCTTCTGCTTAAGAACTACCTTCTCCTCCAGACATACTTCTACTCAAGAACAACCTACTCCTCCAGACAGCCTTCTACTCAAGAACTACCTTCTTTTCCAGACGCCCGTCTACTGAAGAAGTACCTTCTACTCCAGACGACCTTCTGCTTAAGAACTACCTTCTCCTCCAGACATCCTTCTACTCAAGAACAACCTACTCCTCCAGACGCCCTTCTACTCAAGAATTTCTTTCTCCTCCAGACATCCTTCTACTCAAGAATTACCTTCTCCTCTAGACACCCTTCAACTTAAGAATTACCTTCTCCCCCAGACGATCTTCTGTTTAAGAACTACCTTCTCCTCCAGACGATCTTCTACTCAAGAAGTACCTTCTACTCCAGATATTCTTCTACTCAAGAACTACCTTCTCCACCAGATGTCCTTCTACTCAAGAACTACCTTCTACTCCAGACATCCTTCTACTCAAGAACAACCTTCTCCTCCAGACATCCTTCTACTCAAGAACAACCTACTTCTCCATACATCCTTTTACTCAAGAACTACCTTCTCCTCCAGATATCCTTCTACTCAAGAACAACCTACTCCTCCAGACATCCTTCTACTTAAGAACTACCTTCTTCTCCAGACTTCATTCATCATACAACACAGTACTCACTCCTACCAACCATATGAGAGTGAAGTCAGCTTAATCACCGCTTTTCCCATTCCACCTTAAATAGTGTGGTAGTGAGCCAGCATTGTGGCACCCGAGGCACCGTTTAAGGTGAAACGTAAAAAGTGGTGAATAAGCTGACTTTACTCTCGTGTGGTCAGTAGGAGTGAGCATTGTATAGTGCACAGTTGGTCTGAGTGTGCTGTGCCTGGTCACTGGTGAAAGATTTAATACATCAGCTACAAGTAACTCCAACAGGAAGCTTCCTTAGCCTCGTTAGCCAGACGAAGGCTCATCATTTTTTGTTGTTATTCTGCCAATTTCTTGCTGTTTTCTCCCTCATGAACAACGACTTTTGGCATCTGATAAAAGCTCTTCATGGTTTCCTAGTTAAGCTGATTTTGAGCGACTGTAAACAACATACACCACAGGCATTTTGAGAGAGAGTGATAGAGCTCCATATGTGGAAGCTTCCTGGCCTCCATCTGAAGTTTGCACCAGGCATGTGACATCATTTGCAAAGATAAGATAAGATAATGCTTTATTAGTCCTACAGTGGGAAATTTCACTGTGTTACAGCAGCAAAGTGATAGCAAGGCACTCAATACAAACAATAGACAAATAAACAGTACAGTATATACAATATAAATAATAAAAATAATTTAAAAGTTATAAAAAAATAAAGACCTATTGTCATGACATATGCCATCATGTTTGAGTTCATCATGATTACCCCAAAAGATGTCATGTGATCAACATTACGATGCCAACAATATAACATAATGTTTTATAACAGTTCAATTTAAAAATATAAATTGGCAAAGATGAATTGACTGTTATATTACTGAGTCTGTCATGTTAGCTCAAAACAGGACAATTATGACACTCTATCATGTTTGTGTAACAAGTTTTATGTGTACTATCTTCTTATTAGAAGATACAAAATAGTTTAAACTGTGTCTATTTATAGGTTTTGCCTTCTTACTGCTTTATGAAAAAGTTTAAGTTGTCATTTTTCTGCTTACATTATAAGAGTGGGTTTCAATTTGAATCAGTGACAATGGTTTTATAACATATCTAGTTATACAATTATTACTTCTTTACTCTTTTCATTGATGCAGATCTATGATTGTAGGTATTCTTCCATACCTGCACCAGTTAATTCACTTCTGCAGAAGTTCCTGATTGGCTGAATCACATGTACTAGTGTTATGTAAATGGAGCAACATGTTAGAAGCATAACTAAACTATATATGAAAGCAGATCTCCAGAAGGAGGGCTGGAGACCACTGCCTCAGGCAGCTGCCTATTCTGTCTGCAGCTGGCGCCAGGCCTGTTGGGAAGTAGCCAAATGAATTTGGTCAGTGGATTTGGCTTGACATTGTCTGTAACTGAGGTGAAGTTTGCTCATTTTAAAATACCAGCTGATGTTTCAAACACTGCAGCTTTATATTTTACATTAACCGATTTGTTAGACACGCGTAAACTGAACGTAATGCTTCTGACTCTGTTGCTTTCACAGGGAGGATTCTTGCCTAATTGACCGGGGATTGCATGTGCCTGGCCAAGACGAATCGCCGCCTATGAGCGCTCTGTTTGTAACTCCTGCCGGGCCATGCAACAGAGTGTAATATCTCTAACAAGGCTGAAATCTTTTTAACAAAGTGAATACATTTCATTTTTATTTCAGATTATTACAGATTAGCTATGCATGAAACATTCACCACACGAAATACAACCAGAATATTTAAAAGCAAACTAGATATGTCCACCAAAAGTTTGGAGACACAGATTTTTCATAGTGGTTTAGTAGAAATTAGCATATTTTCTTTGTCAGTTTGCAGTAATTTAACATATTGCTCTTTATAAAACTCTTTACAAAGTTTCTGTATGATTAAACTTTTGCAGTGTTAATAAAGCCATTCAGAGAGGTTTGATGTGAAATGCTCCATTCTAGATAAATTTAAGCGAGGATTGTTCACAGTGGCAGGTGCCAGCTGTCTGAAGCATTTACTCCCTCTAAAATTCTTACAGAAATCTATAACGTGAAATGGCTATAAATACACTTTCTGATGTCTGATATACTGTTTAATGATAGTTTTGACAAGATGATAATGATAGTTTTGTCCATGATGAACGGGAACAAATTTAGCATCATTTGCGTCAGTGTGTTTATTTAACCCTTTCCAAGCTTCTCCTTGTTGAAACAACCCAGTATTACTTACAGTTCTCATCTAATACCTGCTTTTGACTTCATTAGGCTAAATCAAGATTGCTGCTGAAGGAACTGAATACATTAATACAATGTCTGGGATGTATTTATGATTATTTACATCTGTTCTAATCATATCTGGTGTTCTTACTGGTGAAATTCTAGTATCTCTTCGGCTTCCAGTTCCAGTCAGTTTAAAGAAACAGGGAGGCTCTGCGAAAGTGTAGCTGGACAGTTCTTAGACCAGAGGTCACCACCCTCTACCTTTCTGCAGAGTCTAGTTCCAGCCAATTAACTTCTTCAGAGGTTTCTGATCGGCTGGATCAGCTGTATTAGTGGTAGGTAAGTGGGGGAAGCATGTTAGAAGCAGGTTGGAGGTTCAGAGACCAGAGTCTTAGAGCAATTCTGCAGCCTTTAGTTATACAGGTCTGACTTTGTATACGATCTTCATTAGTTGCTGTCAGTTTACTCCATATTCTTGTTCTTTATTTCTCTGAATTCTTATTTTAATCATGTAACTTATACATTTACAGTCACAATGCTTATAATATTTTTTAGTGCCTGTTTTCTCTTCATGTATATATATATATATATGGGGCTTAACCCTTAGACACAAATAAAACTTTGAAACCAAAGGATTAAAATAATAAATATAAAATATCTAACAAATATGTAATATATGCAACAATATGCACTTTAAACAAAAAGAAAACCTGATCATGTTCAACATCAAGGAAGAATCTTTGATGATAACATATCTTAATGTTGTATATTCTCTTCTGTAGCGATTCTGTGTTGATGACTTGAAGAAATCTTCGTTTAAAAATATATTCATTTATTTACAGAAAAAAATATATTGTCGTCAGGCACGACGTCCTGCCTGGAAAGGTTTCGAGCCAATATAAAAAACCTCTGACCTCTGGGCCTTAAGCCTGCTGCTTTTATACACTGGTCGTTTCAGACATTTCATATTTCTTCCTCTTAAGAGTGGGAAACAAAGAGCCAGAGGCCACTTTCCTATGGAATAGTTAATGTTTAACACAGGCTTTTTCTCTAAACCTTTCCTAGTATGGAAGCTTAACTTTTAACACAGGCCTCGTCCTCTAATCACCCTTTCACATGCAAGTCAAAATTCACCGCAGATAACAAACAGCTGTTTTACTAAACATTTGCATTTTTTTCTGACTTTATTGAAAAGTGGCATTAAAACAAGCCTCAGACTGTCCCCAAACATTTGATGGGTCATAACAAGCATAATCCCACTGGCCCAAGAACAAACAAACGAAAAACAGCCACTTTTATGTCTTCCTCAAATTCTGTGGTGTTGTTATTGGTCCTCCTGACTTGAGACTTTTTTCTAACTTGGGGAAATATATTGAAACTGGATGATAGCACCCACGCTGCTCGCTTAGGTCATGGCCTATTTCCCAACCAGCCAGGGCCCCCCTGTTGCTCCTGGAGGACTGTGGAGGACCAGAAAGCTGAACTCACAGCGTCTACAGCATCTCCAGCATCTCAATGAGGCCTGATCTCATTGGGGGGTCCAAACGTGGCTTCCTCAATCTTTACGCCGGTGCTGAGCAACATAGCTGAAGTTGTCTGCAGGAAAGCAACTTTGCTCCACCATAAATCTTAAAAAGAAGATAAGAGGAATAAACAGTTTGAGAAACCGAGAGCTTTGGTTTAGGAATGTAGCTCAATATGAATACATTACTCAGAGTTAATCTATATAAACAGATTAGATCAGTGTGCTGTACCAGTGCTGTACCTGCAGCCAGCAATGCAGGGGTTACTTTTTATATCACTACTTGTGCAACTTTACACCCGTGACTCATGGGCAGCTATGATAACTTAATAATGTTCTTGATCCATTATTCTACATTAGTGCACCAAATTGGCTGGGATAGAGTAAAAATGAGTTAGAAAACTCATTTATTTCACAGTTAATTTCCTTTTATTTATTCAGTAATTCTTGTGGGGGCCACTCAGTCCGCTACCATCTATAAGATCCAAGTAGTGTCACTGTATCCGTTATAAAACACTCCATAAAATATGCCTCTAATCCCTTTATTCAAGTACATCTCTCACTAATCAGTCAATTTCTCTGCTAGTCTAAACTCAGTCCTACTAAACAGATCTGAATGATTCCATTGTTCTATACAGTTTTCCATGCTAACTACATCTAAACACAGATTTACTAGTCTCTGAAATAACTGTTCTATACAAAGTGCCCTGCTAACCAAACATGAACACAGCTTTGTTAACACAATAAATGAATTCCTTACTTCTACACCAACTGTCCTGTGAACCAGACCTAAATGCAATTTATTAACCTCCAAAATAATCTCATAATTCTACACCAACTGTCCTGCTAACCAGACCTCCATACAGTTTAACCTTCAAAATAATCATAATTCTACTAATTCTGCTAACCAAACCTAAACACAGCATTATTGACATGCATAGTAATTCCCTACTTCTATACCAATAGTCCAACTAACCTCCTTATTATCCTTCAAAAAATCCCACCAACCTGCTAACCACATATAAATACAGCTTTAATGATCTCAAAGATAATCTCATACATGTATACAAACTGTTCTTCTAACCAGACCTAAACACAGCTTTAATAATCTCGAAGATAGTCCCATATATTTACACAGTTTATTAACCTCCAAAATAATCCCATACTCCTACACCAACTGTCCAGTAAACCACAACTATACACAATTTAATAATCTCCAAGATAATCCCATATATTCATACAAACTAAAACCTAAACACAGTTTATTAACCTCAAAAAATAAAAATCCAAACTTCTACAACAACAATCCCACTAAGAAGATTTAAGTATGGCTTTAATAATCTCCAAAATAATCCCATATATTTATATAAACTAAAACCTAAACACAGTTTATTAACCTCCAATATAATCCTATACTCCTACACCAACTGTCCAGTGAACCAGAAGTACACACAACTTTAATAATCTCCAAGATAATCCCATATATTTATACAAACTAAAACCTAAACACAGTTTATTACCCTCCAAAAATAAAAATCCAAACTTCTACAACAACAATCCCACTAAGCAGATTTAAGTACGGCTTTAATAATCTCCAGTATAATCCCATATATTTATACAAACTAAAACCTAAATACAGTTCATTAACTTCCAAAAAAAATCTTTTACAACATTCCCACTAAGCAGATTTAAGTACGGCCTTAAAAATCTCCAAGATTATCCCATATATTTATGCAAACTGTCCTGCAAACCAGACCTAAACACAGTTTATTGACCTCCAAAATAATCCCATACTTCTACACCAACTGTCCTGCTAACCAGTTCCCCAAATTCTAGAACCAACAGAAAATAATGCTGACCGGAATAAAATCATGAGAGTCTTGCTAGAGTTGAGTCGAGCTTAAGTCATCTAGATTGTTTAGTGTAAGGAGGTCTAGACTGCAGGTTTAAGTAAATCTTTTTCTCGTCTTAGCAGTCCGATAAAATCAACCGTGTTTAATATTATCATAAGTCTGAAGTCTTGGCTCACGCAAATAGTCACGTGAGCTTAGTTGACAACCAATAGGAGCTCTTTTCACGGAAGCCGCAAGGAACGCGCCCTCACGTACAGCTCCTCAAACACAGGACTGTCTGGTGGGTAAAGAAGTTAGACATGGAGGGGGGTCCGGCGAGGGTTCGGAAAATGCGGTTCTCCTGGACTCTACAAAAGGAGGAGAAACTGATGGAGCTGTGGAGTGAGCAAGATTACCTCTTGCACGTGTCTTCACATTTATACCACGACAGAGTGGAAAATGAAAAAAGGTGGACAGAAATCCCTAAAACCCTTGAAATTCCACGCTGAGTATGCTATGCTAAAACACTGCCGAATGGGGCTACAGTTGCGATTAGCCCAGCAGTGAACCTTACATGTTAGCTGAATATTGTTGGCTTCAATCATATAAATAGGAAATAATCTCAAAAGGAATCTAGTAGCAGTCTTGTAAATAGTGACTCTGAAAGACCCCCAGTCTTTGCAAAATCATAGCCTGTGATTAGCCTGTGACTAAAAGTCTGACTAGTGTTTAGATGTGAGCGGGTGTCAGACTTTAGTCTATTAAACGTCTTTTCAGAGTCTTTTAAAAGTCTTCTAGTGTGGGGTCAGCGTAAGGTGTATGCAGTATGCTGGGGCTGTTAGCAGGGCTGATGGTAATGAGTTCTTCAACAAAAGGACACGTGAGCATCATGAGCGAAGCTGTTAGCCACAGCAGATTTTCAGCCCTAAATATTAGCAGCTGGAACGTCAGTCGCAGGGCATCATTACTAAAGTGTACACACCTCTGCTGCACTCACTGTCAGCCATTTCCCAAAGACCTCCGAGCACATTCTGGAAACTTCCAGCCCTGTGTTTCTTAGCAACAGCCATTTGACAGCACACTTCTGGCTAAAGCCCACCACTACAAATAAGCATTCTCAGGAAGGAGGATGCTACGGGAAGTACATGGCGTCTCTCCTGCTACGCTTATAGTTTTCTATTTGTTACACGAGAGGACAGTTGTGTATGTGTACTTATGACTATTAATAACAAAAGACACTATCAGTTGAAATAATTTAGCCACAATGGAAATAAATAACCATGTTTTTATTGGTCATACACTCTGCTCTCATATGATCTACTGTTTTCGAGCAGTATTGATTGACTGCGGGCCCCGAGCAACAATTAGGAATCAAATTTCGTCTCAAACAGCCCATTATGCAGAATACAGAGCCTAATATGCTTTCTTCCAAGAAACGCTAGCGTTATTATTCGGGAGCCGGGGGCAAAATTGACAGGGTACGTTTAAAGAAAATCTTTTGTAAATTAAAGAATGCTAATGTGAACAAGGGCAAATATCCTACAGTGTTTCTTAAGATCTGTTTTTTTTCCTCAGGGGTCCACTTATGATGCTGAGTTGTTTTTTTCTGCATAATTCTTTTCTATGACCATTCATTTTCTATGACTATGACTTTCTCTTTATACACAGAAAGCCTTCAGTTTATGTTTAGCATGTGTGCTGATCATGTACATTCATCTGGGAGGGGCTGGTGTTCTACTGGGTGTTCCATCAGATTTACAGATTTAGTTATGCTAGTTACTTGGAGCTAATATCTAACGTTACCTATACTGAATACTCGCTTTAATCTCAACCACAAACACCAAGTAGATTAAAGTTATCACTGTGAAACTTTCAGTTTAAAATGATCTGCTTCAACCAGCACACAGTGATACACTCACACAGCATGTCTGCTACATACAGGTTACTGTTGGGGTTGTACAACAATAACAAGTCATGGTTTAAGGTCAGCAGTGGTCAAGGCAGATATATATAAATGGGCTAGGGTTAGGGGTTAGTGAGCTATAACCTCATTGACACAGGAGATCAGAAGGACTAAAAGCGGCTACCCTGAAAAGTTAAGAAAAATGGCTTCCAGTTAACAATGCATGCCTCAGTGTGACGTGGCCTTCAAGACATCCCAAACTTCAGCAGACCATCTGCTTCTGCTGAGGCAAACAAAGTTGTAGTCTGACCTGAATGACTTCTATTGTAGGTCTGAGAGGGACAAACTCAAACTCCTCAATCACTCCAGCTCAACACCATCAGCCTCCATCATACCTCTGGCAAACCCCCGACACTCAGGCTGCATTTAAGATATGAGAAGTGGATGTGAGCCGGCTCTTCTGAAGACAGAAGACCTGCAGCCAGTTGCACCACCAGACCATGAGTTTGGGTGTTCACTAGTTGGACATAAACTGCTGCTATGTTTAAGTTTACTATGTACTAGAATTTAACTAGTTGCACAAATTAACATCAATGTAGCTTTAAGAGTCTAACATATGCAAATACCTTACAGTAAGTTATGCTGTAAAAATCCATTAAAATGGTATATAGAACTAAACAGGTCTCGGTTTGCATTGGCAACCTGAAAGCACCAGGAGCGATGGTATTTCACCCTTCTGTCTTAAAACTGTGCTGACCAACTGGCTCCAGTCTTCTTGCAGGTATTCAACAGAATGAGCTGGAACTGGGTAAAGTCCCTTCCTGCTTTTAATGCTCCACCAACATACCAGTCCCCATAAAACAATCCCTATAGGCCCATTGCTCTGACATGTGGTCATGAAGTTATATAAAAGGCTAGTATTGGCCTACCTGAAAAACATCAAAATTTGGGGCCAGTTGTTGGCTGGAGGTTAGGAAACCAGCCTTGTGACCAAACCTTGAAACAGCACAGGAGAAGTCAACAGGACACGATGGTGGACCACCACTCTGGGCAAGTGTGTGTTTTTACTAGCATATGTGTATGTGGGTGTTTCACTGCACGGATGGGTTAATTGTGGACGTCGAGTTCCTTGGCGTAGAGATAGTTCTAAATATAAAGTCTAAAAGACGTTTGCTAGACCTGCAAACAGGTCAGTGGACTGCAGTCCATCCTCCAACACCTTTACTGACCCAGGACATATGCAAGGATCCTGGTTGTGACAGGCAGGAAACAGCAGGTGCACCTGGCTAAAGCCACTTCTGGTATATGGATTGTCAACACTGGTGCTCCTCAAGGATGCTACTCTTGCCACTGCTCTTCTCTTCCAATGACTTTTCTTCTAAGGATCCATTGATTAAGCTCCAAGATGCAGTATGAAGACAAGTGTGCATATCAGAGGGAGACGGCTGGTGGCTGGTGCTGTCAGAACAACCTGACGGCTGAACACAATCAAGACTGTAGAGGTCGCTGTGGATTTCAGGGGCTTCCTCTCAACACTGCTTTCCCATCACAATACCCAACAGCCGTGTTGAGTCAGCTGTTTCTGGAAACTACCATTTCCCAACACCTAAAGTGTGTGACTAGCATCATAGCATCATAGCTCCATCCTCAAATAGGCTCAGCAAAGGACGTACTTTCTGTGTGAATTGAGGAAGTTGGGTCTATCACAGGAGATGAGAGTTGAGCCAGTGCTATACTGCATACAGGCCTGGTTTGGTGCAGCCACGAAACAAGAATGTAACAAACAGTAAAAAGAGCTGAAAAAATTATTGGTGCTCCTCTGCCCACCCGCCAGGACCTGCACTAGTCAAGAACCAAGAAACAGGCAGAGAACATCATCACAGACTCCAGGACACAGTCCTATTCAACTCCTCCCCTCCGGCAGGCACTACAGAGCCCTGTATACTAAGGCTACCAGACACAAGAGTAGTTTCTTTCTTTATGCTATCAGCATCATAAATAGCTGATCAGTAATATTGCCTGCTGCTGGACCACAGCTACTCCAGTTTTCCCCAGATAGTTACTTCACCCTGTTTCCCCCACATACCATATTCTATTATACACCACAATTTCTGCCCCATGCTTGTACTGCTTATTACGCTACCACACACACACTCGTACACTACTGTGCAAAAGTCTGAGGCACCTAAGCTGATTGTTTAAAAGCTTTCACCTTATCAATAAGTGTATTTTCACCACCAGATATCATTAGAACATACAAAGTAACATGAATATCTTACTGTGAGAGAAGTAGATCATATCTTGAGCTCCAGTTTGAAGAACAAAGTGTAGTTCCAGATTTCTCCTGGACGCCCCAGACATTGTATGAATGTATTCAGCTCCTTCAGCAGCAATCTTGATTTAGCTTAATGAAGTACTAAGCAGTCAAAGCAGGTATTAGATGAGAACTGTAAATAATACTGGGTTGTTTCCACAAGGAGAAGCTTGGAAAGGGTTAAATAATACACTGACATGTAAAAGCACTACTTACTATAATACTATTTAAATATTAAAACATTGAAGTGTTTTTCTAAGTAAGTGACAGCTTTCTGTCTGGAAAAAATAGCTTTTTAAATATAATAATGTTCCCAAGAGTCTAAAACATTTGCACAGTACTTTATATGGTGTGTGTATTTTCTGTAAATAACACTGTACATTGTATGTATATTACTGTCCTTATATATTCTTCCTATTGCTTGTATACTCTGTATGTTGTATATAGTCGGTGTTTGTCGTGTATATTCTGGACAGTCTGTAAATTATGTGTATATTGTTTGTATACTGGATGTAATACTACTGCTGGAACTGCTGAAACCAAATTCCTGTGTATGTCAACATACTCAGCCAATAAACCTGATTCTGATTATCTTGTATCTTGTTTCGTTCCACCTTAGCATTTAAGGTGGAGTGGTACAATTGATCATGGAGCGGTAAACAGGAAATCAACTTTAGGCTCGTTTACTGTTCAGTTTCTTGGAAAAAATGACAACATCTTCTTTCCCTTACCTGGATTATACCGTTCTTTGCTGTCGATTTCTATCACTGTTGTGGTTGTATGTAAAGTTTGGGGGTGTAAATAAATCGTTGCAGTCCAATGAAAAACAAGCATCACCAAAATTGCAACTTTACAGGAGAGACCAAAAACCTACTTTACTTTCAATGTAAGTCAATGGAACCAGAATTTTTCCCAAGCTGTTTTGGAGCACTTCTATTGGTCTATTCATCATGAAATTGTCGCAATATGTAAATGGCCATGGGTGTGTTCAAATGATGTAGAAAATTTAAAATCGACAAAAATAGAGATACATGGGTTTTTTTTGGACAGTGACGATATGAAAGAGTCTGTTATGTAACAGTCTAAGATTTTCAGCTCGGCCCGTTTTATTGTTGCTCTTTTTTATAAATGCAGGATTTGAAGGAGGAACAACAGTGTTTCAGGTTCACAGTATGTACAGTTATATGTACTGAACTCTCTTTATTCTATTATGACAGTGTAAATACAGTTCTATGGTGCCTATGAATTTTGTTACTTTGTCGCAAAGACGCAACACAATTTTTAGCATTTTTGAATTATAAGACTTTCTTCTGTAAAGACTTATAATATGGTGTCTCATGTACACTCATGTAAGTACGAACTGCTTTACTCGGCCAATGAGCTGATCAGCTTGCCAAACAATCAGCATTCACCTGCAGCAATACCTGCATTGCCTGATAATAGAGCAATTATAGAGATAATAGAGAATTTCTTATGTAAAGTCTTATAATATGGTGTCTCATGTAGACTCATGTGAGTGTAAACTGCTTTACTCGGCCAGTGAGCTGATCAGCTTGCCAAACAATCAGCATTCACCTGCAGCAATGCCTGCATTCTTTCAAGATCCAAGATTCAAGAGTTTTTTTGTCATATGCACAGCAGAAACAGACAGTTACACTGTACAATGAAATTCTTACTATGCTGTTCCTCTATTAGATAGATAAAGATAGATAAAGATTACAAAAATAAATAATAAAAAAATATCTATACAAAATATATACAGTATAATAATATAAGTTGAAGTAAATAAAATTAAAGTAATTTTTTTCTTTTTTATAATTAAAAATAGAAGTTTCTTTGGCCAAAACCTGAAGTAAAATAGAAATAAACAAGTACATTTTCTTAGATTTTTAATTAAATACATCTGTGGTCTTCCCCAAATAAACATTATGCACAAACAGTTCATATTTTGTCCTGTAGTGTTTTGCAGTCATGTTTATAATAAAACATGAAAAATGAGAAGTGGCCAAATTCCCTTCAAACTGGCTCTGTCCAGACCTGTGTTTGCTTTCATGCACACACAAGAAGTGAAGCAATACACACTGGAGGTGAATCGAGGGATTAAAACACACATATCTGGAAACTGTATGGGAAGTGATTATTTGCTTGAACTCTCCACCTTCTTTCTTTCTCTCCCAGCTCTGTTACTGGCTGTCGCCTGAAGCACTCAATCGGCTACATCACCCGATCACATCAAACTAGAGCAATAATAACCTATATAATAACCACTAATAGGCGGGCCGCGTTCCAGGTCCTGACCCAGACGTTGTTCTATGCGGACTCAAACGGGACCATTTAATTTAGGCAGTATTTATTTAAAGCAGCGGAACGTTTCTAGTCTTACTAGTCTTACTGCAGCACAGCAACCTCACAGACCAATCGTGTGCTTTGTAAGATCACCAAAGGCGCTTCTCAGCCAATCAGATTTATGCAGATTCGGGAGTGCGACGCGCACACAGGCGAGGTAGGATGCGAGAAGCTACAGTCTGAAAATAAAGCCTGTCGAAGAAAGAATAACGTGCTCTTAAAAAAGAAAAGTCGACGAAAACCAATTTTTTAAGCAGGAACGGAGAGACGTATATGTTTACTTTTTTTCCACAGGCAGCTCCAAACTAACAGGTCAAGATGTGAAATTGAGTTAACAAGAAGACACGACTTAATTAATTCAGTTCAGCATTTAAAAGAATAAATACTGGTAAAATATACTAAACAGTATTTGTAATTTGTTTTGTCTTTCAGTTGCTGATGATATAGAATGCTGATAGAACTACTAGACTACTTCAGTATACACGATAGGGTTTTATCATAACAAGGTAGGAATTATGACGTGGCCTGAGGAAATTTCCTCTGACTGGATCTTACTGAATTCTAATTAAACACCCTGCACTAGAGGAACACTATCAGTCAAAACAGTTAAGCATTTTTGAAAATGTTGGAGAACCTCTGACCACCCCGGAAAGCTAAAGATGACTCATTTCCACCTCCTCGTCAGCTAACCTGCTCCATTGGTCGTTTCCAATCAAGCTCCCACCCTGGAGATTTTGTTGGAAGAGGTAAATTCGGGAGAAATCTGGCCAGAAATCAAGTAGTGTAGGCCCGGTTTTACAGGCTGAGTCGTAAAGAGAAGTGATCAGATAAACTCTGAATAAATAAATGATAAATGATATTCAGGTTTATCTTTTGACTTCTGTTTTTCAAGTATTCTAAATAGCAGTTAGTAAATATTCATGTCAGTCTGAATAATTAAAAGCATTTTAAGGTACTTATCTGGACTCGGAGGGAAAGCTTACAGGCCTGCCAAGTTTGAGCACTCAGTATAAGTCCAAGAGGAGAGAAAATGAATACAAAATATGGCAACCACATGCTAATCATATTTAAACTACAGATTGAACCACCTTCAAAATTCCTGTATTTCAGCCAACAGACACTCTAGTCTCTACAGTTTCTAATACTTTAGCTGCACTGATATAGGCTGTTGTGGGCTGAGGGTTAGGGATCTGATCTTGTGACCAGAAGTTTGCAGGTTCGATCCCCTGGACCGACAGCACGCGACTAAAGTGCCCTTGAGCAAGGCACTTAACCCCCAACTGCTCCCCGGGCACTGTGGATAGGGCTGCCCACCGCTCCAGGCAAGTGTGCTTACTGCCCCCATAGTATGTATGTTCACTAGTGTGGGTATATGTGGGTGTTTCACTGCATGGGTGGGTTAAATGCAGAGGTCAAATTCCACTGTGTGCAAACACTTGTGGTAGTTCTAAATTCTAATTCTATGCTAATTCTGATTGTCTGTACATTGTAAGCTCAAACCCAAGTGTTTGATCTGAAACATTATAAAATTACATAAAAATAAACAACTAAATCTAAATTTTGTCAGCATTTGCATATCAAATAATCACATATCTGAGTACCATGGAGAAACACATTTACAATCACCTAGGATATGATTGCAACAGTCTAGCAACACCTTTGCAACCATCTGAGATAACATGGCAACAGCCTCGCAACTTCTTAGCAACCACCTGGGATACTATAGCAATGGACCAGTAACAGTTTAGCAACCACCTGGGATGCCATTGCAACAGCCTAGCAACAGCCTAACAACTGCTTGGGATGCCATAGCAACAGCCTAGCAACTTGTTAGCAATCATCTGGCATATCATAGCAACAGCTTAGAAACACCTTAATTAACACTTGGGATACCATAGCAATGGACAAACAACACATTAGCAACCACCTGGGATACTATAGCAATGGACCAGTAACGGTTTACCAACCAACTGGGATACCATTGCAACAGCCTAGCAACACCCTAAAAACTGCCTGGGATGCCATAGCAACACCCTAGAAACTTCTTAGCAAACACCTGGCATATCATAGCAACAGCCTAGTAATACCTTAATTACCACTTGTGATACCATAGCAATGGACAAACAACACATTAGCAACCACCTTGGATATCATTGCAACAGCTGAGAAACTCCTTGGCAACTTCATAGGATACCATAGCAATTGCAACAAGTTCCGCCCCTACAGAATTGTAGGTGACATCACTTTGTAACACAGGAATGGGCTGGAATTCCAATAAGAGAAAAGCGGTTTATGTGGGAGAGTGTTTCTCCCTCTGGCATGTATGCAAGACTTTGTAACTTTTTAGAAAGTTTACATGCAGAAAAGTCTACAAAACACTTAAGAAAAGAAAGAAACTAGAAAAGCATAATAGGCCCTCTTGAAGCTCATTGTTTAAGCCCAGTATCTTAGTAATAAGTGTATTTTCACCAGTAAGAACACCAGATATCATTAGAACAGATGTAAATAATCATAAATACAATACAAAGT
Organism: Megaleporinus macrocephalus; assembly: GCA_021613375.1. Classification (NCBI taxonomy): domain Eukaryota; kingdom Metazoa; phylum Chordata; class Actinopteri; order Characiformes; family Anostomidae; genus Megaleporinus; species Megaleporinus macrocephalus. The sequence continues at coordinate 9,641,368 of CM038702.1, forward strand.
AACATAAATATCTTATTGTGAAAGAAGTAGATCATATCTTGAGCTCCAGCTTAAAGAACAAAGTGTAGTTCCAGATTTCGCCTGGACGCCCCAGACATTGTATTAATGTATTCAGTTCCTTCAGCAGCAATCTTGATTTAGATTAATGAAGTACTGAGCAGTCAAAGCAGGTATTAGATGAAAACTGTAAATAATACTGGGTTGCAACAAGAGGTCGTTTTATTTATATAATAATGACATCATAAAAGCAGTTATTTTAAATCAGGAATTGTATGAATACGTGATTTTCATATATAGGCACTATAAGGTGGAAACTTTTAATAGTGTTTACTTACTGCATCAAACTCTTTGAAGTTGAAGTTTGTTTTACATTGTTGTAACGGAAGGAGACGGTGGTCTGAGAGCAGTAGCCAGTCCCCACGGTCAGAGCTGAAGGTTTTTGGGGTTTGACATAGGAGCCTTCATACACCCGCTTAGGACTTTGGATTTGTTGGTTACAGTCGTCCTGACTGCGGGATTTGTAGGGCTTTCTGTCGCCGTGCTCTCCATTTCTGGCTCCTGGGTGACCAATTCAGCTCAGCCCCGGAGTGTATTTTCTAATGATCTCTGCTTTCATTGTCTGTCTCGCTCTGTGTTTCTCTCCATCCCTCGACTGCCTACAGGATCAGTCTGCTCCCACACTGAGGATCTACAGACACCGAAGACAAATCACTTCTTATTTTAACAAGCCTTTCAAAAAGCACCTCTTTCAGTGTGTGTCTGAGTGGGCGTTGTGAGGGTGGGTGTCTAGACCAGCACATAAAACCATATGACTAAGCAGAAAGTGTTGAGTTCACTTTCAAAAGAGAAACCCAGGAAGTTCCATCAAATACAAACTGAAAACATGTTGACATGAATTTACAACATAAGCCTGCACGAGAAAAACTCATCAGCTTAGCAACCACCTGAGATAAGGTAGTACAATTAAGCAACACCATAGAAACCACCTGGGATAGCATAGCACTGGATTAACAACACACTAGCAACCAACTGAGATGATGTAGCAATGGACTAGCAACAGCTTAGGACCTCCTAGGATACCATTGCAACTGCCTAGCAATGTTTTAGCAACCGCCAGGGATGTCATAGCAACAGGCTAGCAAACCCTTAGCAACCACCGGGGATAATATAGGAAAAGCTATTGCAACAGCTTAGCAACACATGGTAAACACCTGGGATACCATAACAACAGCTAATCAACTTCCTAGCAGCCAACAGGCATATCATAGCAACAGCCAAGCAACACCTTGGCAGCTTCCTATGCTACCATAGCAACAGTCAATCAACATCTTAGCAACCACCTGGGATATCATTGCAGCAGCCTAGCAACACCATGGCAACCTCATAGGATACCACAGCAACAGCCTATCATCTACAGTCTCCTACAGTTCCAAATTTCTACAGTTCAACATTTCTACAGTTCAACAGTTCAACATTTCTAAATTTCCACAGTATTACATTTCTACAGTTTAACAGTTCAACATTTCTAAATTTCTACAGTATTACATTTCTACAGTTTAACAGTTAAACATTTCTAAATTTCTACAGTATTACATTTCTACAGTTTAACATTTCTAAATTTCTACAGTACTACATTTCTACAGTTCAACATTTCTAAATTTCTACAGTATTACATTTCTACAGTTCAACATTTCTAAATTTCTACAGTATTACATTTCTACAGTTCAACATTTCTAAATTTCTACAGTACTACATTTCTACAGTTCAACATTTCTAAATTTCTACAGTATTACATTTCTACAGTTCAACATTTCTAAATTTCTACAGTATTACATTTCTACAGTTTAACAGTTCAACATTTCTAAATTTCTACATTATTACATTTCTGCAGTTTAACATTTCTTAATTTCTACAGTATTACATTTCTGCAGTTTAACATTTCTAAATTTCTACAGTACTACATTTCTGCAGTTTAACATTTCTAAATTTCTACAGTATTACATTTCTACAGTTTAACAGTTCAACATTTCTACAGTATTACATTTCTACAGTTCAACATTTCTGAATTTCTACAGTTCAACATTTCTGAATTTCTACAGTTTTACATTTCTACAGTTTCACAGTTCAACATTTCTAAATTTGTACAGTATCACATTTCTACAGTTTAACAGTTCAACATTTCTAAATTTCTACAGTGTTACATTTCTACAGTTTAACAGTTCAACATTTCTGAATTTCTACTGTATTACATTTCTACATTTCAACATTTCTAAATTTCTACAGTATTACATTTCTACAGTTTAACAGTTCAACATTTCTAAATGTCTACAGTATTACATTTCTACAGTTCAACAGTTCAACATTTCTAAATTTCTACAGTGTTACATTTCTACAGTTCAACATTTCAAAATTTCTACAGTATTACATTTCTACAGTTTAACAGTTCAACATTTCTACATTTTTACAGTATTACATTTCTACAGTTCTACAATTCTACATGTCTACAGTTCAACAGTATTACATTTATACATTTATACAGTTCTACATTTCTACAGTTTTACATTTCTACAGTATTATATTTCTATAGTTTTACAGTATTGCATTTGTACAGTTCTACATTTAGTCTCCTACTGTTCTACAGTTAGTCTGCTACCATTGTACACGTAGTGTTCTACAGTTCTATAGTTAGCCTACAGGGTATGAGAATGCTGAGTTGCAGTCTTGACTTCAGTTTTTGGACCATGGTGACTTGAAGAGCAGATTTGATAGAAGGTTAGTTACTGGAACACTGAATCTGCAGTCACACAGGCTGCTCTACCAGCTAGCGTAATAAAAACAGTGAGTAAAGTGATGTCTGCATTTAGATTTGTGGGAAAGACATTGTGTGATATTCATGACTTGAGCAGCTGTTCCTGAAAATGTCAGTAAGAACAGTCCGTTCCTAACTACACAGAGAGAGCTATTATAGCAGGGCTGCAGAGGATAAGCTCCTCATTACAAAGACGAATGCACATTTGAGAGTTCAGTGGCATAAGAACCATCAGCACAGAGCTGTGGCAGGAAGGATACAGTGAAATGAGTCATCCTTCACCATATTATCCTCAAGCGGTCAAGTGCATATAGGCCCTAATATGTGTTTCTCAACCTGTGGGCTGCATACTACCAGTGGGAATACCTTCTTTCCAGGTTTAGCCTGAGCAAAATTACTAAAGAGAAACACATTTTTAGGTTGTATCATATGTCATTATAATAGTAACAACTGTGCCTATTTGTCATGTGTTTCTAATAAACTAATAAATTTTCTATGATATAGCCAACAAGGATCTGTTGCATGCAACATTATGATGTAAAAGTCATATAAAACTGTTCAGACAGGAGTTGCATTGTTACATATCAGATGCATATCAGATTTAAGTCACCAAATCTCAAACCTGTTGAACCTATGGATGATTTTAGACTATTCTAAATATTCAATTCTTAATAATGCCTCAATTTAATATTTATACATTGGAGCAGGTTGGACAGCACTGTCCACCACAACCATCAGTTAACCATTTTTTGGAAGACAGTTGTATTACATTACAGTCCACTACAGTTACAGACACTTGTAGAATCTAAGCTAAGGCCACCTGCACAGACAGTGCAGTCCTTTCTTTACATGTGTACATACATTCTGTTTTCCTGTCTATGATAGTATTATTTTGTTTGTTGTTGGTCATTGGCTCCAAAACTTCCAAAAGCAACACCTTCAAAAAAGGTAAAGTGGAAGGTGATGGATGGATGGGTGGATGGATAGATATTCTAACATATAATTAATTAATACCATGACAACCCATGTATGTGGTCAAGCTTATATCCAGGCCATCCTCCAGCCAGACTTGTGAGGCTCATTGCAATGTCTCTTTCAGTTCATGGAAGCACATTTCCTCTCCAGAGCATTGGGTGGGGGTGCAATCCCACTTCTGACACCAATGTAATGACAGTATAGAATAAGACGTTAGCATGAAAGCTAGCGATTTACTCTTTCATCAAACACAACAGCAGTGCAGTGTTGAACAGCCAGGAAACAGGTCAAGTCATCAAACACAATGTCAGTTCTTAATAAACACACACCCCCAACTGTTTGCAACAGCAAAGTGCGAGTACACCACTCCTGGGAGTGGTTGCTCTTCTTACGGCAGAGGCAGCAGAGGGAGCCAGCATTGGGGCCCTACAATATATATATAACATATGATGAATGATAACAAATGTACAATGAACTACACATGGATGTCTTCCCGTTGTTTTTTATTTTTTATATAAAAAAATTACAAGATCTAGTGTCAGTCTTGACTCTCACTCGGATCTCCTAGGCCTTAATGGACACCTTAATGGACACCTACTATGCTTGTCCAGCTTGTCCACACACACTCATGCCTATGGGCGATTTAGAGTGACAAATCAATCTAACATGCATGTTAGACTGTAGATGTTGGACTGTGGGAGGAAACTGGAGTACCCTGAGAACATACTCCAAACTCTAAACAGGACGGCCCCAATTGGGAATTGAACTTGGATCGTCTTGCTGGGAGGTGACAGTGCTAAACACTACACCACAATCAGCAAAAATGATTAACTATAAATAAACCAGCGATAGATAAATATATATCTTACCTATTACAATAAGGCAGGACTATATACAAAAAAATCTGCCTACAAATATACAAATATCCCTGTAAATGACAAGTAAAAAATATGCAAAATTATGCATATGGGAGATAAAAAACACAGTTCAATAATAAAACCAGTATCAGCAGACTCCAGATATTCTGCTATATCCCAACATTCAGTATTGTTAATGGTATAATCAGCCTGTTTTAATGCATAGTTTTTCTTTCATTTGTCACTGTAGTACTAAACTCTGTGAGCTGTTGATGACTTTACTACTACTAAGAGAAAAAGAAGCTGGGAAGCTATAATCTAGACTATGATTAAGTTAATTCAGGACCTGTTGACATTGGCGCTAAGCTACTTCTCATGCGTCTAAAATCAGCCCAAAGTGCTAATTTAAATGTGACACTGAAAGTTGGTCTGCATTTCAATTTGAATAATGGTTCTTTATGCTCTACACGGGTCGCCGAGACGTGACATGGCTTTTAAGGACATATTTTCGAGGAAGCGTGAAGAGAGAAATTCGGTGTCGCACTCCCTGCTGCCACACCGGCTTACATCCTGCACATAGCTCCTTTAATTGGCCTGGCAATGTGTGGGAAGTGTGCATTAATTGACTGGCGAGTGTCAGTTGTGTGTGTTTTAATTGTCTGGCGGGGGCGTGGGTCACAGGCTCTAATTTGCTGGCCAGTGTATAGGTCATGGACAGTAATTGACTGTGATTGGACTCCGCTAGAGCTCATGGCGAAGCTCTTCAGGGATGGACGTACTCAAAGCTTGCTTTATTTATAACCCACAGCCGAGGCTTGAATATTGAATTCATTCGCTTCTTCTCATGATGTGAAACAGGGGCGTTAGTGTTGCATGCGTGATTGTAGTGAATAATAGCAAAAGACTGTTTGACTGTTAAAGACTCTATGCCTTAGAAGAAACTGACTTAACTTCACTCTGTTATTATTAATGCTTAGAAGCAGCCCAAACTCAGCTCTCATATCATCTAGGCAGTATTGATCCACTATGTGCTTCGAGCAACATCTAAGAATTTAATATAGTTTTAAACATTCTATGATACATAATACATGTTCTTCCAAATAATGTTGGAATTATTGCCAAGCACATATTAAATTTATTGGCGTATGTACAGAAGGTCTGTAATTTGGGGAATGCTGTAATATAAGGCTGCAATAACCTCTGTAATATTTGGTGAATGAGAATATTAAAGAGCCCATAGGGTCCATTTCTTCTCCACCTAGTGTTTTTTTTTTTCTTTCATTAGGGTTATGCACTAAAATCCTGTCCTAATATGTTTGTACATGAGCATTTACCAACCTCTCCAAATACTGTAAACAGTGAATTATTAATATATTTATTTTCTTCATTTAAATAGAATTTTTGAAGTAATATTTTGGAATCAGGTGTTCAAAGACCTTCATGACTCCAGAGGTCTGGGCAACTGACCTGGAACCATAAAGTCCAATAACGTTATCCAATGATGGTAGAAGGATTTTAAATAAGCTCCCACAATAATTTCAGTAGAGATGTTCTCGCTGAAGGTCAATTGACCCAACACACAGAAACTTCTCACCATGGCAGCTATTCATGGTCCTGTCTTGAGCTGATTACTGTCACCTTAAGAATGGCAACTCTATTAATGACAGCAATGAGCTACCTTGTTACCATGGAAAGCCATGGAGAGCATCAGGATTTAGATTGGCCATGAAAGAAAAGTTCCCACCGTGAGTCAAAACATTGGAATTTTCTCAAAGCGGCTGGTGGGGGGATGCAGTTAGTAGAATTTTCGCCTCAAAGCAAGAAGGGCCTGGCTTCGATTCCTTGGCCGGGCAACCAGAGCTCTTTTTCTATGGACATTGCATGGGTGCTCCATTTCCCTTCCACACTCCACAGACATGCAGTCAGGCGAGCTGGGGATACTAAATTGCTCTGAGGTGTGAGTGTGCACATGTTAGTGAGTCTGTGTGTCTGCCCTCTTATGACCTGTCCAGTGTGTTTCCTGGGCTGGGCTCCAGCAACACCCCCCACCAGACACAATCTAAAAGGACAAGCGGATGGATGGATGAATGGATGAATGGCCATTTACAGGGCCCCTCTAGTGGCTCAGTACACATGGCATTAGGGCCTGGTTAAAAGGGTTTAAAGCCCCCTGGCATTGATCACTGCAATAAAGGACTAGCATTAAATAACTTTGGAGCTTGCACAGACATGTGTTTCATATCCAGATCGACACTGGAAATACTTTGGCTGGATTCTGTTTATACTTTGTCATGTCATTTCTGTTTTACTTCCATTTACCTCTTACGAAGCTTCGCTTGGACCCTTTCATCTGCATGTTTGTGAGCATCCATCATCAAGACATCAATACCTGACCATTCACAACCTTCAGAGCAACATTCCAACATCCAGTACAAAGCCTTCCCAGCAGAGGGGGAGAGCGAGGGAGAGAGAAAGAGAGAGACTATGAAGGTACTATTTGGACATAAGTGTAGAAGCAGTAAAGCGTCGCAGCTTCTTTGCAAATTTTAACATTACTCATCCGTGTGGTGTGCAAATATAAACAGTTACTAGTTAAAGGTCACACGTACCATTAAAAGCTGAGTTTTCAGTTTATATATGAATGATTGAAGTTAAGTTGGTCAAATTGAATATTTGATTATGCACATATTTTTTTAAATGTGTCAAGTTAGTAATACTCTGTATTGCCAAAAGTATTCGATCGCCTGTCTTCACACGCATATGAACTTGAATGACATTCCATTTGTCATGTCTGAGCCTATCTGTCTGTTTACGCCATGTGCTTTTGTTTTTACGCCATGTGCTTTTCATGTCCCGTGTTTTGAGTCTGTGTCTTCCCTGGTCTTCAACCAGGTGTTCCTTGTTATGTGTTCCTTATATACTTTTTAGGCGCATCCGAAATCGCGTACTTGTCTACTACTCAGTAAGCAAAATCAGTAGGCAAGCACGTCTAGTAGGCATCAAGTAGTAGGCGAATGGTACCCGGATGACCTACTTTTGGCCATTTTTATGTATGCGACCGCAGCACACTGTGCTATCCCATGATTCAACTGGAGCCGTGGATGAATTCAATGAGGAGGAAAAATTAGGTGGAAAGCGGTACATCAGCTGTGTGTATGTAGCTAGGGCTAGTGAACTGCCACGACAGAAGTTAATGCTTCTGCTGAGGTAAACAATGACTGAATTACTCTTCTCAGAGCAACCACTCGATACCATGTGAGTACATATTCAGACAAAAACGCATAACAGTGTCACAAAAACTCTAAATCTGTCAGTAAACGAGCTTTTTAATTGAATAGCGGGACTTTTACGGTGGTCTGATGTCTTGCGTCACAGGACGTTGGTAATATGGTGGATGTAGTATGTCTGAGATTGTGTGGCTGCTAATACTCGCCTACTGAAACTACCTACTAGTCTGCCGCTTGAGCAGTACGTACTGACTCTCATCTAGTACCTACTGACTAGTAGGCAATTTCAGCGCAACTATAGTTTTCTCGCAGTCCTTGTCGTGTATTGGATGTACCATGAGTGTCAAGTCAGTGTGATCCCATCGTCTTGTTTCCAGTCTGTCGTGTGGTTTTGTGTTAGATTTTTCTTCATCGTCTGTCTTGTAAGTCTGTTTATGTTAATTTGTTGTTTCGTTGTTCGGTACTACTTGTTTTGTTTTTTGTCACGAATAAAAAAAAACATGCAAGTGTATCCGCCCGCCTCGTCTTCGTCCTCGTTACACCATCTTAATCCATAAGGTTTCATATGATGTCGGCCCAACCTTTGCAGCTATAACAGCTTCAACTCTTCTGGGAAGACTCTCCACACGGTTTAGGAGAGTGTTTATGGGAATGTTTAAGCGTTTTTCCAGAAGCACATTTGTGAAGTTAGACACTGATGTTGGATAAGAAGGCCTGACTCGCGGTCTCCACTCTAATCCATCCCAGAGGTGTTCTATTAGGTTGAGGTCAGGACTCTGTGCAGGCCAGTCAAGTTCTTCCACACCAAACTCACATGTCTTTGTGGAGTTTGCTTTGTGCACTGGTGGGCAGTCATGTTGGAACAGGAAGGGGCTGTCCCCAAACTGTCCCCGCAAAGTTGGGAACATGAAATTTGGAGGTCTGTAGTGATTGACTGCAGAAAGTTGGCGACTTCTGTATATATATATATATATATATATATATATATATATATATATATATATATATAAATAATGAAAAGGAGAGGTTTGATGCTCTGTAAAGAGGCTGTTCTATATTTGATGTTCTATAAAGAGGCTGTTACTGCAGGACTTTAGGTCCCTTGATTTCAAACCAAATGCAGACAAGTTTATAAGGTATATGAAGGAATGGGCACCCTGAAGCTTTGCAAGAGTGTGAGTCCATTTTGTGATTTCAGATTATATTTCTGTCCAATATATTTTGTAAAGAGGTTGAAATTAACATAATTGACATCCAGCATACTTCTTCTCAAATTTCAGCCATAACCTTATAATGAATAACCACTGAAAAACACACTTCAGTAAAGCCTTTCCTAATTCCAGCTTTGGCTCTTGACTCCTGGCCTACACAAAATAACGTGGCACAGCACTGGACCCTGCTATACAGAGAACATACTGGTAGTACTTATCCAATGAACTACTGTATTCATTCGGCAGTTTTAAGGAGTAATCTAACCTGTACCCCTGAGAACAGTCTATCGTGGTAACGCAACATACAAATAATACGACTATTTGTTTTATACCACTGGCTAAATGCCTAAATTAACAACCTTGAATAGAGTCAAAATATCATACCTGCGTATGCTGCTCTTCCTGTAGATGTAGCGCGGAGAAGCGTTACTCGTCAGGTGTTATGACAGTACAATTAGCTGACAACTTCTGGCAAAACATGCAAAAGGTATGCAGTCTTGCAAATGAAAATAGGCTAGAAGTACATCTCCATGATGATTATTCACATTGCCAACTGTATGATAAACACTCATTAAGAGGTCTGAATAAAACAAAACAAAAGCAACATATTTTTATTCTTATTATGAAGAATAATTAGTTTTCTCTATGCTTACTGCCATTTTCAAAGATCAACACTCTAATTTAGATGACTGACTTACACAGTCAACTAATTCTGTCATGTCAATGTTAATTATACAGCACACGCATGTTAAATAGCAATATGAAATAGTTCAGTTTCTATCAAAAAGCTTAACATTTGCTAAAATACGCATAAGCAACCCTTGTACACACTGAGCTATACACTGATACATCTCTACTGATAGGGAACAAAACCTTGTGGAAAAAAATGTTACATTTACTGTACAAGGTAATGACTTCCAAGTAATTTTGAACTATTTCTATTGGACTATTTTGGTCTATTTGAAATTATTTTAAAAGTCTGGAGTAGAAGCATGAGAGCAATCCAGACATTCCAGTGTTTTTCAGTTGTGAGCGGAACAGTATAAAAGAGGCACAACAGGCATAAACAATAACAATTTACAGTGTGAAACAGACACAAAAGGTGTAAACAATAGAAATTTACAGTGTAAAATTGGCCTCACATGTGTAAACTCTAAAAAATTTACAGTGTAAGAGACACGACAGGCATGAACTTTTAAAAATAATTGCAGTGGAAAACAAGCACAACAGACATAGCAATATAAATGTACAGTGTAAAAGAGCCACAACAGGTGTAAAAAAAAAAAATAAGAATTTACTGTGTAAAAGAGGCACAACAGGCATAAACAATAAAAATGTTACCTTGTAAAATGGGTACAACAGGTATAGACAATAAAAAAAATTGCAGCGTAAAAGAGGCACAACAGGCGTAAACATAAAAAATAAGCAGTGTGAAAGAGGCACAAAAGTGTAAACATAAAAAATAAGCAGTGTGAAAGAGGCACAAAAGTGTAAACATAAAAAATTACAGTGTAAAAGAGGCACAACAGGTGTAAACATAAAAAAATAAGCTGTGTGAAAGTGGCACAAAAGTGTAAACATAAAAAATTACAGTGTAAAAGAGGCACAACAGGTGTAAACATAAAAAAATAAGCTGTGTGAAAGTGGCACAAAAGTGTAAACATAAAAAATTACAGTGTGAAAGAGGCACAAAAGTGTAAACATAAAAAATAAGCAGTGTGAAAGAGGCACAAAAGTGTAAACATAAAAAATTACAGTGTAAAAGAGGCACAACCGGCCTAAACATAAAAAAATAAGCAGTGTGAAAGAGGCACAAAAGTGTAAACATAAAAAATAAGCAGTGTGAAAGAGGCACAAAAGTGTAAACATAAAAAATAAGCAGTGTGAAAGAGGCACAAAAGTGTAAACATAAAAAATAAGCAGTGTGAAAGAGGCACAAAAGTGTAAACATAAAAAATAAGCAGTGTGAAAGAGGCACAAAAGTGTAAACATAAAAAATTACAGTGTAAAAGAGGCACAACAGGTGTAAACATAAAAATAAGCTGTGTGAAAGTGGCACAAAAGTGTAAACATAAAAAAATTACAGTGTAAAAGAGGCACAACCGGCCTAAACATAAAAAAATAAGCTGTGTGAAAGAGGCACAAAAGTGTAAACATAAAAAATAAGCAGTGTGAAAGAGGCACAACAGACGTAAACATAAAAAATAAGCAGTGTGAAAGAGGCACAAAAGTGTAAACATAAAAAACAAGCAGTGTGAAAGAGGCACAAAAGTGTAAACATAAACAATAAGCAGTGTAAAAGAGGCACAACCGGCCTAAACATAAAAAAATAAGCAGTGTGAAAGAGGCACAAAAGTGTAAACATAAAAAATAAGCAGTGTGAAAGAGGCACAAAAGTGTAAACATAAAAAATAAGCTGTGTGAAAGTGGCACAAAAGTGTAAACATAAAAAAATTACAGTGTAAAAGAGGCACAACCGGCCTAAACATAAAAAAATAAGCAGTGTGAAAGAGGCACAAAAGTGTAAACATAAAAAATAAGCAGTGTGAAAGAGGCACAAAAGTGTAAACATAAAAAATAAGCAGTGTGAAAGAGGCACAACAGGCGTAAACATAAAAAATAAGCAGTGTGAAAGAGGCACAAAAGTGTAAACATAAAAAATTACCGTGTAAAAGAGGCACAACAGGTGTAAACATAAAAATAAGCTGTGTGAAAGTGGCACAAAAGTGTAAACATAAAAAAATTACAGTGTAAAAGAGGCACAACCGGCCTAAACATAAAAAAATAAGCAGTGTGAAAGAGGCACAAAAGTGTAAACATAAAAAATAAGCAGTGTGAAAGAGGCACAAAAGTGTAAACATAAAAAATAAGCAGTGTGAAAGAGGCACAAAAGTGTAAACATAAAAAATAAGCAGTGTGAAAGAGGCACAAAAGTGTAAACATAAACAATAAGCAGTGTGAAAGAGGCACAAAAGTGTAAACATAAAAAATAAGCAGTGTGAAAGAGGCACAAAAGTGTAAACATAAACAATAAGCAGTGTGAAAGAGGCACAACAGGCGTAAACATAAAAAATAAGCAGTGTGAAAGAGGCACAAAAGTGTAAACATAAAAAATAAGCAGTGTGAAAGAGGCACAACAGGCGTAAACATAAAAAATAAGCTGTGTGAAAGAGGCACAACAGGCGTAAACATAAAAAATAAGCTGTGTGAAAGAGGCACAAAAGTGTAAACATAAACAATAAGCAGTGTGAAAGAGGCACAACAGGCGTAAACATAAAAAATAAGCTGTGTGAAAGAGGCACAACAGACGTAAACATAAAAAAATGACAGTGTAAAAGAGGCACAACAGACGTAAACATAAAAAATAAGCTGTGTAAAAGAGGCACAACAGGCGTAAACATAAAAAATAAGCACTGTGAAAGAGGCACAACAGACGTAAACATAAAAAAATTACAGTGTAAAAGAGGCACAACCGGCCTAAACATAAAAAAATAAGCTGTGTGAAAGAGGCACAAAAGTGTAAACATAAAAAATAAGCAGTGTGAAAGAGGCACAACAGACGTAAACATAAAAAATAAGCAGTGTGAAAGAGGCACAAAAGTGTAAACATAAAAAATAAGCAGTGTGAAAGAGGCACAAAAGTGTAAACATAAACAATAAGCAGTGTGAAAGAGGCACAACAGGCGTAAACATAAAAAATAAGCAGTGTGAAAGAGGCACAAAAGTGTAAACATAAAAAATAAGCAGTGTGAAAGAGGCACAAAAGTGTAAACATAAAAAATAAGCTGTGTGAAAGTGGCACAAAAGTGTAAACATAAAAAAATTACAGTGTAAAAGAGGCACAACCGGCCTAAACATAAAAAAATAAGCAGTGTGAAAGAGGCACAAAAGTGTAAACATAAAAAATAAGCAGTGTGAAAGAGGCACAAAAGTGTAAACATAAAAAATAAGCAGTGTGAAAGAGGCACAAAAGTGTAAACATAAAAAATAAGCAGTGTGAAAGAGGCACAACAGGCGTAAACATAAAAAATAAGCAGTGTGAAAGAGGCACAAAAGTGTAAACATAAAAAATTACCGTGTAAAAGAGGCACAACAGGTGTAAACATAAAAATAAGCTGTGTGAAAGTGGCACAAAAGTGTAAACATAAAAAAATTACAGTGTAAAAGAGGCACAACCGGCCTAAACATAAAAAAATAAGCAGTGTGAAAGAGGCACAAAAGTGTAAACATAAAAAATAAGCAGTGTGAAAGAGGCACAACAGACGTAAACATAAAAATAAGCAGTGTGAAAGAGGCACAAAAGTGTAAACATAAAAAATAAGCAGTGTGAAAGAGGCACAAAAGTGTAAACATAAACAATAAGCAGTGTGAAAGAGGCACAACAGGCGTAAACATAAAAAATAAGCAGTGTGAAAGAGGCACAAAAGTGTAAACATAAAAAATAAGCAGTGTGAAAGAGGCACAACAGGCGTAAACATAAAAAATAAGCTGTGTGAAAGAGGCACAAAAGTGTAAACATAAACAATAAGCAGTGTGAAAGAGGCACAACAGACGTAAACATAAAAAATAAGCTGTGTGAAAGAGGCACAACAGACGTAAACGACGTAAACATAAAAAATAAGCAGTGTGAAAGAGGCACAACAGGCGTAAACATAAAAAATAAGCTGTGTGAAAGAGGCACAACAGACGTAAACATAAAAAAATGACAGTGTAAAAGAGGCACAACAGACGTAAACATAAAAAATGACAGTGTAAAAGAGACACAACAGGCGTAAACATAAAAAATAAGCTGTGTAAAAGAGGCACAACAGGCGTAAACATAAAAAATAAGCACTGTGAAAGAGGCACAACAGACGTAAACAAAAAATAAGCAGTGTGAAAGAGGCACAACAGACGTAAACATAAATAAATGACAGTGTAAAAGAGGAACATTTTTTACAATGTAAAATAAGCACGACATGCATAAACAATAAAAATGAACAGTGTAAAAGATACACAACTGGTGTAAACATACAACATTTACAGTATACAAGAGGCACAAGCAGCATAAACAATAAATGACAAAAGTAACACATACAGTTATGGGCAAAAGTTTAAACACACTTGATCAGTTTCCGTGTTTTGTGATTTTCTTTAACATGTCAGTCGGTGTCAGGTCAGTGTAACCTCTACAGCTTAACTGCAACATCCGGGTCGCTTGTGATCAGTTGTGTTTTATGTGTACAGTGAAGGGCAGATATAGTAAGCGGGCTCCTCGTGAATAAGAGCTACTGTTGTTCTCTACTCTCAGCCTGTCGTCCTCTCGAGTGTTGCCCGCTCCCCTGTGGTGTTTTCAATTTACACGTTATCACTCCCATAGAAGCTGCACACGCCCCGTGCCTCAGCTCATGTTAGTTCAGTGACAGCTCCTGTGTGTATGCGCGCCTATATGTGTGTGTGGAATGAGAGCGGAGCTGTAGTCGCACTTCCCGCCAAGACAAGAGGAGACATTTCCAGAGAAAACTTTCTTTATGCTTTTCTCTTTTTTTCCTCACCGTGAAAGCTTGCGTTTTGTTTGCGCCGCCGTGTTTTGAAGACAGCGGGGGGAAAAAATCCCACCCGCTCCTCCCCTGTGCTCTGACCTTCGGCTGCTTTTCTGTCTTTTCCTTTCATCTTCGGGGAACTGGCAGTGTGTGGCAGTGTAGCAGGTACACAAAGACGCCATATGTATGTTTGTGGGTATGAGCTTTTGTGTAGAAACCCTTGCCTGCCTCTTTCTGTCTCCTGACAGGCGGTGGGTTTCTTACTACGTGCTCCCCTGACTGTTGAATTGTATTGCCTAATCCGACCCCACTCAGTTGACATGTTACATGTAAAACTGCACTTCCCATGTCCACTCGCTGCCAGACAGGCTTGGGGAATAATGGGGCAAACGTGGCGATGTTATGCAATCAGAACAGGTAACCCTATTCTGTTACAGTAACCGAATACAGTAATTCAGATAAAGGTGTGTCTCAAAACCTAGTGAGCTCCTACATAGGAAGCATTTTACTTCATAGTATGCACTCCCGACATGTAGACTGTCCCAATTCTTACATACCTTAAACATGCTGTCTACTGAGGGACCTTATTTTAACCTCCTACGGCAGTCCCATGATGCAACACAGACAGAACTATTTCCAAACATGGCAGACAAAAGCAGAGCTACTAGTCAAGTCAAGTCATGTCAAGTTTATTTGTATAGCGCTTTTTACAACAATGTTGTCACAAAGCAGCTTTACAGGAATTTTAAAGCATGAAAAACATGAAATCACACACTTTATCCCTTGTGAGCAAGCCAGAGGCAACAGTGGCAACAACAACTCCCTTAACTGGAGGAAGAAACCTTGGGAGGAACCAGACTCACACGGGGAGACCCATCCTCCTCTGGTCGAACAGTACTTGAAGTTTATAAACTAAAGCTGAGTTTGAAGGTATGAGCTTTAGAAGCTGTACAGGTGCTACATCAGGTGGGTGATACTGTGATGCAGTCAAGGTGGAGCAAATGGCACAAATGGAGAGGGGCGTTGGTTGGAGCCAGGTGACGGGGGGGCCCTGGTGGTCAGTCTTTTACAGTATTCGGCAGGTGTACAGGTGGGTGGTTATTACCTCAGAGAAAGAGAGAGAGAGAGAGAGAAAAAAACTAAAAACAAAGTTAGTTCTGGTTTGGGTTAGTACAGAGGAGTCGAGGTGTAGCAGAGAGAGGAGAGCTGTTTGGTGCCAGGTGACGAGGAGGCCCTGGCAGTCGGACCTCCAACAGCATTCGACGGGACAGGTGGGCGGTTATTACCTCAGAGAGAGAAAGAAAAAACAGAGTTAGTTCTGGTTTGGGTTAGTACAGAGACTGAGTTAGTTCTGGTTTGGGTTAGTACAGAGACTGAGTTAGTTCTGGTTTGGGTTAGTACAGAGACTGAGTTAGTTCTGGTCTGGGTTAGTATAGAGGATATGGAGTGTTTAGAGTGCAGCTGGTGACTCTGACAGATCTGAGTATAAACAAAAAGAACTAAAAGGAGAGAAGCTGCACACATGCTACATCTGGATGATACAGTAATGCAATCAAGGTGCAGCAGATGACAGATGAAGAGGTTACAGGGTAACAAGGGGGTACTGGTGGTCAGTCCTCCAACAGTATTCGGCAGGACAGGTGGGCGGTTATTACCTCAGAAAGAAGGAGAAAAAAAAACAAGGTTAGTTCAGGTTTGGAGTAATACAGTGGATGAGAAGCATAGCTCAGTCACCAAAAGCTAAACTGAACAAGTACGTTTTAAGTCTGGACTTAAATATTGAGACTGTGTCAGAGTCCCGAACATTAACTGGGAGATTATTCCACAGTTTGGGGGCTTTGTAGGAAAAAGCTTTTCCCCCCATTGAAGTCTTCTGAATTTTTGGAACTATTAGAAAACCAGCATCCTGTGATCTGAGTGAACGTGGCGGTTCATAATAGGAAATAAGATCTTGCAGGTACTCCGGTGCGAGACCGTGCAGGGTTTTATACGTCATTAATAGAATTTTATAGTCGATACGGAATTTGACAGGAAGCCAGTGTAGCAGTGGAGAAGTTAACTTTAAATGTGAGTTATTTTGATTCTCTCTGGTGTTTTAATGAGTTTCTTGTCATATAATCACACAAAACAGTATTTTATTATCAACTTTGTAACGAGTCGTTCACCATTATGCTGTTTTACACTCGAGCCATTAGCATTTATGCTAGCGGATTTTTAAGCCTCTGACTATTGTTTTGGATAGCCAGCCAGTAGCTTAGCAACTAGCTAAAACACCGGTTGCATGCAGTGAGCTAGCCGTGACGCAGTAGCTCTCTAACTAGAGCGTCTCAGTAATCTATTTTATGAGGAGAGATGTCAGACAGAACGCTGCTACTTAAACAGCTGCCTACTTACACACTCACTAGGTTTTCAGACACACCCAGTGTGTAAACTGGCTTCTCCAGCATTGGCTGGCTGCTCACTCGCCATAGCCGCACTAACGCTGGCTGTAAAGGCGAAAGAGTTTCTCTTGTGGAAACACTGTTTGACGAGGCACTTGTACGCACATTAACTGAGATCTTACTCGTCCTCTCTTTTATCTTCAGTTTGGGAAATGAGTAATAATTCACTTGTTCCATTCAACCGTTGGGAAAATTAGGCTGATTTCAGACCAACAAGTGTAAGTGTTTCAGTGTAAGTGTTTTAGAAGTATCTCAGGCATATTTGCTGTTGCAGGATATGAAGGACCAAGTGTTTGAAGCAATTTGCTACAGCGCCCCCATGAGGTAGATCACTGCTGCACCTGAAGTTAGTCAAGAATGGTCAAACTTGTGGATGAAGCAGCTAAACAATGACCTTTCCCTGAATTCCCTGTATTCCCAGCATTAGGTTTTACACCCACCCAACAGCATCATGAGTTCACTATTTTCAGAGACATTCAGTGAGTCGGAGGCTGCGTCTGAAATTGCCTACTAAGTCAATACCTAATGCTCGAGCCGTAGAGTAATAGGCTTGTTCAGTATGCGAGCATTAAGTATCCATTATGTCCACCATCCTACCAACATATTGTGAAGCAAGACCACCACTGTAAACGGCTTGCTTTTCACTAAAAACCCATTTACAGACTTCATTTTAGACTGAGCTGCGTTTTTGTCTAAATCTGTACTCAGTGTTGAGCTGTAGCTCAGAGAGATGAATAAGGAGAAACTTCATTATTTCATTACCTCAGAAGTAGCTCTAACCTCTGTAGCAGCAGTTCACCAGCAGTAGCTGCACACACACAGCCAACGTACCGCTTTCCGACTTTGTTTCCTCCATTTTTAATTCATTCGCGGCTCCAGGTGAATCATGGGATAGCACAGTGTGCTGCGGTCGCATACATAAAAATGTCTCCCAAATCAGGAGGTCATCCGGGTAACCTTTGCATACTGCTCGATGACTACTGAGTATTCAGACACACTAGCCATGCTTGCCTACTGAATTCTAGGGCTGTGTATTGGCAAGAACCTGGCGATACAATGTGTCTCGATTCAGTATATTGCTATATACTGTGATATTGCAAGCAAAGTGAGATATTGCCATTTTTTAAATATTACTTTTAAAACACACCACTATACGAACAGGTTTGCCAATGTTTACAGTAGTATTGCGCCTTTGTGCTGCTTGTTAATGTTGGAGTGGAGCTGAAAATGAATTACAACACTGCCATCTAGTGGTCAGAGGTTTAAACACAACAAACAATGATTTACTTTTAAGAATCAATACAGTATCACTAAACATAATATCCCGACGTTCGATATTTCAATATTTCTCTACACTCCTACTGAATTTGCCTACTGAGTAGTAGGTAATAGGTGATTTCTGACGCATGGATACCGATATAAACCATTACCAATATAAATATACAGTGGCAAGAAAAAGTATGTGAACCCCTGGAAATTACCTGTTTTTTTGTATTAATTGGTCAGA
This sequence comes from Megaleporinus macrocephalus, assembly GCA_021613375.1. Lineage (NCBI taxonomy): Eukaryota > Metazoa > Chordata > Actinopteri > Characiformes > Anostomidae > Megaleporinus > Megaleporinus macrocephalus. The sequence continues at coordinate 9,659,917 of CM038702.1, forward strand.
AAACATGATCTGATCTACGTTTAACTCCCAATCATAGGCAAACTCAATGTGTTTAACCTGATACCAAACAGTTATGATATTTCATGTCTGTATTGAACACATCTATTAAACATTGACAGTGCTGGTGGAAAAAGTAAGTGAACCCTCATGCTAATGACTTTAACAAAAGCTAATTAGAGTTAGCAAACCTGGAGCTGGAGGTGTAGAGCTACTCTGACTGTAAAAAGACACTCAAATGTTTTGTGTTTGCTATTCACAAGAAGCATCTCCGAAGACCTACGATTAAGAATTGTTGATTTGCATAAAACTGTAAAGGATTACAGAGTAATCTTCAAGAATTTAGGTATTAACCAGTCCACAATAAGACAAACGGTCTACAAATGGAGGCGATTTAGTACTGTGGCTACTCTCCCTAGAAGTGGGCGCAACGGGGAATGCTCTGAGAGGTAAAAAAAAAAGGAACCCTACAGTAACAGCTAAAGGCTCGAGGGAATCATTGAGTCTAATGAATGCTTGTTGGAGGTTATTGCCACCAAAGGAGGTTATACCAGTTAATCCAAGGTTTCACTTACTTTTCCACCAGCAGTGTAAATGTTTAATGGATGTGTCTAATAAAGACATGAAATAATAAACTGTTTGTGTGGTCTTAGGTTAAGCACACTGAGTTTGTCTATAATTGGGACTTGATGTAGATCAGATCACGTTTTATGATCAATTAATGCAGAAAACCAGGTTATTATAAAGGGTTCACATACTTTTTCTTGCCACTGTAATCAGAATTAGAATTGTTTATTTTGCCAAGTATGTCACACATACAAGGAATTTGTTTTGGTGAGGCACACATGTATGGCATGTAACAAGAACAATATTACACTAACACAGAAACACTCAACACAGTACAATAAATAGAATAAAGAATAAGAATAATAAGAGTAATAAAGAGCCAGGAGAGGTGCTAATGAAATATATACAAATCTGAGCTTATTTGCATACAGATATTCTAAACATTAGTGAGTCTGAGTAGAGATATATTATAAGAGCTGTTACATAGAGAATCTGTACAGCTGTACAAATAAGCATTATGTTATATTATGTTCCTGTAATACAGTGAGATTCAGTTCAGGTATGAGTTTGAAGTGCAGGGCGACCACTGTGGTTAATGAGAGTAGCAGCTCTGGGGAAAAAGCTGTTAGCATGTCTGGTGTTGCTGGTCTTGATGATCCTGAGTCTTCTGCCAGAATGTTTTGGAAGTGTTTGGAAGATGTGATGTCCAGGATGAGAGGGGTCAGCTGTAATATTGCCAGTACGTTTCCTCATCCTGCTGGTGTAGACGTCCTGAAGTGCTGGCAGCTAGATATAGATTATGTACTGGAGTTTGGCTCGTTCTTGTGGGTTGGAGGAACCAAACCAGATGGTTATGGAAGATGTGAGGGTGGACTCGATGATCGCTGTGTAGAACTGGATCATCAGAGTCTGCGGCAGGTTGAATTTCTTCAGCTGTCTCAGGAAGAACATTCTCTGTGCTTTCTTGGCTATGGGGACCTATCTCTCTTATTTCAGGTCCCTGGATATGGTGGTGCCCAGGAACTTGACTAACTCCACAGTGGAAACCACAGAGTCATTGATGTTGGGGGGGTAGGTAGGGGGGGTTGCGTTTGAAGTCCACTACCATCTCTACTGTCTTTTGTGTGTTGAGTAACAGGTGATTGCTGCTGCACCAGGAGACCAGCTGCTCAACTTCCTTTCTGTAGGCAGACTTATCGCCGTTGAGTCCCACCACAGTGGGGTTGTCTGCAAATTTCAGGATCTTCACAGCTGGTTCCTTGGAGACACAGTCGTTTGTGTAGAGACTGAAGAGGAGCGGTGAGAGGGTCTCTTACCAAAGGGATTACTTTGGTAATCCAGTACCGAGGGTCCGGAGGTCTGATGTGTGTTTGCCTAGCCAAACCTGCTGTCTTCTGCTGGTCAGAAAATCCTAGAACTCTAGGAGGGGGGCTTCTTTCTTCCTTTATGCAAACAACAGGGGCTTAAGACCTATTCAAAACAGTTTTCATGATCCCAGCAAACCTGGTGCTGCTTTTTGGGATTGCTATTGTCTTATGACTAATTTGAGCCTAAACACACTTTTTTACGATGAGCTGATTTTATGGGGGGAGGTTTGGCCCGTCTCCCTGGTCTTTCAGTGCAATCTGCTGCTGGTGCTCTCGGGAGCTCTGCACTCTTGATAGGAGAGTTTAACCTCTTAACAGTTTCTCTTTTTGCCAGTAAAGGCTACTCAGACTAAAGGGGGCACTGTTCCAACACACTTTGGACTACTTTTGTGATCTCGATGTCTTGTAAAAGAGAACAGGCTCAGGTTTTTTCCCCCCACAGTCAGAATAAAAGTACTGCTGCCAAATTTCGTTCCACCTCACTCTATACTATATATCTCCATATACATATATATCTCATATATATCTCCAGAGCCTCAGTGCAACGCTGTTCATGCAGACTTATGTTGCAGACGATCATAACTGCTGTGATCATTAAACCAAATCCTGAGATTTCAAGCTTCCTAATGGTTTATTGCATCACCGGATTGCTGGATTGCTGGTAAAATTATTTTTTTAAAGCCTGTAAGTGAACGACAGTAGTGTGCTGAAATTGCTGCTGTTGGTTACGATGTGTTGGTGCTTATTTTGCTAATCAGTGCTGGGTTGTTGGGTCCTTATGTAGTGTTAGCTGTCTACCATGTATGGACAGTGTAGTGGTCAGAAGTGACCTGCCTGGTCCCCGGCTGTGCTAGCCAGTGCTGGGCGGCGGTTCTCTGCAGCTTCTGTGTTAAAAAAAAGATCATGTGTTTAAAGTTCTATGTTTCCCACATCCGACGACACAATATTAGGTGAAACAAATGGCCAAAAGTCTGTATCTGTTTTTGGTTGACATCATTTAAAAAAAAAGTCTGTTTCCTTCAACCCTTTGCCAAAATTTCATGAAGAACGTTCTGATGCTACATCACTTATTCATTGCTTCATTACTGCACCACTGCACCACCCAGCATTGCTATACGATACAACGGTGGGACTGTTTCAGTTCACTCCCAGGTTTTTATACATAGAGACTGCCTCTACCTGTGCAGTTTCTAAAGCTTTTACCATCCAGACTTCAAACAGAGGGTCTCTCGGCTTTTAGTCTGAACTTGGCTTAATAAGCTGTAAATACTGTTTGACCAGAGGAGAACGGGTCTTGGTTCCTGTCAAGGTTTCTTCCTCTGAATCTTAAGAGAGTTTTTCTTGCCATTGTTGCTTCTGACTTGCTCACTGGGGGATACATGCTGTAACCGAATGTTTTCAAGCTTCTGTAAAGCTGCGATGTTGTAACAAGCGCTATACAAATAAACTTGAATTGAATCACTCTGGCTGATCGCAGTCCGCCACCTGTCTTTAAAAGAATTCAACTTACGTTCCCGCTCTACTGCTTTAGGGTACTGATGCTTCAGTGTTCTCATCCCTCCTCCCCCAATCACCAGTTTGGTCCTGTTCCTGTTGTGCAGGGAGTGGGCTTCATGCCGTCCATATCTAGCAGGACCTGTGAGGGTCTGAATGCCCTAAGGCCTAAGACCGGGCCTATGCCTAAGATTCTTTATCTCTTACAAATCAATGTCCTTGAAATTGTACACCTTATAAGATTCAATTTTGTTTCATTGCTTTGATCTTTGAGTCGTTCCGACAGAATACTGACTTTTGCTGTCAAGTGAAAATTTTTGTTTCAACAACGATGATATGCATTTTATGGAGGATGACTCAAAACCTGGGATGACTAAAAAAAAAAACGTATTCTCTTTGCTTTGCTGAAGTTCTGGTGACCAGGCCTGTCTCAAAGACCTGCCTTCAGGACGCTTCATTCAACAATGGCAGCAGACTGGACAGCGCTACGGGCCTGAGATGTGCTGAACTTGCATTTTCTCCTTTGTCCTGGATTTGTTCACATCTCCCACACTTCCCTGGCTTTTCTAAACCCAGGGCAGTTTCTTGGCAGGCCTGTGTGTAGTTTATGGGATTAGGTCTGGCCTCGGTAGACTGAAGGCAAGGCAAAGTTTATTTATGTAGCACCCTTCACACAGTGCGGTCATTTCAAGTGCTTTGCAAATGAGAAAATCCAAGGATAATTGTAATTACAATCTGAAATGATCCGGGAGGATGCAAATTAAAACATGATGCGAACAACAGATTTCAAAGAGAATAAATTACACACTGAATGAAAAAGTTTAATTAAATATTATGTTGAATTAGTATGATTAAGCGTCTTTACAGGATAGAAGTGCAGTAGATGTGACAGTGTTTTAAGATGAACTGAAAGCTGCTCACTCAGCTCAAAAGCATTTCCAGATTTTAACATATCCAGTATCGGGGCTTTTCGAATGTTCTCTGTCAGCTGCTAAACGCTGCTTCTAGTCTTTACCTTAACAGGATTAACTGACTAGTTTCTAAAAATCACTGTACATAGTTCTGCATGACTAATATCGCTGAGGCATGTTAGATAAATTTGACAGTCCTACGTCAATAAGCAAGGACGGATTAAGGATAGTCTGGGCCCGTGGGCAACTGTTTAAACCCCCCCCCCCCAACCCCCAACCCACGCCCCTCGTGCTCAAGGGCCCTCTAATGGTATGCCCTGTTCTTCTCTAAGGCCCCCTGGTATGGGCTCTCATAACCAGGGCCCTCTATTATGCTCCCCTCTTTTCTTAGGACACCTAATAGCCAGAAGTCGAAGTCAGAGCAGTGCCACAACGCACGTCCGTTTTCATTAGGGCTCAAAAGCATGGCTAGGACCCCCAAAAGGCCCTGGGGTCAAAGTCCCTAAAATTCAGAGGATCCATGAAATGGAGGGCCCTCGAAAATAAAAAAAATATATTGTATCATAAATGTCGATAGGCATCGCAAAATGTTTTGGGCCCCTAGGGTGCTGGTCCCACTGGCCCGGTCTTGAAACTTGGAAATCCAGTTAGGAGACCATCACAGTGATCAATCCTGCTGAAAATAAAGGTGTAGATGAGTTTCCTCAGGTCTGTTTTAGTCTGAAAATCTCTAAACTTGGTGTTCTTAAGATGCTAAAATACTAATTTAACGACATGAGCTGGGATCAGAATCTATTAGCACACCAAGGTTAAATTGGTAGTTAACTGGAGCAATGTTTTGACTCATCCAGTTAATTATGTGTTTAAGGCAGTTACAAAGTGAGTCAAGGTGACCATAGTAGTTTAGAAGGTAGCCAAACACATCTGAATATAATCTGCATAGCTGTGGTAAGATATCCATAGGATTTAAGGATTTTGGGCAAGAGGAAGCTTGTATACATGAAATAGGGGAGGCCTGAGAATTGAACCTAGGGGGACACCACATGCCACTGGCACTCTCTTTGAACTATTATTTCCTAGTGACTCCCTTGCAGGTATGAGCTAAACCATTTCAGGATCGATCCTGAGAGTCCATCCTACTTTCTCAAGTTTATCTATGAGCAAATTTATGGTCAATGCTAATGAGGTCGAGCAGTAGTCTGAAGTTTCTGATGTGTGTGCACTGTGGTTACATCAACCTACAGTGCTGTGAAAAAGTATTTCCCTCTTTACAGGTTTCTTATGCTTTTCGCATTTCAGATTATGAAACTAATTTCAATATCAGACATAACCTGAGTGAATACAAAAAACAGTTTTTCAATTATTTTCATTTATTAAGAGAAAAAAGCTATCCAAACCATCTTGGCTCTGTGTAAAAAAATAACTGCCCCCCAAACCTAATAACTGGTTATGCACTTTGCAGTTGTGATTTGTGATAACTGGCAATAAGTCTTTCACATCTCTGTGGAGGAATTTTGGCCCACTCTTTATTACAGAATTGTTTTTAATTCAGCCACACTGAAAGGTTTTCAAGTATGAACAGCCTGTCATGCCACAGCGTCTCAATCAGATTTACGTCCAGACTTTGACTGGGACACTTCAAAACATTCATTTTCTTTTTTTAGCCATTCAGAGGTGGACTTCAGATCATTGTCCTGCTGCAGAACCCAAGTACACTTTAGCTTAAGGTCACTAACTGATGGCTGGACATTCCCTTCAGGATTTTCTAGTAGATAGCAGAATTCATGGTTCCATTAATTACGACAAGTCGCCTAGGTCCTGAAGCAGCAAAGCAGCCCTAGACCCTCACATTACCACCACCACCTTCCAAAATGTTCCACTTTTGTCTCATCAGTTTACAGAATATTTCCTCAAATGTCTTGGGGAATACAAAGATGTTTTTTTTGGCCTTTGTATGCAGTAGTGGTTTTGGCCTTGGAATTCTTCCATGGATACCATTTTTGCCCGGTCTCTCTTTCTTGTTGTTGAATCCTGAACACTGACCTTAACTGAGGCAAGTGAAGCCTGCATTGCTTTAGAAGTTGTTCAGAGTTTTTTGGTCACCTTAAGTCGTTTATGCGCTGTTGAAGTACTTTTGGTAGGCTGGCCACTCCTGGTAAGGCTACCCACTGTTCCATGTCTTTGTACCATTTATGGGTCAATCAATCAATTAATCAACCTTTATTTAATCTCGGAGTACATTGAGGGTGGCCCTCATTTACAATGTAACCAAGCGTTATACATTGTAAGGGGATTGACAAAACAAAATAAAAAGGCCCAGCATTTTAATAAGATGTCGATACAAAATATTCTAAAATAAAATAAGATATAAAACAAATAAGACAAAAATAAACATTTTAATAAAAGCATAGATAAGAAAATCTAAGGTAATAAAAATAATAAAGACTACAGATAAATAAATAAAACTAAATACATAAAAGGGTAAAATGTAAGTAAACAATAACTAAGAACAAAGGAAGAAAATAAGAAAATGTTAGAAGAAAGATAAAAAGAAAACAGCTAAAAAAACAAGATTAAAAAGGAAATTAAAAGTTTGACTAAAAATGTTTTTAAAAAATTAAATTAATAATAATAAAAAATAACCGGACACCGGACTAGCGCCGAGCCCTCGGCGAGGAGCATTTAACCACTGTTCGAATTGTCTCTCCCAGGCTGGTTTCTCTCTCCCCTCTCACCCGGACCTGAAGTGCTGCTTGGGTTCCCTCCTGTGCCCCAGTCAAGCAGCAACCGACATCAGCGGCCCTGTGCTTCAACCCAGCCTGCCCAAAGGGATCACCTCTCAGCCTGCTACAGGCCCACTGCTCACTACCTTCGGACTTCTCGCGCTAGCGAGCCATTGGACTGTTTTTGTTTACCTTTTTCACTGCTCTGAGTAAATAAACCTTGCAAATGGATCATATAACACCTCTTGCGTCTTAATCCTTGCACAATGACTTTGTTTCTTATCTGTTCTTGAATTTTGTCAGATCGGTGCATAACGTGTTGCTTTTTGAGATCTTCTAGCCTACTTCATCCTGTCAGATAGGTCCTATTTAAGTGGAAATTAAGTGTAGAATTGGTTCTACAGGTCTGGCAGTAATCAGACCTGAATGTGGCTAGTCAAATTGAACGTTCCAAAAAATGTGGTTAATCACAATTACTTTTACACATGGGCCTAGGTTGCTTGGAATAGCTTTTCATATTCGCTTTTCGTATTCTCTCAGGTTATCTTTGTCTAATATTGTAATTTGTTTGATAATCTGAAACATTTAAGTGTGACAAATGGGCAAAAATTAAAGACATTTTAAAGGGGCCAAATATATTTTTCACAGTACTGTATATTTAATGCAGATATATGTTCCCTTCAGCATGTTCGCTAGACTGTCAGTGGAAACTCACATACAAATGGGAGGAAATCCTCTTAAGGTGGATAATCAAAGGATGAAAAAAACATTATTAACCAAACGCGAGGCGGACAGTGCAGTACAGTACGCTAATGGAGAAAATAAGGGAAATCAATGGGGGGAAAAAAAAAGGTTCGGAGGATTGAGTAGTATTGAGAATGCGGCTTGAGAACAAAACGGGAAGGTAATGGAAAAGTACATGGAGTGGAAGAGAAGAAGGAGAGAGGACAGATGATGACCTTGCATCAGGCGGAGAGTAATCATTTGCTCGTCTAGGAGCCATCTCGCTCTCTCATCTCGCAAGCCATTAGCCGTGCTGCTGTAATGAATGTGTTTTATTTATCGTAGAGACAGCGGCTAACTTTAGCCTTGATGAGGACAATCACGCTCACCTTCAGACACCTTTATTCATCCACCCACCCCTCTGTACACTGTTTCTTTCTCTCTCTCTCTCTCTCTCTCTATTTCACTTTCTCTTTGCCTTTGTCGAACCTGTTGTGGTTTAAGAACGTGTGCTTACACTGAACGGTTTGAAATGTTGACAATACATTGAAAAGAGGTTGATAGAAAAAGCACTAACTGTAGAACACAGCAAGCGTGTGGACATCATGACATGAGAGAATCAGCTGACCGTGCTAACGCAACACAAACAGATGTACTTAAACAGTATGAATGTGCTATATATGATGGTGGTATGCGAAGAAACTGAATAAAAGAGTGGAGGGAGTGGATAGAACACTACAGGCCTCAGGCCTAGGAATTGCTCCGCACAACACCAGCAAATATCAGCAGCTGAAGCCACCCAGAACTCCAGCCCCAAGTTTCTCAGAGTTCCTCTTCCTTGTCCTGCTTTAGTGGTCCACACTTCGAAAAGTTTTTGGTCTCTCTTGGAAAGGTACTATTTTGGAAATACTTCTTTGTCTTTGAAAAGCAAAAGTCTTTTTTTTAAAGAGGCTTTTTAACCACTTTACCACAGTAAACATCTCTACTGACACTTTCTCCTATTTCTCTTTATGTGTTTTAAACATTCATCTGTCATCTGTATGGTTGGTATAGTGCAGGCAGTTACACTGCTGCCCTCCATGCTGTAGGCTGGGGTTCGATTCCCCACTTGGGTAACCTTATATTATACCAATAAGAGTCCTTGGGTAAACAGTAACACTACTTTCACCTACCTGTGTACAGGTAAACAGTAACACTACCTCCACCTACCTGTGTACAGATACACTGTAACACTACCTTCACCTACCTGTGTACAGTTGAACTGTAACACTACCTTCACCTACCTGTGTACAGGTGAACTGTAACACTAACTTCACCTACCTGTGTACAGGTAAACTGTAACACTAACTTCACCTACCTGTGTACAGGTAAACTGTAACACTACCTTCACCTACCTGTGTACAGGTAAACTGTAACACCACCTTCACCTACCTGTGTACAGGTAAACTGTAACACTAACTTTACCCTCCTGTGTACAGGTAAACTGTAACACCACCTTCACCTACCTGTGTACAGGTAAACTGTAACACTAACTTTACCCTCCTGTGTACAGGTAAACTGTAACACCACCTTCACCTACCTGTGTACAGGTAAACTGTAACACTAACTTTACCCTCCTGTGTACAGGTAAACTGTAACACCACCTTCACCTACCTGTGTACAGGTAAACTGTAAATCACTCTGGATAGGAGCTACTACCAGAACATTCATATCTGCTCTGAAAGCTGCTCCTCAAAGTCTTCCTGTTTCCTGCCACGCCTCTTTGTACTGACCAATCACAGGTCTTGTAACATTTTCGTCTGCGCTGTTTGCCCAACTGCTTTGTGTGAGCGAAGCCTCTACGCAATCTGCGGTCAAGCAAATGTCATCGCCGCAAGAAGTAAGCTAAGACATGAAGTTATGGGCAGCTTCTTCTTGGAGCTAGAAGGTCGTGATGTAGTACTGAGGAACATGGAGAGGATGGGCTGCTGGAGGGGATGGTGAAACATGCAGTGGAAGGTATGGCTGGATAAGGGAATTCATAGGGCATTAGATTGTAAGGAGAAGGGTTTCCAGGCACAGATCTGTTATTCCATAACAGTAACATACTTCTACATTCTACATATTTCTACATCTCTACTAGGTCTTGTGGCCCCGGCCTGGGGAGGGGCCGAACACAATGACTGGGAAATCTGACGAAACTCAAAAGACACACACACATCTCAGTCTGAGTGAACCGAGTGCTCCACTTACATATCAATGAAGTGAAACAAACCTGAACATGGCTTACTTAGCTGTATTCTCAAGAGTCCTTCGTCCTCTCTTCAACACTCTCCAACTTTTGGGGTTGCAGCTCAATGTCTGTCCTCTCAACACGAGAGAAATAGATTGTTTGTAAAGAACCTGTGCTCCAGATTCTGATTCCTTCTGTGCTCCACCTTCTGATTGATCAGAGGAGATGCATGTGACGTGAATTCATAGGAAAGATTGTGACCACTCCACTACATCTCCACCACAGTATCTACTACAAACTCAGTGTAAAGCAGGGGTCACTAATAGGCGGACCACTGTCCAGGTCCGGACCCAGACGTTGTCCAGTGTGGACCCAAACCGATAAACTATTGAGAATGATTTAATTTGAACTGTGTTTATTTTAAGCGGCGGAGCTTTTCTCGTCTTTACGGTATACGGGCTTTATGGTGCATTAAACTCAGAGACCAATCACGTGTGCTGTAAGATCACCGAAGCCTCCTCAGCCAATCAGATCTGTGCACATTGGGGTGTGCGGCGCGAGCACTCAAAGGCGGGGTACGAAGCGAGGAGCAGCAGCCAGAGACTAAAGTGAGTCAGAAAGTAGTAGTTAGCACTGTTGCCTCACAGCAAGTCCAAACACATGCATGTTAGGTTGATTGATCACTTTAAACTGCCCGTAGGTGTGAGTGGGTGAGGGAGTGTTGATGGGCCATGTGATGGGCCATCCCGATGACACTGGGATAGGCTCCAGCACCCCCCCCGACCATGACTAGCGGGATAAAGCGGCAGATAATGGATGGATGGATATACTGAACAGTATCTATAATAAGTATGTATTTCCGTTGCTGATGGTATAAGATGTACTACGTAACTTAAATATACAGCATATGGCAACATAACACAAGTTAGAAATGATGATGGTCCAGACCTTGGCCTGAGGAAATCTTCTCTAACTGGACCTTACTGAATTCTAATTAAATGCCCCTGGTGTAGAGTAATTGAGTGGAACTGAGTGGTAAAGGACTGTTGATTTTATCATTTCTCCTCAAATGTGGATCACTTACAACGTTGGTCTTTTTGCTGGTTGCTAATGATAAGTTGTTGTTCACTGAAATGTTGAGGTTCAAACCCAACGGTTCTGTCACAGGTGGGTCCCAAGAACCTAACATGCAGATCAGGGTTTACATTTGCCAACCAGGAGGGTGATGGAGCTGCTATTTATCACTCAACACACTGGCCCAGTCTAATACCACATCATCCCTGCAGCCTGTGGTCATCCACAACCTAGTGAATGTTTCTCATATCATAACCATATAACCGTTACTTAGTCCCACCATTCTAATGATACACACAAAGCAACCTGAGCACTAATCAGCTCTAACTTGTGGGGAACCTTCTGCCTGCCAAACTGAAATGAGCATAAGTAACAAGGCAAATGAACAAAAAAGCATGAAAAAAACATCAACCTAAAGACAAACTGCACAAGATATTGGGTCCAAAAACATTCAAGCATTCAAAAAATAACACATACATACAGCAGTAATACATACACAAGACCGGTAACATGCAAATATTACTACATTAATGAACCAAATCTTTCATTTTAACCTAACTTATATATATAAGTCCAGTGCCTTAAGCCAGAATTTTTCTGCATTGCTGATTGGATAAGGCCAGCTGCCCTGGATCCCATATAGTTAGTGATCCGAAAAAGAGCTTTGATCAGTGCCCTGCAGCACAAACAGACCACCATGACAGCTTCTAGCTTCCTTCTTTTAAAGCTTCAGCCAGTTTTACAGATATAGGTCAAACCAAAAAATAAGAATTTAGTAAAAAACTTGTTAAATATATTTTAATATGGCTCTTTTTCTTATTTGCTCTCGTGACTGGCCCCTAGAAGAGTAATCTAAACCCACCTTAAAGCAGAAATACTGTAAAATAATGACACAAGTCAAAATAAAATCATTTTAGATTAAGAAGCATTACACAGTAAAAAGTAATTACTGTTTTAATGTATTTGAGTATTAATAAAAGTACTGGCACATCAACCTAGAGAGAAACTGCACATGCTATTGAGTTCACTCCAAAAATAACACTACATATCCCTGACTTCTAACGACAAACAAGTATCTCCAGAATAGTAACTTTACAAAGATATTCTTTACTTTCGATGCTGTTAAATATTAAGGAGTGTAACAGAGTAAATAGTGGTTACTGTTTTAATGGTTCTAATGTATTCAAGTATCAATAAACGTATCATGATGACTCAGAAATGTACATATTTATCAAAATGTTACTAAATAAATGTAACTAGTTACTACTCACCTGTGCTGTACACTGACTCATCACTGCACTGATTATGTGCAATGATGCTTGCAGCCTGTAGTCCCCCAGACCCTAATGAGTGTCCCACATATCATAACCCTACTTGTTTCCATAACTGTTATTTATGGAAGGTCCTCCATTCTAATGATGCACTCAAAGCAGCCTGAGCACGATCAGGTCTAACTTGTGTAAAACCTTTAGTCTGCTAAACTGAAATGACCATGAGTAACAAGACAAATGGTCAAAAATGCACAACAAAACAAGCACTGGCACATCAACCTAGAGAGAAACTGCACATGCTATTGAGTTCAAAAAGCATTCCAAAAATAACACTACATATCCTCGACGTCTAAGAACAAACAGGTACATCCAGAATAGTAACTTTACAAAGATATTCTTTACTTTCAATGCAGTTAAATATTAAGGAGTGTAACAGAGTAAATAGTGGTTACTGTTCTAATGGTTCTAATGTATTCAAGTATCAATAAACGTATCATGATGACTTCATCCATTATCTGCCACTTAATCCTGCTAGTCGGGGTCACTGGAGCCAATCCCAGCATCATCGGTCAAAGGCGGGGTACCCCATGCACAGTTCACCAGTCCATCGCATGGCCAACACTCACACATAAGGGCAATTTAGAGTGACCAATCAACCTATCATGCATGTGTTTGCACACTCAAGCACAGGGAGAACATGCACACCCCACACAGAATGGCCTGGGCCAGGAATCAAACCTGGACCATCTTGCTGTAAGGCGACAGTGCTCACCACTACACCACCGTGCCGCCTCAGAAATGTACATACTGATCAAAATGTTACTAAAGTACTGAATAAATAAATGAACTAGTTACTACTCACCTGTGCTGTGAACAGACTCATCACTGCACTGATTATATGCAATGATGCTTGCAGCCTGTGGTCATCCACAATTGTTTTTCAATAACCGTTATTTACGCAAGGTCCTCCGTTCTAATGATGCTCACAAAGCAGCCTGAGAATGATCAGCTCTCCCTTGTGTGGAACCTTCAGCCTGCTAAACCTAAATGACCATGAATAACAAATTACTGGCAAATCAACTATTCAATAATAACACTACATATCGTCGCTGTGCAGGGACAAATCTCCAAAATAGTAACTTTACAGAGACATTCTTTACTTTCAGTGTAAGTTAACGTACAAATCTATCTAAGCCCACCTTCTGGTAGAAATGCTGGGAAAGTATGGCCCTTTTAAAAAAAGAGCTAGTAGTTAAATATTTAGAAGTGTAACACTAAAAAGTACTAGTTACTGGTCTAGTGCATTCGAGTATTAACAAACATACTATTATGATGACTCAGGATTGTACATATATATCAAAATGTTACCAAAGGACTCAATAAATGTAATTAGTTCCTGATGACTGTCGTAAAGCTAAATATGATGTAATGTATGTACAGCAAGTCTAACTTCGTACACACAGTCAAGGTCGTAGGAGCGGGTTTGAGATGGGGGGAGCATTTATTAATATGAATCAAAGCCCACCCTATCCCCTAAAATATTAGCTATAAGCTGATTCCACTGGATGTAAGGTAGTAAATCACTGTATGTAGTGACGTAGAACAACATTTGTGGAATTACAGTAAATTACTAAATAAATAAAATACAACATTATCTGTACATCTGTTTATTATTAGATAAATCCAATTAACGCTCACTTTACAAACTAAACAAGATACTCCACATTACATAGTACTTTTTTAGTACTAATTATACATGCAGTGTCTGGATTATATACATATATAACAAAAAAAAGGATCATTTTCTTTGGAGGCATGACAATAATACATATGTAAGGTTTCCTGACTAGACAAGACTAACATTAATGTTAGACAGTAAGGCTGTGTCCCAAACAGCACCCTCTGGAACATTACATACTGCTCTCCTGACAGCACTTCAAACGATGATGTCCTTTTATTCATTCATTCATTTATTTATTTTACTTATTTTATTTTTTCATTAATGTATTAATTGTGTTTATTACATTTTATTTTTTACGTATTTAGTGTAGCAACAGTCTGTAGTTTGGGATGTGGCCAGAGAGTAATGTAACTTTAAGTTTCAGAGTGCTTTCTGACTAAAGTTAATATAAACATTAGCTAACCCAAACCCTCCTAGTCTGTTACCATAACAACACATTATACTAAAGCCATGTTATTGCAGTATATATGGTCATCGTGGCTAGTCATTGCTCTCATCGCTGACTTCGCATTTAAAACTGGCGTGAGCTACACCACGCTCCAACCTAACAACCAGAGCAAGTTGCTAACACATCGTGCTTTTAAATTAGAAGTTTTTAAACTGTTTCTGTGGTTTCATTTTTGGGTGAGACAAACTCTACCTGTTTCTGATATTAGGTGAAACACACCCCCCCCCCATCTCCCCCAGTTTCTTACGCCAATGCACACAATATTGCGATCCACTAGGAGTGACATCATTCGCACCCTGATAGCAATGCTGGAAAGGACTCACCATTGCACGGGTTATATGCACTAATGCATGGCCCTCTAACATTGCCGCATGCATAGCACGCAGCCTGACTGACTGTGAATTGCCTTGTTTGTGTATGCATTACTTGCTTTATTTAATTGTATTATTTTTTTCTAATGTGGCAAAGCATATGTTTACGTGCAACAAACTCAGTCATTAAACCATCAGAGCATATGGGTCCATGATGCTTTCTTCATTTGAACATGATTCAAGTTTGTTTAGATTGCGGGTCTGTGTACAGTGACATATGCAGGATTGTGCAAGAGAAAAAAAAATCAAGGGTTCATTACGGTTCTGTGTACGCACCATGATTTAGCCACAGCCCAATAAGCTTCTCACACTTGATTGCTTTGTGTGCGCATGTGTGTGTGTGTGTATATGTGTGTGTGCACGAGACAGAGAGAGAGAGAGAGAGAGAGAGAGAGAGCTTCTTTTTCTCCGTATCTCTGTTTGCACACTCCTTCCCTCTCTGAAGCCTGAATTAGACACAGATGACTTTCGAGAGCTGTTCAAAGTCCACACATTAAATCAATACAATTATCTCAAGCAAGCGTGAATGTGGAAAAGCCAAACGTGCACATGCTCACGCACGCACACACACACACACACACACACTCACACATCCACCCATGGAAACAGAGAAAACGCTATTTATAGAGCTGCGACTAAACCAACAAGTGCTATTTATTCTTGCTGTTTTCTAGTCCATCGCACCAGAGAGACCACCACACGCTCGCCAGCACACATACCCAGGAGTTTGGGAATCTGCAGGTGCCAACTAATTAGCCTCTCGCCATTAGCTGTCTTCTAATGCCATATATCATAGAAAATAGAGGGGGGGTAAATATATACAGACAGCTGAAGGAGACAGAGGTGTTAAGAAGGATAGATATACACACATACGACAGGACGGAAATAAGGGGAGGCACAATAACACCTTCACCTACTGTGGAGCTAAAATGGGCCTAAATTATGTCCCTGTGTAGAAGAGATTTGCATTCACTGCAACTTTATCTCAAACAGTGGCGTCCACTCACTGGCCATTAGATTTGGTTGGTATAAAATAGTGGACCAGGTTTTTATTTCCGTACAACACTATGTTATACCAGTGGCCTCCTTTCCTCACGGATACGGTCCGGAACAGAATGCTTACACACTGTGCTCAGCATGGTTTTCTCGACATGGTTAGCTAACAGAGCTGCAGTACTGTTCAGTGAGATAACATATGGTGCGTTCCATTTGAACCAGGAAAGGAAATCTCAACTGGCTGCACTGTGCATACAGTAAAACCCGCAGTGCTGTACTCTGTATAGCACATATCGTCGATGTCCAATGAAAAATATGTATCTCCATTTTTGTCAATTTTGAGTTTTCTACATCTTTCGAACACACCAATGGTCGTTAACATTGTGTGAAAATTTCATGATGAATGGACCAATAGAAATGCTCTAAAATATCTTGGAAAAATTCTGGTTCCATTGACTTACATTGAAAGTAAAATATGTTTTTGTTCTGTAAAGTTACAATTTTGGAGATACTTATTTTTCATTGGACAGCGACAATATGTGTATTAAAGTCTATTTCTATTACTTTTTCTCCTGGCATCAAATTAAAAAAGGTGGCCAGTCTTGAATGCAAGCTCCAGATTGGAGTCTCAGTTGATACAAGCAAACACACCCCTATGTACCGCATAATACAGTCTTAAACATGGATTGACCATTATCTCCTGGGGTGAGGAAGACACCTTCAGAGACTGAGCTGTCATAAACATAGGATGTGCTAAACATCTCCTGAGTTCCTATCGACTGTCGTAAAGGTGAACATGTTTGAGACTGACCAGCAAGTCTAATTTAATTAGTCATACACACAGTATTGCGATCCACTTTGATCTGATGTCATTGTGAGCCTTAGGGTGTGTCTCAAAACCTAGTGAGCTCCTACATAGGCAGCATTTTACGTCATAGTATGCGCTCCCGACATGTAGACTGTCCCAATTCTTACATACTCTAAACATGCTGTCTACTGAGCCACCTTACTTTGACCTGATTTTAAGGAAGCATCAAATGTTTCCTCAGCCGCTAAGACAATCAGCCCCCGTGACCACAACTAGCGGGATAAATCGGAAGATGATGAATGCACAAAAAAGAAAGATGAGGAAAAACAGAAACGCAAGGTTTTGTTTTTCAGGAACGACAGTATGCTGGTTTTGGTGGTGATGAGCGTAACAGCTTCCATTGGAATTGACCAGCATACCAGCCACCAACATGCAGGCTTTGCAGTCACCAGCTATGCTGGTCAATGGAGGATGAAGCTACGCTGACAGAAGCTTACATTTCCTAATAATGATTTAAAAGAAGCCGTACGACTGAAAACTTAAGCCTTTTCTGTGTTTGGATCTGCTGCCTGCAAGCTTGGCTAATGCTTGCTGGCTCTTCTGTCCAAGGCTGTGTGTCTAAAAACATATGTCCAAACATATGCTCATACATGCTGCTGTGTCCACTTACTGTTCACTCTAATAGACACTTCTACCTTGTAGGTCCAAAGTGTAGGTGTCTGCTGCTGCACAGTTTGTGTTCCTCTAGTTCTTCATTAGTGGGCACAGGACGCTGCCCACAGGACACTGTTGGCTGGATGTTGCTGGTTGGTGGACTATTCTCAGTCCAGCAGTAACATTGAGGTGTTTAAACACTCACATCCACTCACAACACTGATCAGTGAAGTACTGAATAGTCCAAATTAATACTCCACCAACAGAGCTCCATTCATTAGTGTAGTATGTAAAGTATAGTAGGGTGTGGTTTTGGATACAGCCTTGTGTCAACCTTAGTTGATATAGTTATATATAACTAATTATAGTGCATTATATATAAATGTGTAAGTTGTATATAAGCATAATGTATGCTTGTTTATGATGGTTATTTATTATTCTAGCAGAATACTGGGCTAAGGGTCCAATTGGTGCCTCATACCACAACGACTCATGTTTGAAGTTGAATGATTGGTATCAGAGTAACAAAACACTGAAATCATCCTGTGATGTTTTGAGGCATACCCTGCTGGACTCTAATGCTAATGCTAGCTTAAAAATTACAAGTCGGGTTGTCCTACATTCGTAAGATTTAAAAATTATATCAATCATGAGTAAGCAATGGCTTAATGAACACTTCATTTATAACATTTAATGGTACCACCACATTGTTAATATGCCTACAGCCCATACAGGATGAGAAGAAATAGGGCATGAAAGACAAGTAGCTGAAGAAAAAAGAGGACAAGCAATGAACTTGGGCACAGAATGAGGGAACAGTAGAAAGAAGGAGAGTGGATTGAGGCAGAAGGAGAGTGAACGAGAAAGAGAGAGAAGATAATTAGAAAACACACCTGTAGGCTGGGTGGAATCAGTCAGATGGAGGACCTTATTCGCAGGTAGCGGTTGTCAGTCTACAAATGAGGAGCTCAGTGTGCTGAGAACTTCATTAGAGAAGATGGATCACCCCCACTTTTATCTCCAACACAGACGTGTGGGCCTGGGTATTTGTGTATACATGCTGAACCGGCTTGTGTCTCACTCCGTAGATCAGTATTGCCATTATAGATGAGTAGTAGAGATTAGCCTGTCCCCAAAGCTGTCCCTATTAAACCTGCAAACATCATTTGTCTTCAAGTAGCAGCGCACGCCCCGAGCAATGAAGCTGCGGCTCCAGAACAGAGCCTAATGTACTCTTTCAGTTTCTTTAACTAGACAAAGTTTGTTGTGCTGCAGAGTTTCAGAGCTGCTGGAAGGCTGTTTGTGTGTGTGTGTGAGTGTGTATTTGTTTTTGGACATTTTCCAGGATAAAAGTGTCCTCAAAGCCAGAGAAAAGCAGGTGTATCCTGCAATGTCGGGTTAGTGAGACATATTTTAGTGTCTCACTACTGGTATGCATGGACATGTGGAAACTATTAGCACCACAGTATTGCTCAAGTAATGTTGTCCACCCTCCATGTGGTTTATGTCCTCCAGCCTATGTGTTGTGTTGAGATGGCCACCGGCAGTTTATTACACTGCTTTGTGTAATAAAACAATATTAGCCTTAAAACTCAAAAGCAAGTTTCTCACAACTTCTATGTTGTCATGACGTTGATGCCAGAGGTAGGATAGCACCCCCCCCAGTGCTCTGGAGAGGAGTGCCTCTACCACAACTTTAGAATCAGAGGGCACACAGGACAGAGTCTATCTGAGGACCGAGGAGCAGTCATATATATAACCTTAGGTTAAGGTTAAGGTTAAATAAACCTATAAACCCCACGCAAACCTGTAATGCTAAACGAGAAGCGCAAAGTCATCTGCATGCAAACATTTAGACAAACCGGAACTATTTTAGAATGACGTAAACTGGTGAGGTTTAGAGAAACATATGGTTTTACATATGATCCATAGAACACCACATACACAGTGAAGCATGGCGGTGGGAGCATCAAGGTTATGCAATGATACATGGATGAAGGAGATTAAGCTGAATACACTGAAGCAAATGGCTTAAAGATGTTAAGTTGTTACATTACTTACATTAAGTAAATGTATTGACCCAACCTTAATCCTAACCTTAACCTCTACCCAAAACCGAATTCTAACCTTAACCAAAACCGAATACAGTTAAACTCCAGTTACAGGATAGTGTCAGTAGCATGTCTACAACAGCTTCTTGAGGATGTTGATGTTGAGATGGTCTGTACTGTCACATGTTCAGTGATTTCTTAGGTGAACATTTACAGATATAAACCTGAACCCTGCAAATAAAGTGAAAAACACTGTCGTCCAACAGATAATAAACAAAATTGAATTCATACTTTTAATAAAAAGTCTCATGAATGTATTCAGATGTTTCAGTACTTCATTGATATGTTGTTATGTTGCTTCGAGACTGTTGAGTGTTTATTTCATCAGAAAAGTACCACTCAAAATCGAGTGTCACCAATAAAACAGACGTCTTGGTGGAGAAGGAGATGCAGGAAGTGTGCTTTTTACGAGTGGCCTTAACTGAACGTGGCAACCTGAGAAAACCAAAATAAGGAGAAATCAGACGACGCATGTATGAAATGTGTTTATTTGATTCACAGACAAAACACAGATGTTTCAGTGCCTTTGGCCTTCCTAAATATATACATCAGCCATAACTTTAACTTTAAAACCCTTACTGGCCATTTTATCAGATCCTCTTTCAATACCAGTCCACTTTGTAGTTCTATAAATAGTAATGTGTAGTCTATTTGATTCCCTGTATACTTTATTAGCCCCCTTTCACCCTGTTCTTCAATGATCAGGGCCCCCAAAAGGACCACCAAAGAGCAGATTTTATGTGGGTGGTGGATCATTCTCAGCACTGCAGTGACATGGTGGCAGGAGTGCATCAGACACAGCCATGCTGCTGTGTCCACTCACTGTCCACTGTATTAGACACTTCTACCTTGTTGGTCCACAGTGTATGTGTCTATTGCTACACAGTCCAGAGGTCACTAATAGGTGGAAAACGATCCAGACCCAGACCCAGACGTTGTCCAATGCGGACCCAAACCAATAAACTATTGAGAATGATTTAATATTGGCAGTGTTTACTGTATGCAGCGGGACTTTTCTAGTCTTTATTATATACGGGCAGTAAACGTACCGAAGAATTGCATGCGTGAAAGATCACCAAAGCGCTCCTCAGCCAGTGCTTAATTTGTAAAACATCAGGTAATGGAACACTAAAGGTAGGGTAATCCAGTAAGTGGCAGTTATGGAAAATGTCCTGGAACACATAGGCACAACATTGCTTCAAGTGTTCATGTGTTGGTGTTTCAGTAGCTGATGGTATAAGATGCTGATACTAGACTACTTCAGTAAACAGGATACACCACTGAATCAGAACACACCTAATAAATGATGACGGTCTGGACCTTGGCCTGAGGAAATCTCCTCTAACTGGACTGTACTTAATTATAATTAAATACCCCTGCTCTAATCCTTCATTATTCGTCACAGGATGCTGCCCACAGAACACTGGATGTTACTGGATGTTGCTGGTTAGTGGACAGTTCTCAGTCCAGCAGTGACACTGAGGTATTTCAAAAAACCCAACACACACTAACCCGGCACCAGTGTAATTGCAGTGCTGAGAATGATCCACCACCCAAATATGATAAAATCTGCTCTGTAGAAGTCCTGTTCACTGAAGAACAGGGCAAGAAAATATACAGAGAAACAGATGGACTATAGTCCATAATTGTTGAGCTACAAAGTTCTCCTATATTGTAAATGAAACTGACGCACAGTACTGTATGTTTGTGTGTTGTATATATATATATATATATATATATATATATATATATATATATACATATATATTCATTCATTAGATTTTTTTATTCACTTTACAGGGAAGTTGAACAGGTTAAAGGCAGAACATTTTATTTTAAGCATCTTTGCATTTCTATTGGTCCACTCATAATAAGATCATTCAATTTCAGCTTTATTTCAAAGATTAAAGTCTTGTTAGTTTTGACTGTATTTATGTTTATGGGAGTTGATCCTAATGTCATTACCAGCAAAAACACACGTACTGTGATGATAAATGGTTACTATACATACCTCTACTAGACATACTACTACTACTCATACTATTAGTTCATCTACTAGCCAATCGTTTAAGCAGTGCCAGTCTGTTCGTAACTCAACAAGGTTTGAAGCTAATGTTATGATTGCCCACTTGTGAAGTCTCACAGCACATGTGATGTAATAGCCATTTCCAAGTCCAAGAGCTTTTTCAGTCAACAACAACAACAACAGCAAATATAGCAGGCATATATTGGCCCACTGCCTTGATAGGGTTGGCACCCCACTGACTGCATGCCATTGCTGGTCCACTCTGGGACTATCCAGATTTCTGTTCTGAAGCCAGTGTCTAATTAGTTTTCAATCTCCCCAAACAGATTTTAAACGCACATACTTTCACATTGGAAAATAAATTAAGGAAAATTTAAAAAATTATTAAGAGGCATTTTGTCTAATATTCTCAAAAAGCCAGTGGGCTGCCAGCTTTGCCATAGGTTTACCAGCAGTGGTCCGATATGCTCTTGATACAATGGAAAAGTAAACCTGAGAACCCTTTCATGATCACTTTCTTCTTTAGTGAGATGCAACTGGGGGTTAAAAAGAGCCTGCTATCAACCCACAGCTGTGTGTTTTGGTTTTTAAGCCCTTTTTATGTGTGGCCCAGCTAAGGCTTAGCTAGCAATCTAGCTGTTTTCGTCAGCCCTTGTCTGACTGACAAGCCTGACGACAGAAACATGAAGTAAATGTGGGCTCATGGCAGGAAACCTGTAAAATGTATTATATTGTACATTGTTTTTACCAGTAAAAACACTCTTACTATGATGATGAATGGTTCGCTTTGGTGCTGAGGACTTCCACAAAGCATATGTAGCACGTATGTATGACCACAGGTCCTGCCGAGGTATAAAAACCAAGCTGCGTTTGTGCGTGACTGGGCGTGTGCTGCTAGAAGGCCATCGTTCTGTTTCTTTGACAGGCTTGTTATGAACCTGCGCCTGAAGCTCTTGTGAGGGAGACTCCATCAGGCAAGCTCTCTCCAACCCCCCACCCCATCACTCTCGCCCACAACTAATCACCAATCACACGCCCGCGCTTGGATGGAGGACTGCGTTCTCTCCTTTTTTCATCTCTCTTTTTCAGTCCGTTCACTAGCCCCATCCATCCAGAACCGTCTTGCATGTAATCTTTCAGGGCTTCTGGTCCATGTGGGCCGCTACGGTCACACTTTTCCTGATTTATATTTGTGTTCTGACTAGAGCTAAACAGACAAGGTCGGTTCTGGAATTCTTCTAACTTTCTTGATCGAGTTGCTCACCTACATTATAACATTGTTTACATTTTATAATATGAAAATCCCACTACTGACTTATGCTCACTTAGGTGCTGTGGTGAATTAGCTTGGGGGAAAAGGCCTGTGTCACAAGTTAAGCTTCCATATAAGAGAATGTGTTAAGAGAGGGGGGCCCATGTTATATGTTAAAGAATTACATGGAAGAGGGAAATAACTTCACTATTTCTGTTTCTCCTAGTCTTATATGGAAGAAATATTCTCAACCATACATTAGTCTCGAATATCTGTAAAACAACTTGGGTACTTAATGAACGGATTTGAGAATTGAGAATTGATTCTTGTTGGCAGAAGGCTCACCGGGTGAGACATCGGGCCTGATTGGCATTGTATCTTTCTCTGTAAATAAGCAAAGAATTCTTCTCAACATTGCTATTGAATAAACAACAGTGCCTAAATGAGTGTCAGATTGAGATTAAATTTGAGATTAGATGACAAATAACCTTGAAATCAAACAAAACTGAGCTTATGCTTTTTGGCCCACCCAGGTCGTGTCACCTCAGCTCCAGAACCTTGGTGTGATTTTTGATTTTGAGTTGAAGTTTGACAAGAAAATAAATTGTCTCATTAAAATCTAGTTTGTTAACTTGGGTCAACTGCCAAAAATAATTTACTTCTTTCCCCTCAGGATTTTTGATTGTGCATGCCCTCATTTCATCTCACTTGGATCTCTGCGAAGACGGAAATAACTAAATACAAAAACTTAAATATTGGCTGGGAATTTCTTTGTTTCTGTGGGTGTAACTGCAGGGGGGTTCGAGCAGGATTCACATACAAAGTAGCTATTCAATCCAATACTTGCTGTCATTGAAGCAGGTAGAGGTCAACAAAGAGGCCACAGTGAGACAAAGTGTAGATCCAGACCATGTCGGTACAACCAGAGGAGAGCTCCAGATTGGAGGTGGGGTTACCAGTGACACAGACCGAGTAGGGAGAAGAGTGGTCAGGAAGCAAGGTAGGAGTAGACAGGACCGCAAACAACTAGGAGCTAGATCAGTGGACCATGGGTGGACCACAGGTCAGGGAGAGGGCCAGGGACAATACTGTTTGGCCACTGTTTAGTCAGGGCACATGTGATCAGCCAAATTCTGCCCTCTAATTGCGAGTTGTGCTTTTGCCAGGTTTCCTGTGACTGTGAGAGTTTACTATTACTTCTACTACTTCTGTTGTTTTTAGCCAGACTATGTTCTTTTGTTCACTTTTATAGCCAATCGTCTGAGCGGTGTAAGTCTATTCCTAATTCGACACGGTTTAAAGCATATGTTATGATTGCCTGCTTGTTAAGTCTCACAGCACACGTGATGTAATAGCCATTTTCAAGCCCAAGAGCTTTTTCAGACAACAACAACAAAAACAACAACAACAAAGATGGCAAGCATATATTGGCCCACTGCCTTGATAAGGTTGGCACCACACTGACTGCATGCTACTGCTGGTCCACTCTGGGACTATCCAGATTGCTGTCCTGGAGCCAGTATCAAATTAGTTTTCAATCTCCCTCAACTGATTTTAAATGCACATACTTTCACTTTGGAAATTTAATTAAACATTGAAAACCACTGAGAGAGAAAACAATAATAATTACGTGCCATTTTTCACTAATATTCTGCTTTCTAACCACCTGTGGACCGTCCAGAAAACACTGAGCAAAAAGCCAATGGGCTGCCAGCTTTGCCATCAGTTTACCAGCAGTGGTCTGATATGCTCCTGATATCAGGGAATGGTAGAACCTGTGAACCTTTTCACGATCTTCTGTGGTGTGATGCAGCTAGTGGTTAAAAAGAGCTTGCCACGAACCCACAGCTGGTTAGCCCTTTTTATGTGTAGCCCAGCTACAGCTTACCAAGCTGTTTTTGTCAGCTTGGTTTTGAAAGTGTGAGCTCATAGCAAGAAACACCCTATAAAACCCATAGCCTACACCCTATAAAACCCATAGCCTACATCAAGGGTATCCACAAAGGCCAATTTTGGCTTTTGCCAGTAGGTCCTAACATTAGCTAGGTTAGCTAGCTGACCTTAGTGCCCTCCGACACAAACTTTTTTCCCCATTTAAGAATCTTGGCTTACCTCACCAACTACAGCCGGTTCCCTTTCTCCTTCTCACGGCAAGGAAAGCGGTGGAATGACAATTGAGCAGCTTTTTGGGCACAGCCCTGCGGCACGTTGAAAAGATGAGAGCCTTGTCTGCAGTAGAGGCTTGAACCCGGACATAAGATCGATACGTCAGGTCTTAACAAGCGAAAGGCGTGCGGTTTGCACAATGCTAATCGATGAGCTTAAACACCCATTGCATCTTATAGTTACATTAGCCTTGCAGTGCAAAAACTAAAGAGGCAAACTTCAGACTCCAGAGTTCGTCGTGTTAGATTGACTACATGAATAAGGGGCACACTGTGTAACTTTGAAGCGTTGCTGGTAAAGAACAGGTTGAAGTTATCCACTGCAAATTCATAGAAGTATAAGACCCCAGCACTGGCGTTTACCAGGTGAAACATGTTTTGTAGGCCTGTTTGTCTCATTTACCCCACCAGTGTTCGTGTGCAGCGAGAGAGTTTCTAGGAGAGTTTCTTCGCTATTATGAAGCTCCTCACACAGGACATTGCTCTACAGTGCTGGTGTGCGCACTCCTACACACATGAATAAATCATGATTGGTGGGTCTCGAAGTATAATCCCCCCCCCCCCCCCCCCCCCCAATCGACTCAATCGAACCTATAGCTACTTTTTCTTTCCTCTGCTCCAGATTACAGCACCTCATGTCCCTGCACTTTAAATTCCACCTAAAGACACTGATGCATTTACCGATTTGAGAGCAAAAAGAAGGCAAACTAATCTTTAGGGTGATATTTCTTCGCTCTGGGAGGGGCCGAGCATGCGGAAGTGTGGCATTTGAAATAATGATACTGCCGAGCAGCAACTCATAACTCACCGTCCTATTAGTTGCGGGGCCGGGCGCTGAATAGTGCAGGAGCGTATTGATCCAGCAGGTTCGTGTTTTTCTTTGGCTGTAATGAAGTTTAGGCCCCATCGCTGCATACTAATGCACTCTCTTGCTTTTATGACATGGACGCCTTGTTTTTTTTTTCTCTATGCTGCTTCCAGAAGGAAAAAAAGTGATTATTCTGCTTTTTTTGGCACTTTCCGTTTGACTGCATTCCTATTCATGTATGAGAAGTCATATATCTGAAGGGTGTGTGGTGGTATCAGCCCCACTGTTTGATCTCTTTCTTGGTCTTTCACTTGAACACAAGAACACAAAGCAGCACAGCGTGCATGTTTGCATGTACCTGTGTGAGCTCATTATGCTGGCTTCTTATTCGTGGATACAGTATGCGGTGAGGGAATGAACTGATGAAATGGAAATGTGTTTTATTCTCTCTCTTTCTTCTTTCTATCTACTTTAAGATCTGACATATTGAACATATGACTTGCATACTGGTGCAGCTGAATACAAGAGATGTACACTACCGTGCACAAGGAACCTATACTCATTGGTTAAAAGTCTCTATCTTATCAATAAGTTATTTTCACCAGTAAGAACACCAAATATTATTAGAACAGATGTAAATAAACATAAATACAATACAAAGTAACATGAATATCTTATTGTGAGAGAAGTAGATCATATCTTGAGCTCCAGTTTAAACAACAAAGTGTAGTTCCAGATTTCTCCTGGATGCCCCAGACATTGTATGAATGTGTTCAGTTCCTTCAGCAGGAATCTTGATTTAGCTTAATGAAGTACTGAGCAGTCGAAGCAGGTATTAGATGAGAACTGTAAATAATATTGGGTTGTTTTCACAAGGAGAAGCTTGGAAAGGGTTTGTGATGGCCCACTAAGGTTCAACATCTTTAAATTGTAGACTTTTCTATGCTAGGAGTGCACACTAGCAAGAAGAGTCAGACAATAGGTTGAGACAGTTTTAACACTTTATTGAGCTCACCAAATGTGTTTTACCGCCCTCTTTGTTTGTTCCCCAGGAGCCATGTCTGCCGTGTGAGTCAGTGGGTGGTGCTTAAGAGGGAGTGCAGGCTTATGGAGCATGTCTTTGAATGCTGGGAAATGTAGCCTAGACTAACTGGAACCTTTCTAGGGGGTAAACCAGAGGTATTCAGAGAGCTGTGTGAATAATATGTAACGTTATTGTTTTTATACCTAACACTGGAATATCATCTTGTGTGTTGGGAATGTGCTGTGAAATGTGAAACAGCGTTGTCAAGCTGAATCTGTTAGTCACTGTTGGTGGAGAATGTACCCTATGAATTGTTTATGGTGTCACCCATGCTGTTAAAAGTGGCCATGTTGCCATGTTTTGAGAGATTATAGGCTTGTTCGAGATATGGCTGCGCCTGGCCTTGGTGGTCAGCGAGAGCAGCCAAACGCAGTGGGGGGAGGAGAATAGAAAAGAGCCTCAACTCGGACACCTGCAGCCTACGTGAACAATGGCGGGTCTTGCGGTGTTAACAGCTGATAAAGTAGATGCAATAGAAAAATAGAAAAAAAAAGAAAGAAAAGAATTAGAAAGAGTAGAAGGAAAAATAGATCCAAATGCAATAGAGATGTAGTGCTTTTAAAGACACTCACAAATCATAAGAGTAAAAATCTACGGCACTTGAGCCTCTTCATGATCTGAAATACTAATTATGAAAAAAGAAATATGTTAAATACTGCATGAAAATGAACTGTCGTGCTAGGAGACATGATAGTATTAGAGTAAATGTAAGGTCTTTTTTTAAGAGTTTTAGAGGAGATATATATTTTACAGTACAGTGAGTTAAACGCTGGGCTTCTAACCAATGAGGATTAAGCTCTGTCATCATCAAGCCGTTTTTCGGCTCGCGTAGTTCATGGAGATCAACTGCGGCGACTTTGTATGAAGCCTGAAGTCGAACATGTCTTATGTGTATTTGCCTGGCTGGAACCCTTGGGGTGGGTATGTCTATGGATTAGATGTTGGGGATCTGCCCTGATTGAGTACAGGTAGTTTGGTGCCTGTAGGTTAAATTAAATCATAATGTTTGAGTGTGACCGAAAATCAATAGGACTCTATGGGCAAAAAAGAGAGATGAAAAAAAAAGATAAATAGACGAGTGCAGATCAAACCAACACTACAGTCATGGTGAGGGGTCTGCCTGGAATCAGCGTATGCAAAACAGTCTCTTTCGGTCCAGCAGAAGTTTAGTAGATTGGTGTGCACTTTTTCATCCCATTCATTTTCTATGGGAACTTTTTTTGGAAAATATCTGTAGTTTTCCAGAATTTGTGTGTCCGATCCAAAAGCTGTGTACAAGCCTAAATCACCCAATCATACCTGACAATCTGGAGTTAGAATGGAGTCAATATTTTGAAAACTGTGGGGGGGAATTGCACAGCGAAGATCTGCCAGAAAGCAAAAAATGAATAACAATATATAGTTATAGCGAGAGAGAGAGAGAGAGAGAGAGAGAGGGATAGCACTACTGCAGGAATCCCAGTAACTTGGATGCCGTGACTTTTCCTCTGCAATGAATATCCCAACATTTCAAGCTAATCTTCCTCTGCCACATCTGTAGCGCACCGCACGGTTTATGACCATGGACAATAATTTGAACCCATTTCTTTATATATAGAAAACACATGAAAACCCATTTATTTGATCCTCAAATATAATAAGAACCAATGGGCAGTTGCCAAATTCCAGGAATGAACTGGAGAGGCAGCCTAATTCAGGGTGAAGTGTTGAAATGTAAGACGAATACTCTTAAGTGCTTTTCCCACCGCAACACCATCTGCACCTTTTCACAGCAGTCAGACAGATTCTTCTTCAGATTCACCCTGAAGACCATGAAAGTAACCTTTTTCATCGTAAGTGTTTTTCAATTTTCAACAGTCGTGAGCTGTCAAGACGGCTTCTCTCGCATGCTAATTTCTGCTAATTGCCCTCTAGTTAGCATATTCCCTCACCGAACACTTTATTAGGAACACCGCATTTTCCATTTTAGCAGCTCTACTTACCGGGTAGGAGCACTTTCTAGATTTGTCTCTCTGCATACTTCATTATCCCTATTTACCCTGTTCTTTAATGGTCAGGACTGCCATAGGGCCACCACAGAGTAGGTATTATTTGGGTGGTGGATCATTGATAAACCACTAATGAAGGACTAGAGGTCGACCAACACAAGTGTAGTAGTAGATGAGCTGCTCTCTCGAAACCTTAAAGGTGGACCAATAAGTTAGGCGTGTGTAATAGAGTGTACAGTGAGTGGACACAGTGTGTCTGATCCACTAGTACAACAACAATATATAGTTGTTGGTGTGTTAGTGGGTGTTGTGCTGGTACTATATATAGTTGTTTTAGATATGTACACACACACACATTTAGATGTACTGCACCATTTCAACAAAACAAACTCATTCCCTCATGTTTGGCAGGCTATAAATTATCCACAAGGGGGAGCTATTAGCACATAATTACTATTGTTTGATCATATGGGTAATTTGACCTTAATCAAGGAAAGTATAGTTCAGCTGGGCTGTGCAGATGCCTGCAGGCCGAAAATACACCAGGGGTCCTACGGAAGACCGAACCTTCATATCAATCACATTGTGGTGGGAAATAAGGACACTGTATGTATAATTTTTTTTATTTAATTTGCATTCTGATGCTTCATTGCGGACCTTTTATTTTTTTGCCATCATTTTCAAAAATATATCCAATAAACTTTTTCACATACAATATTTTGTGTACATTTTTTTCTTTAAGATATTACATTCAGGAAATTAGGAGTAAATGTTTATTTGCTGAACAAAATGATGAAATTTGAATGGCAAGTGGGAGCTGTATGTGGAAGTTGGCCTGTAAACCAGTGACCTTCCAATTAGCATGTGCTTACGGGAACCAGTAGGATGGGTCATTGCTGAAGGTCAACATCCCAGATGCCATCTGGCTGGTGTAAGTATCTGTGTGTTGTATGTGTGTGTGGTCATGTATTTAGCTTAATGTGGGGACCAAATATCCTCAGGATGATGTGAATATTTGATCAGTTTGTGGAAATATTAATAAGAAAATGGCTTATTCTTGACAAATTTGCAGTATTTACTGAAGTAAGAGTTTTTCTTTTGGTTGAGGTTAGGCTAGGTTAGATGTAGGTCCAGCACTGCAACGGTAACTTGAAATATCCTTCAAAGATAGGTATACAAGGTTACGTGCACCTGAGAGAAGGATTGTAAAAGGATTCTGAGAGAACATGGAGCAGATGGATGACATCATCAGCAAGCGTGACATGGGCAAGGTCACATCTGGACCCTGAATGATGTCTGGAGGAGGGCTGAAGGTGACAGACACCAGAGAGTTGGCGGATGACCCTGAGCATGTGTTCTTTATTTTCCCAGCTTATTAATTCTAGACAAAATAAACATCAAACATAACTTATTTATTTTTCAGCGTCAGGAAACTCATAGAAAATTATACGACGACTAAATATAATATCAGATTGTGTAAATTTGTTTTAGACTTTAGTTTCTCAGTTTTCAGTTTTTCCAGATCTCCAAAATACAGTCCAACCCTGTGTTCACACCGACAGTGACAGGACAGGAGATCATTTATTTTTAATGAAAGCTGGCGATTTACGGCGACAGGCGGCAGTGCGAACATTGGCGACGCAACAAAGTTGAGCAAAGTTTAACTTTATGCAAATTAGAAGCGAAGCGATGTGGCCTTCACCAATAGGAATTGAGCATTGAGCAGGGTGGCTCCTGCTTTATCTACACCACTGTGAAACTGTTTGCTTCCTTAATGGTTTCTAGATAACTGTTTCTGCTAGAGATGGAAGAGGAACTCGTTGTTGCAAATAATAAATGCAGATTTTTGTCATCTTGACTGCGCAGACAGTGATGCTCACGCAGGGACGACATTTATAGACAAGCTATTTCTCTCCAGGATTTTTATTTTGAGCGGGAACGCGTCTAATTAGTGGTAAAAAGCTGGACAAGTATCTGATTTGTAGTCAAAATGTACTTTTTTATCTATATACTCTGTAGATACTAGCTAGTAAGGTATGTTGTACTGCTGTAGCATTTGCTTGGCATCAGTGAAACCATGTCAACCAAAGGTCAGCTAGAGTTCAGAAACACCCACGGTCAGCGTTTTGGGCGATCAGTGGTGAAAAGTAGCTGTCGGCGTGAACGCAGGCTAAGACATTTAGCATTTTCTGCTTCCCATAATCCAGTGATGTTGAAGTCTGGACTCTGGAATCGTCAGTCTATTGTTCCCGAGACCACCAGCAGCTTCTTTGTATGAGGTGTCCTTTTCCTTTTTGAACAGGTACACATCCTTTCAGACCCTTAAAATTGAGGTGCCTTCTCACAGTGGAAGGATGGACAGAAACAGGTGTGGATGTTTTCTTACCTGAAGCAGGAGCTGAGCTTAATGTTCTCCTCTCTCTTAAAGACGAAAGCTTATATTCTATTTTTTTTATATTCAATCTTTATTTTTTATTTTTTGTCATAACTGTTCTGTTTTGCCTTAGATAGATGCCTCTATCTATCTATCTATCTATCTATCTATCTATCTATCTATCTATCTATCTATCTATCTATCTATCTAACAAAATAAGGGGCAGGCGCTGGGGTGGGCGACAGGGTCCGAGACGCCGGTGTGGGCGGCGAGGACCGAGAACCGGTTGAAGGAGGTGAAGATCGGCTGGGGTGGCGGTGAGGGCCTGCTGGGCCTTCGGTGTTGCCGTTCCCAGACTCGTGGAAGCTGGCGACTGCTGGTATGCGGCGGGATGAGGCCGGGGAGACCACTGCCAGTGAGGCCTCCAGGGAGGACTCGAGCTGCGTCTTCTGCCAGATGAGCTGGTCCAGACGAAACAGCTCCGTGCTCAGCGACTGGAGAGCGCGTTGTTCCGGGGATGCCATGATGGTAGTTCTGAGACAGAGGGAGAGGAGAATACAGAAAAATAGGAGAGCAGAAAAGATTTGTTGGATTGGTTGGTGTTTCCCATGTTCCCAACAAACAATCAGATCGTTAAAGATTTCTTTACAAATCATGGCTATGACAGGGAAATGTAAAAAGGACATAGACAGACAGAACAAGGCGAGGTGTGAACATTTATAGAGCTCTGAAGTTGTTTTACACATGAAGTGAAATGGTGGAGGCAATAACAGACAGACAGTTGGTTAAACCAGTGCTCAGCTGTGGCCGTTTTACATCCGAGTTAACAGTAATCTGACAGTAATGCTGATAAAAGAAGAACATAGTGGAGCTGACTCGCACGCACTGGTCATTCACTTGCATAGCCTTCAGACTACAGAGCGGAGCAGCAAGCACATTCCACAAACATCCTTTTAGCGAATGGATTAATAGTCAAATCTGCCACTCAGAAGCATGCGATACATGTGTTTACCCTCTGAAGCATCAAAGTAAATATGTGTATGTGGTACAAAAAAAACCTACAGCTTCATTGTTGGCCATGAATTGAAATACATGCCATTTTATTTAGTTTATTCATTTCCATCGATTACCTACTGTATTTATTTGCATGTTGATTATGCTCTTGTTTCAAGGCCGCATCCGCAATGCATTGCCACTCATACCGGTCACACTGTTGACCTGCAGGCTTATGATTCAGCTGTTATGAGAGTGAGGAGTTTGCACCCACAGTTGACCCATGCAGTTTAATATGAGTGCTGTAATAAACTCTAACTTGTTTTCTGTTGCTGCTACACACTGAAACTGGTTTTCCTCACAGCTCTGTGTGCGGCGTGATATCACTTACATTGGAGAACGTATAGAAAACCGCCTTTCAAATAATACGCACCAGTGGACAAATTGCTAGTTTGTACCATAACCAGTAACTCTTCCTATAAAAGCACCTCCTTGTATCTACACACACTGTCCACTGTGTCAGCTCCTCTTAACGTATAGGAGCTACACTTACAGACTGTAGTTCATCTGATTCTCTGTATACTCTGTTACTCTGTTCTTTAATGATCAGGACCCCCACAGGACCACCACAGAGCAGATACTATTTGGTAGGTGGATCATTTTTAGCAGTGACGTGGTGGTGTAGTGTTGGTGTGTGTTGCCCTGGTGTGAGTGGATCAGACACAGCAGTGCTGCTGCTGGAGTGTTTAAACACCTCAGTGTCACTGCTGGACTGAGAATCATCCACCAACCAAAACTATCCAGACAGCAGTGTCCTGTGGGCGGCGTCCTGTGTCCACTGATGAAGAACTAGAGGAACATAAACTGTGCAGCAGCAGATGAGCTACTGTCTCTGACTCTACATCTACAAGGTGGACCAGCCAGTAGTGGGAGTGTCTAATAGAGTGGACAGTGAGTGGACACAGTGTTTAAATACTCCAGGATGGTCAGTTGTTCAGCATCAGACTGAACACTCTTTCTATTCTTCGTTTCAAATCTTGGTTCACTCTTTTTGTTCTATGTTTCAAATCTTGGTTCACTCTTTCTTTTCTTCTTTTTAAATCTAAGTTCACTCTTTCTATTCTTCGTTTCAAATCTTGGTTCACTCTTTTTGTTCTATGTTTCAAATCTTGGTTCACCTTTTCTTTATTTCAAATCTTGGTTCACTCTTTCTATTCTTTGTTTCAAATCTAAGTTTACTCTTTTCTTCGTTTCAAATCTTAGTTCACTCTTTCTTTTCTTCATTTCA
Organism: Megaleporinus macrocephalus; assembly: GCA_021613375.1. Taxonomy (NCBI): domain Eukaryota; kingdom Metazoa; phylum Chordata; class Actinopteri; order Characiformes; family Anostomidae; genus Megaleporinus; species Megaleporinus macrocephalus. The sequence continues at coordinate 9,693,363 of CM038702.1, forward strand.
AATCTTGGTTCACTCTTTTTATTCTATGTTTCAAATCTTGGTTCACTTTTTCTTTCTTTGTTTCAAATCTTGGTTCACTTTTTCTTTTCTTCATTTTAAATCTTAGTTCACTCTGTCTTTTCTTTATTTCAAATCCAAGTTCACTCTTTTCTTCATTTCAAATCTTAGTTCACTCTTTCTTTTCTTCATTTCAAATCTTGGTTCACTCTTTTTATTCTATGTTTCAAATCTTGGTTCACTTTTTCTTTCTTTGTTTCAAATCTTGGTTCACTCTTTCTTTTCTTCATTTAAAATCTAAGTTCACTCTTTTTATTCTTCGTTTCACATCTTGGTCCTCTCTTTCTTTTTTGCTTCAAATCTTAGTTCACTCTTTCTTACTTGGTTTCAAATCTTGATTTACTCTTTCTTTTCTTTGTTTCAAATCTAAGTTCACTCTTTCTTTTCTCCGTTCCAAATCTTCATTCACTCTTTTTTTTTTCTTTGTTTCAAATCCTAGTTCACTCTTTTTTCTCTCAGTTTAAAATCTTGGTTTACCCTTTCTTTTTGTCATACAACCCAACTCGTGGTTGTGCAGCTTATGCAGTATGAGGGGAGGAACAAGGGATAAATTAATGACAAATAGAGGAGACTGCTGCACAGGACGTGCAGTTGTTTGGCATCAGACACCACAGGGTGGTCAGATGTTCGCATCAGACCACAGAGGATGGGTAGTTTTTAACAACAGACCACAGAGGATGGGTCATTTTTAGCATCAGACCACAGAACATGGGTAGTTTTTAGCATCAGACGACAGAGGATAGGTAGTTTTTAGCATCAGACCACAGAGGATAGGTAGTTTTTAACATCAGACCACAGAGGATGGGTAGTTTTTAGCATCAGACCACAGAGGATGGGTAATTTTTAGCATCAGACCACAGAACATGGATAGTTTTTAACAACAGGCCACAGAGGAAGGGTAATTTTTAGCATCAGACCACAGAGGATGGGTAATTTTTAGCATCAGACCACAGAACATGGGTAGTTTTTAACAACAGACCACAGAGGATGGGTAGTTTTTAGCATCAGACCACAGAGGATGGGTAATTTTTAGCATCAGACCACAGAACATGGGTAGTTTTTAGCATCAGACCACAGAGAATGGGTAATTTTTAGCATCAGACCACAGAGGATGGGTAGTATTTAGCCTCAGACCACAGAACATGGGTAGTTTTTAGCATCAGACCACAGAGGATGGGTAGTTTTTAGCATCAGACCACAGAACATGGGTAGTTTTTAGCATCAGACCACAGAGGATGGGTAGTATTTAGCATCAGACCACAGAGGATGGGTAGTATTTAGCATCAGACCACAGAACATGGGTAGTTTTTAACAACAGACAACAGAACGTGGGTAGTTTTTAACATCAGACTGTACGGGATGGTCAGTTGTTTAGCTCAACAAAGAAACACTCTGATAGTTGTTTCTGTTGGTGGTAGGAGGTGGTGGTCATGATGATAAATTACTAAAGTTGAAGTGTTGCTGTTCCTTTGCAGTGATTTGCTTTCTGTCTGGTCTGCAGAGAGGGTGACCACCTTCGGTCAAGTTTCTCTTTGCACTCTTATAAAATTCAAAATACGACTATGCTTCTCTTTGACAGCTGAAAAATATCCAGAGTGTTTCTCCTGACACAAACACATGCATGCTGCTCCTACGTACCTACGTCTGGCAGGCTTTGGGCAACGCTGGGAGTTTTTCAAAGCACGGTAATCAACCACGCTTTTAATGATAATAACACTTTTACTGTGGTAGTTTTCAGACTGTAGCCTGTAGAACTGCGTGTTCAGACAGTTCAAAACGATTCAGATTCATTTCACCGAGTGATTCGTTTCTGAAATAAATCTTTAAAAGAACTGTAATGAGCTGTACCATTACTGACTCCTACAGAGAGGCTGAGGAGATGAAGCCCGGCTGCTTATGGGTGGAGTGTCTGAGTTGTGAAGAAATGCTTCGTTAATACAATAACAGTGTGCAGCGTGAAGCTGACTCAATTAGTATTCTTCATATGATGAAGGCCAGCAGAGTCTCACCTGAAGCCAAGGACAGAGCACCGCACACACTGGGCTGGGGTGAGGTGTGTGTTTTGACTGGAGAGGAATTGTGTGGATTATAATGGATCAGCTGCGTGTGTGTATTTTGAAGTGGGTGTTCAGATGAGGAGTGTGTGTGTGTGTGTGTGTGTGTGTGTATTACATGTCTTAGAGAGTCTGACACTGACAGCAAACACACGGAATACTGATGACCATCATCAAACCTACCATACAGCGCAGTGCAGCTACACACACAGACACACAGAAGGATGCCTGTGTATGTGTGTGTGTGTGTGTGTGTGTGTGTGTGTGTGTGTGTGTGTGAGAGAGAGAGAGTGGGGGGTAAATGCACATTTCACAGAGAAATTGGAAAAATGTCAAACTCTCCTGACAGATTCAGGCCTGTAATGACCTTTCTGCTTTACATGGAGATCCTTCAATCACGTTTGAATCTCTCTCTTTTTCTTTTATCCCACGACATATCTCTCTCTTTCTTTTTTGTTTTCTTTCTCTCTCTCTCTCTCTCTCTCTCTCTCTCTCTCTCTCTCTCTCTCTCTCTCTCTCTCTTTCTCCCCTGACATATTCCAGCCAGTAATGAGGCCTTTCTACTTCATTCATATACATCACGCAGTGCTGTCTGAACCTCTCTTGCTCTCTTTTTCTTTTTTTCCTCACAACATATCTCCCTTTCTTTTTGCTCCCTTTCATTTTTCCTTATTGCTTTTTATTTTTCCTTCTCTTTTTCTTTCTCTCTGTCCTATAATGACATCTCTCTGCTTTACACGAAGATCCTTCACTCATATACAACAAGGTGTTGTCTGTACCTCTCTCTCTTTATTTTTCTATTTTTTTCCTGCAACATATTTACTTTCATTTTCTTTCTTTTTCTCTCTCTCTTTCTTTTTTCTTGCAACATATCTTACTTTCTTTTGCTTTCTTTCTCTCTCTTTCTTTTTTCTTGTAACATATCTATCTTTCTTTTGCTTTCTTTCTCTCTCTTTCTTTTTTCCTATAACATATCTCTCTTTCTTTTGCTTTCTTTCTCTCTCTTTCTTTTTTCTTGTAACATATCTCTCTTTCTTTTGCTTTCTTTCTCTCTCTTTCTTTTTTCCTATAACATATCTCTCTTTCTTTTGCTTTCTTTCTCTCTCTCTTTCTTTTTTCTTGTAACATATCTCTTTCTTTTGCTTTCTTTCTCTCTTTCTTTTTTCCTATAACATATCTCTCTTTCTTTTGCTTTCTTTCTCTCTCTCTTTCTTTTTTCTTGTAACATATCTCTTTCTTTTGCTTTCTTTCTCTCTCTTTTTTCTTGCAACATATCGCCTTTTCTTTTGCTTTCTCTCTTTCTGTCTTTCTTTTTTCTTGTAATATCCCCATTTCTTTTGCTTTCTTTCCCTCTCTTTCTTTTTTCTTGTAACATATCTCCCTTTCTTTTGCTTTCTTTCTCTCTTTCATTTTCTCTTTCTTTTTCTCTTTCTTTTTTCTTGTAACATCTCTTTATTTTGCTTTCTTTCTCTCTTTTTCTTGTAACATATCTCTCTTTCGTTTCTTTCTCTCTCTTTCTTTTTTCTTGCAACATCTCCCTTTCTTTCTCTCTCTCTTTCTTTGTTCTTGTAACATATCTCCCTTTCTTTTGCTTTCTTTCTCTCTCTTTCTTTTTTCTTGTAACATATCTCCCTTTCTTTTGTTTTCTTTCTCTCTCTTTTTTGTAACATATCTCCCTTTCTTTTGCTTTCTTTCCCTCTCTCTTTCTTTGTTCTTGTAACATATTTCCCTTTCTTTTGCTTTCTTTCTCTCTCTTTCTTTTTTCTTGTAACATATCTCCCTTTCTTTTGCTTTCTTTCTCTCTCTTTCTTTTTTCTTGTAACATATCTCCCTTTCTTTTGCTTTCTTTCTCTCTCTTTCTTTTTCTCTTTCTTTTTCTCTTTCTTTTTTCTTCCAACATATCTCCCTTTCCTTTGCTTTCTTTCTCTCTTTTTTCTTTCTTGTAACATATCTCCCTTTCTTTTGCTTTCTTACTCTTTTTCTTTCTTTCTTGTAACATATCTCCCTTTCTTTTGCTTTCTTTCTCGCTTTCTTTGTTTCTTGTAACATATCTCCCTTTCTTTTGCTTTCTTTCTCTCTCTCTTTCTTTTTTCTCTGTTCTATATTGAGATCTTTCTGGTTAACATGGAGATCCTTCACTCGTATGTACACAGTGCTGTCTGAAGCTCTGTCCCTTGCTGTTTTTCTTTTATCATATATTTTTTCTTTTCTTTTCTTTTCTCTTTCTTTCTTTTTTCTCTGTATGTGTCTCTCCTTCTTCTTTCTCTCAGCGTCTCTAGCTTACAGGTCAGGCTTATGTGTCTGCAAACACACAGGAGATCACAATATAGTGCTGTAGTTCATCCAGACACAAGATGTTTTTTATCATCTCAGACTTGATTTATTTCCGTTTGTGGAGCAATTGGAAAGATTTGAGTCTTAAAGGTTTTACCAGACTGTACATCATGTTCCTGAGATGTCTCCTAAAGTTAGCCTGTGAGGATGAGAGGATGAAAGAGTAGCACTGCTGCCCTGATGGCGTATTCTCACGTCTTATCAATCATGTTGAAGGTGTTTCTCCTGGTTAGATCATTTAAGAACAGATGGCCAACAAGAGAAAGAACAAACACAATAATGGTTCAAGCTCCTGCCAAGAAACCATCATTGCCACCGTTGCCGGCTCACGTCAGATCTCCACCTCCTGGGGTCTGTGTGCCCGGTTTCAACCATCACTGCAGCTTCAGTCTAAAGCAACTGCTGGCTAAAGTCTAAAGCAACAAATAGGTGAAAAGCAGAGCAAGTGTTTGAGCGTATTGTCCCGCAGCCGCCTTGAAGTTAGTGAAGTCACTGTTATTGGATTTGTTTCTCATTCAGTCATTTATTTCTTCCCCCCAATCCAATTTTCATTGTATTCGATTTCAATATGTGGCAAAGCTTTACCTTTTTGGCTTATTTAGCTGCATTTTATATTCCCTACATCTCACTCCTCATAGCCGTGTAGAAACTGGCCCACACACACACACACACACACACACATGCTCCATCCTAAACAGAATGCATCTCGCTCTGTTTTCCTCACCTCCACACTGAGCACCATTGTTAAAAGGGCATTCATGGACGCAGACTGTTATCATACAGAATGATGCATAAGCCGAGGTCTCGGGGTTAATGCTGACATTTATGAGAGATTAGTAAACTTGTTAACATTTATGCTTGGCAGGGAAGAATTACTGACCAGGCCACTGGGGACAGTCCCCAGGGGCCTCTGACTGCCAGGGGCCTCTGACTACCAGGTCTCTGGGGGGGAGGCCTTAGACCACGAGGCTGGAGCTGAACCAAATACATGGAGCCATCCACTGCAGAAGTAAACATTAGATCACATGTATCTGCTCTCGGGCCATTTAGGTTATATACTGCAGCATCGGCGTAAAGAAGACACAGGAAACACTTTATTGAACAAGGCTGCAGTGGAGACCACCGCCCAGCACTACCAAACAGCCTGGATAGGAGGTGGGTCATCAGCAGCCTTCCATTCTACAGTGACAGTGGGCATTAACACTGACCACCACACCTCTAAACAGCCCCACAGTCCAGCACAACACAGCCTCCGAGCACATATACACAGCTTTAAACTATCACTCCTAACTGTTTACATGTTTAAGTCTCTCTTACTGCATGTCTGGTTGTAAGCACTTCCTCCCAGTGCCTGCAGAGGTCGCAGTCTCTGGAATACTAGGTAGCTCCGGACACACACACACCCCTCCTGCACACGCTTACTCATCTATTCATTACACACACCTGACAGTCATTACCGCAAACGGCGGTGGCTCATTAGCGCACCCCTTAAAACTATGGCATTCAGTGTGTGGCCAGCTTCTGATGAGCCTCCCCGTAGGTCCAGCCTAACCCTTTCATCTCCATAGTGTGGTCCTGTCATACTTTCTGGAGCCCTCGAGGTCTGTGGACTCGCCGACCTGCCCGAGCATTCACCTCCTGTTGTCTGAGCCCTTCCCCATGGCGTCTCTACCCCATGGGTCTCTACGAAGTGAGGTTGGTGTGGCCATTGACTGTCTAGCTCGCTCCTGCCGGTTCTCAAGTGACTTTTGAATCTAGCAAATATAAACTGTGTTAGTACACTCCCCCTGAGAACAGAGGACAGAGGAAGTGGTTTGAACCCCCCCCAGGGATCCTTCTCCTGGCAAGCTTCAGAACGACACAAGGACTAACCTTAGTTTGTTTTGAACTGTTCAGACAGGCCTAGCTCCTGGTTTTCTCTCCAGCACTCAGGAAGCTATCCTGTAGCTTCCTGCTCAGACAGGAGGTCCTCGAAGCTCAGTGGCTCGCAACAGCAGCTACCCCGACATTCACCATCTCACCTGCTCCAGTAGCTGCCTCCCCAGGTCATCTGGTCTCTCTGGACCTTTCCGTCTGTGGGCTCAGTGCTGCGCTTTGTGTTCACATTTTCAGCCCTTGTTTGAGTTAATAAAGTCTTGCATATGGATCGCAACGCCATGTCTGATTCATTACACCGGTGTCAGACGGGACATAATTCCTGGAGAATCTACGACTGAGGTGGTCTGTTCTATTGTCTGCTCAGACAGGACGTAGTTCCTGGAGAATCTACGACTGAGGTGGTCCGTTCTATTGTCTGCTCAGACGGGACGTAGTTCCTGGAGAATCTACGACTGAGGGGGTCCGTTCTATTGTCTGCTCAAACGGGACGTAGTTCCTGGAGTATCTACGACAGAGGGGGTCTGCTCTATTATCTGCTCGGACGGGACATAGTTCCTGGATGATATACGACTGAGGGGGTCCATTCTATAATCTGCTCAGACAAGATGTAGTTCCTGGAGAATCTACGACTAAGGGGTCCGCTATATTATCTGCTCAGACAAAATCAGTTACTGCTAAGCTGGTCCACATTGAGGCTACCATCGATGATCTACATCAGTCTACTCTGGCCTGGCTGGACGCGGTTGGCATGCTGCTTCCCCGGCCTTTGCCCAGCCCAGTACATTGCATTCCACTCTGCGTTGTGACTATTCAATAAACAAGCCTGATAATGGATCTATCTTCTGTCTCTGAGTGTCCTGATTCGTCACAGGCTATGTTTGTGGCGGGCACTGTATATGCACATGCACACAGCCAGTGTGTTTGGAATGGACTCCTGATTTAAATGTATTATTTTATTTGTTCCACATGCGTAAGAAAGCGCTGGCCTTTCATTCGAAGTAAATTTGCAGCAACTTAAGGCAGGATACGTTCGCCTCCGACGCAAAAGGAGGTCAATATCTGCGGCGGAATTGCTGCTGTAATTGGCCACAGTTGAGTTGCTGTGGTCAGCAAAAGCTGATGAATATACAATGCGGCTGTTCTTACCTGCCGAATGCACAGACACCTTGAAGCGACAGGAAAATACATTCCACCTGTTGAAGGTGACAGTGAAAAACAGAGGATAAATAATACACTCGCTCTCGCCATGAACAAATGCTGCTCATTAACTCTCGGTGGTTTGTCATATTGTCTCCACCAGTTGGCAGTAAATTACTGCGCCGAATAGAAAATGTTTAGATCGCACTATTCTTTTGTTTTTCTTTGCAAAAGCTGAAAAAACAACTGCAAAACTAAAGGAACGACTATTAAAACCACTATCTTGCTGGAAGTACTATACTTCACATATTTATTTGCACTAAATAACTCTAATTGGTATGGAGCATTAAATTGTGAGGGGGTTGTTTAAGTGTGAAATAGGTTCTTCACACTCACACATCTTGGTGTCTTATACTGAAAGTGGTTCTGCTATGTGCTTCCTCTTTTCTCCAGAGTCCCATTTGGCACCTTTATTTTGAAGTTGTTGAGATGTCAGCACTCAACCCTTTCAGCAACTAATATGGACCAATATAGTTTCACTGTGTGCTTTTAACAAAAAACTGTCAAAGTTTTACAGTCACATGCAAAAGTTTGGGCACCCCGGGATGTCTTGATTTTCTAAGTGTAAATAAGGTTACACATCCTCTACACACTTGTTGCCATCCATGCTGTAGATTTCAGTTTGCCTACTTGTGTAACCACCTTACACTAGAACAATAAGATTCCTTGGGCAAGTCTAATAACACTTCCCTTAACTACCTGTGTACAGGTAAATTGTAACACTACCTTCACCTACCTGTCTACAGGTAAACCGTAACACTACCTTCACCTACCTGTGTACAGATAAACTGTAACACTACCTTCATCTACCTGTGTACAGGTAAACTGTAACACTACCTTCACCTACCTGTGTACAGGTAAACTGTAACACTACCTTCACCTACCTGTGTACAGGTAAACTGTAACACTACCTTCACCTACCTGAGTACAGGTAAACTGTAACACTACCTTCACCTACCTGTGTACAGGTAAACTGTAACACTACCTTCACCTACCTGTGGACACGTAAACTGTAACACTACCTTCACCTACCTGTGGACACGTAAACTGTAACACTACCTTCACCTACCTGTGTACAGGTAAACTGTAACACTATCTTCACCTACCTGTGTACAGGTAAACTGTAATTCTACCTGAGTACAGGTAAACTTTTAGTCACTCTGAATAAGTGCATGGGAGGCAGTCGTGGCCTGAAGGATAGGGATCCAGTCTTGTGACCGGAAGGTCGCTGGTTCGATTCCCGGGATCCCCCAGGCCATGACTGAAGTACCTATGAGCAAGGCACCTGCTCCCCGGGCGCTGTGGATAGGGCTTCCCACCGCTCCGGGCACGTGTGCTCACTGCCCCCTAGTGTGTGTATATGTGGGTGTTTCACTGCACGGATGGGTTAAATGTGGAGGTCAAATTCCACTGTGTACAAAAACACATGTGGCTAATTCGAGTTCTGTTCTGTTCATCTGCCAAATACCATAAATGCAAATTTTAATATACAATTACTGACAAATTTAACATACTAGAAAATATATAAACCTATGAACATATTCATAACACATTATAATGCATTCATTATACAGCGCGCATAAAACACTATGTTTTCTAGCCATGTTAATTATGTATTATGAATTGTTAACATTATTAATTTTAACTAGTGTTCATAACTCATTCTAAAAGCTTGTAAGTTGTATTTGTCAGCTCTAAGTAAAGGGAGGCATGTTAAACTAAAGGCTCCTCTATTGCCATGATTGAAGCTTCAAGTAAAGTATTTACTGAAACGCAGCAACTTACAAAGTGAAGCATATTACACGCTTCTAATGTCAGATTTTAATCTACTGATGCCATCAGTATTCTTTTACCCATCGTGGTACGTCGATGTGCACCACCATTAGCTTAGCGTTAGCTTAATGCTGGCCTTACACCAAGAGATTTTCAAGCGATTTTACTGTCGCAGACAAATTTCCAATGTCGGAATAAAATCTTGAGAGTCTGGCTGGAGTTGAGTTGCGCTGGCGTCATATCGATCGTTTAGTGTGAGGTGGTCAAGACTGCAGGTTTGTCAGTCTTTTTCTCGTCCGAGGGTTACGATAAAATCAACCGTGTTTAATATCTTCACGCAAATAATGACATGAACATTGTTGACAACCAATAGGAGAGCTCTATTCACTTTTAAACGGGAAGCCACGAGGCAAGTACAGGAATGTCTGGCGGGTAAAGAAGTTAGACATGGAGGGGGGTCCAGCAAGGTTTCGGAAACTGGGGTTCTCCTGGACAGTACAAAAGGTGGAGAAACTGGTGGAGCTGTGGAGTGAGCAAGAGTGCCTCTTTGATGTGGCTTCATATTTATACCACGACAGAGTGGAAAATGAAAAAAGGTGAAGAGAAATCGCTGAAGCCCTCGAAATCCCAGCTGAACGGGGCTACAGTGTTTACAGTTAGCCTACCAGCGAACCATGCAGTTTAGCTGAATATTGTTAGCTTTAGTCATATAAATAGGAAATAATCTCAAAAGGAATCTAGTAGCAGTCTTGTAAATAGTGTCTCTGAAAGACCCCTAGTCTTTGCAAAATCATAGCCTGTGACTAGTCTGTGACTAGTCTTTAGATGTGAGAGTGTGTCAGACTTTAGTCTATTAAACGTCTTTCTAGAGTCTTTTAAAAGTCTTCTAGTGTGGGGTCAGCATAAGACTACATATCCAATAAATACTAGCAGAAATCAGCATTGCTGTAATGCAGTGTTGAGATGGTGCAGAGTGCAGGTTTCTAGTGGTTATTGATAGAACCAGTGAATCCTCCTAGAGCCCCCATGAATGAAAATGCATCGTCCTCTAGGGTGGCAAAAATGAGTGGAAGTACCCTTTTGGCTGCCATTCATGTGGAAATTATTGGGAAAAAATGAAGTGCCCTCTGAGATGCCCTTCCAGGTGAGGAAAGATGACGAATTGCCCTCGCCATGCAAGGAAAAAACATCCCAGTGAAAAAAATGAAATGCAGTGCCCTACAGTCTCCTCCACAACGAGCCCTCTAGGGCAGGCTTTCCCAAAGTTGGCGCAATGCCGGCAGTCTAGGGGTGCCGCCAAATACTTCGATAAGGTTTTGAATTGACCTCTCCAACCCTCCTTACGTCCAGAACACGCTGTGCGGCTGATAACTACGGTGGCCGAGAAGACCCAACGCGCTGCAAACAGAAAACACTTTCATCAAAACAGCAACATGGGCACTACATTTCACAAACACACTGCAAAAACGTGAACGTGCTACAAAACCGTCCAGAAATGTTTCTGGAGGACACTTAAAGGACGTGGGACCGCATACGGCAACGCAATGTAAACAGAACCACGTGGAGCTGCAGTAAAGTCTAATGAGAAGTAGGTTTGGCTATATTTACTAACTATCCAGACTTAGACGCTAGTGATGGCCAGATGAAGCCTCTTGAAGTGTTGAAGCTTTCTCTCCAGCTGGTTCAAAACAAGATTCATTACTCGAAGCTTCATGTGCACACGAACGTTTATTGTCATTTCAACTATTTGCGATGGCCTCTTGCAAAGTTGTCAATATGGGAACAAGTATATACATAAAACCTTAATTTCATTTTCTGTGGTTCATTTTTTATCTGATCTGTGTTTGATTGTGTGGGTCTGTTAATAACTGCCAGTATGATTTCAGTCAGTAAATAATCCAATAGTATGTGAGATATTGATGTTAAAACTGGTGCAGTGGTTTTAAGAGATGGGACAGTGATTGTGAAGTGATGATGACTTTAATTTTTATTAAGAAACAATAAATCACGCCAATACTCGAACCACGTCCTGAGACAGCGAGACTTCAGACGTCATCAGTGACGTCACTCGCCCTTAACGAAGCAAGCCTCCATACGTGCTTCATAAATGGCTTTCTGGATTTCTCGAAACAAAGCATCGGTATCATTTAGCCATCACTGTTAGACACTATCGTGGCTCCGTGTGGTTCTGTTTACATTGCGTCACCGTATGTGGTCCCACGTCCTTTAAGTGTCCTCCGGAAACGCGAGTCTTCTTGGCCACCGTAGATAACAAACCTTTACAGAATTTTTCAGGGGACTAACAAGTTTAGCCAGTGGTTCCCAAGCTGGGCACGTGTGCACTAAATGATGTTCGCATTTTTTAATGCACCCGAGCACTACCAGTCCAGACAGCCTCACAGCTGCAATGCAGCTTTGCCCAAACCGCCGGCCCAGCTAGCCGCATAGCTGCGATGTAGTGTTGCTTAGGCAGCCGGCCCAGAAGGCGGCATAGCTCCAGCATAGCTCTGCTTTTTGTCACAGTCCAGAGAAAAGTTAATGTAAAACGGGTTTTGTTAGACGTGATTTTGGAGCTTTTCTATTGGTCTAATTATTGTGATTTTTTTGCAGGATACAAAGAGCAGCAGCGAAGTTCATAGAACATAGAAAAATGAAAATCGACAGAAAATATAAAGATACATTTTTTTTGTTCTTTGGAGAGCGACTTTACACATGCAGCTAAAAAACACAGATCCAGGCAGCTCACGTGCCCAGGTAGGCATATAGCCGCCTTGTATTGTCATTTAGGCAGCCGGCCCGGCTGTAGCTCCAGCGTAGCTCTGCTTATTGTCACTGTCCAGAGAAAAGCAAGCATCTCCAAATGTTGCTTTACAGGAGAGACCAAAACCATTCTCAGTGTTCAGTGTAAGTTATCGTAAAAAAGGGTTTTGTTAGACGTGATTTTGGAGCTTTTCTATTCGTCCCATTGTTGTGAAATTGTCACAGGATGTAAAGAGCAGCTGCCGAGTTTATATAATATAGAAAAAAATATAAATACATTTTTTTTTGCACTGCAATGTTATGCATGCAGCTGAAAACAACCACAGGTTCAGGCAGCCTCATAGCTGCTTAGCTGTGTCATCCAGGCAGGCAGCCTTGTAGCTGTAATATAACATTGAATGTTGCCATTATCATGTCTGTGTGTGTGAAGAGTTCTGTCTATGTTTCACGTCTGTTTATGAAGTAACTGTTTTAAAGGTTTCACTGTGTGTTTTTATCATATTGGTGTACTTACACGGTTTATCTCGATAATCTCAAATAGCTCAGTGTTTTTATCATAAATCATAGCTTTCTGTGTAATGCCATATTGGAATCCTTCTCGGTTCCCTTAACGACCAGTCTCACTCGCACGTTGGCCAGTGACATTTTGCACAGGAAATAAGATTTAATTTAATTTCAGTAATGTAATGATGCTTGCAAGGATGAGAAGATGGTGAAATGCAGATGTAGGCTGGTGGAGGGGTGCAGAGGGGGGGATACATCACCAGTAATGTCATGTTTGCTTTTGGTTCTTAAATTTGAGTAAGACTCTACACTCACTGAACACTCTCAACTCTATTAGACACTCCATCCTTACTGGTCCACCTTGTAGATGCAAATTCAGAGACAGTAATGCTAGGCCCCAAGTCATGTGGTAGGTCCACTGTAGTAGGAACCAGGGGGGATGGGGGAGACGTGTCCCACACGATATCAGAAACAGGTAGATTTGTCCCACCCAAAAATTAAACCACAGAAAAGCAGAAACTGTTTAAAAACACTTTCATCTTAAAAGCGTGTTTTGGCAGCCTTCGCAATTCAAACGCTGTGTTTGTTGTTAGCAACAGGCTCTGGTTGTCAGGTGATCTGGGTCTTTCACTTTGTTAGGGCTTGTGTTGAGATGCCTGTTCAGAAATATCCTGCAGTCAGCAGCTTCAGTGACCCGAGCTCTCGCCTCGCTGGAGCGTGGGGTAGCTCGCGCCAGCTTTAAACACAAGCTCAGTGATGAAAGCAGTGATTAGCTACAATGACCATAAATACTACAGTGAAACAGCTTTTGTGTTGTTATGGTAACAAACTAGGAGGGTTTGTGTTAATGTTTATTAATGTAACGTAAAGTTACATTACTCTCTGGCCAAGCCCCAAACTGCAGACTACTACTACACTAAATATGTAAAAAATAAAAATATAATAAATAAATAAATAAATAAATAAATAAATATATAAAAGGACACCATCGTTAGAAGTGCTTTCAGTAGTGCAGTACGTAATGTTCCAGAGGGTGCTGTTTAGGACACAGCCTTACTGTCTAACATTAATGTTGTCCAGTCAGGAAACCTTAATATACTTTTATTTGTCATTTCATTTCATCATTATACTCCAAAGAAAATAATATCGTTTTTGGTTATATTTGTATAGAATCAAGATATTGCGTGTATAATTTAAAGGTTTTCTGACAGTACCATGTAATGTGAAGTATCTTGTTTAGTAAGTGACCCTTAATTGGATTAATCTCATAATAAATAAAAGATAATGTTGTATTTTGTTTATTAATTAGTAATTTACTGTAATTCCACAAATGTTGTTCTACGTCACTATACATACGGTGATTTACTACCTTACCTACAGTGGAACCAGCTTATAAGTAATATTTTAGCGGATAGGTTGGGCTTAGATTCATATTAGCAAATGTGCCCCCCAATGTTAAACCCACTCCTACGCCCTTGGGTAGGTCCCCTATGTTCCCCCCCTGCCACTCAAACTGCTGTACTGGATGGTTCTCCTCCTGTGTTGCTGCTATGTTGGAGGCTGCAGAGTTGAACGGCATGGAGGATAAAGTCAGGCTGGTGAGGAAGGAGGCGAATTGATGGTGGTGTTTCTGCTCTTCTTCGCTGAACCCTGAGGCTGAAGGACTCCTCGTCAGGGGTCTTAGTTAATTAACCAAACGAGCTGCTGTGAGGAAGACTTACACCAAGCTCAGCGAGGCATGAGATTAGAGCGCAGAGAAAGAAGAGAAAAGAATGAGAGAGAGCGGGCAGGGCGAGAGAAAGAGAGATCATCATCCCTCTTTGTTTCACCCTAAGCAACAACTTTCCTTACTTGGACCAGCTAAAAGAGTCTGGAGAGAATAACTGATGCATTACAGCTAAAAGAGTCTGGAGAGAATAACTGATGCATTACAGCTAAAAGAGTCTGGAGAGAATAACTGATGCATTACAGGGAGTATGAGCAGCTCCACTGGATGTCGTAGTTTATAGACGGACATGTTCTGCAGGGCCGGGCATTGATGTGGAATATACTCCTTGGTCTCAGTATGACACAGTACAGCTCTCCTATGCTTCACAGCATCTCTATTAAAGATGCAGCAGCAGGTTAGGTGGTTAATTGAGCTTAAGGAATTGAAGGGTTGGGCTGGTATTGTATCAGCCGCATTCTTAAAAATAGCTGACCTTTTTTGAAGTGATGCCATATTGGAATCCTTCTCGCTTCCCTTAACGTCCAGTCACACTCGCACGTTCACCAGTGACATTTTGCACAGGAAATAAGATTTAATTGAATTTCAGTAATGTAATGATGCAATAATGTAATAATGCTTGCAAGGATGAGAAGATGGTGAAATGCAGGTGTAGGCTGGTGGAGGGGTGTAGAGGGGGGGATACATCACCAGTAATGCCACGTTTGCTTTTGGTTCTTAAATTTGACTATGACTCTACATTCACTGAGCACTTTATTAGGAATGCCTACCTGGTATCTACTCTCTCCACCATATACCATATAGGAGCACTTACAGACTGTAGTTCTTCTGATTCTTTGTATACTTTCCATGTTCTTCAAATGATCAAGACCTCCACAGGACCACCTGGGTGGTGGATCATTCTCAGCACTGACATGGTGGTGGTGGTGTGTTAGTGTGTGTTGTGCTGGTGTGAGTGGACCAGACACAGCGGTGCTGCTGGAGTTTTTAAACACTCTCCACTCTATTAGACACTCCATCCTTACTGGTCCACCTTGTAGATGCAAATTCAGAGATAGTAGCTCATCTGTTGGTTGATGGACTGTTCTCAGTCCAGCAGAGACACTGAGAGGTATTTAAACACTCCAGCAGCACTGCTGTGTCTGATCCACTCACACCAACACAACACACACTAACACACCACCACCATGTCAGTGTCACTGCAGTGCTGAGAATGATCCACCACCCAAGTAATACCTGCTCAGTGGTGATCCTGTGAGTCCTGATTATTGAAGAACAGGGTAATACAGAGAATCAGATGAACTACAGTATGTAACTGGAGCTTTTAAACACCACAGTGTCACTGCTATCCAGCCAACAGTGTCCTGTGGGCAGTGTCCTGTGACCACTGACGAAAGACTAGAAGAACACAAACTGTGCAGCAACACATGAGCTGCTATCTCTGATTTTACATCTACAAGGTGGACCAGCATGGTAGCAGAGTCTCATAGAATGGACAGTGGACACAGTGTTTGGATTGCAAATTTCATTTTGCAGCGTAAAGTGTTTATCAGTGAGGAGTCATGCTGCCTTGCCTAAAGAGTAGCATCAATCTGCATTGTGGATTATTATTTGATATTATTATTATTGGATATTATATGCTCAAATAGGACATTAAGTAAGAGTAATACTATAATAAACACTGATTTCATTCTTATTAACAGTATTTCCTATTAACACTAAATAGTACTAAAGATAGTCTCTTCCCCCCAAAAGTCACTCAAACCTTAGCATCCACCCGCAGCACAATGTCCTACTCCACCGTGTCGAGCTTTCTGTACTATGATTGTTCATTGCTAACAACAGGAAACGTGTTTTGTTGGAATATTTGACTATAAAATTAGATGTGCAGATAGCAAGAGTGGTTCAAATGCCCACTATGGGTGTTGTGTCTTGTGCTGTAGGGAGATAAGCCTATGCACTCGGTTTTAGCAGCTGGGTGTGAATGAGTCCTCATTTGAAAGAAACCATGTCATTGTCTGAAGCACAGCTAATCGACTTTGTACTGTGTACACTGAGAACAAGAGGACAGTGTGTTTTTTGCGTGTGTGGGAGCTTGTGTGTGTGTGTGTGTGTGTGCGTGTGTGTGTGGTTCAAATGCGTGTGAAATGTTGTGCTTTGTCATTGTCATCCCGGCGGGATTGGGCCATTTTTCTGTTTTCTATACAGAAATGTGTGGCTTTGTGTTTGTGGGTGCATAGAGGTGTATGGCAGTGGTGCAATATATATATATATATATATATATATATATATATATATATATATATATATATATATATATATATATATATAATCACCTTCATTTACCATATGGGAGAACTTTGTTCTACAATTACAGACTGTAGTTCATCTGACTCTCTGTATATTTTGTTACCCTGTTAATTCTATAGTCAGGACCCCCACAGGACCACCACGGAGCAGGTATTATTCAGGAGGTGGATCATTCTCAGGACTGCAGTGACACTGACATGGTGGTGTGTTAGTGTGTGTTGCTCAGTGTCACTGCTAGACTAAGAATAATCCACCAATAAAAACTATCCAGCCAACAGTTTCTATTGAACCGCATCCTGTGACCACTGATGAAGAACCAGAGGATGACCGACACAAACTGTGCGGCAAGCGATGGGCTATCGTCTCTGGCTTTACATCTGCAAGGTAAACAACAAGGTGGGAGTGTACACACACCACCACCACATCAGAGCTGAGAATGATCCACCACCCAAATAATAGATTTAGGGGTCCCAGCCATTGAAAAATAAGGTAAAAGGTAGGTAACCAAATATGCAGAGAAACAGATAGACTACACTTTGTAAGAATACCACCTTGCGCCATACATGTATGGTACATAGAGCTGATAAATGAGACAAACAGTGTAGATACAGGGTGGTCTACTTTAGTGGTATAAAGTGGTCAGTAAGTGTAGATTTGTGACTGTGAATCAGATGGAAATATGTGGAAAGACCAAGAGATAAAGTTTGGAAGCGGCATACTACCCAGGCACTGCCAAGACAAGCCCAAAATTCAGTGTCAGAGCAAGAAAAGAGCTTGTGATGGAAGCCACAGAGCGTCAGCGATCACTTTGAAGGAGCTACAGAGTTGGCTGAGACTGGGGAGAAGGTGCACCAGACAGTGATAGAAAATGTTCTGCATACAACTGGCCTGTGCTAGAAAGAAACCATTACTAAAAATTAAACCCATCAAAGCAGGTGTGGAGTTTGGCAGAAAGCATCTGATTCTGTGGTCGGTTTAGGCTGAATCTGTTTTTCTTGCCAACTTTCAAAACACTATGTGTGGCACAAACCTAACACTGCCCATTCCTCAACAAACACCATCTCAGCAGTGAGGTATGGTGGTGGCAGCATGTTGTGGGGGTGCAAGACAAATGGACTGTGTGAAATACAGGGAGATACTACAATCTGTCTCAAAAATAAAAACATGGGACAGTTATCCAGACCAACACATGACTGACTGGTCAACAGAAAGGTACATGTTCTAGTCAAATCCAAATGGGAATCTCTGGCACTGTTTGAACACTGTGGTCCACCTGCATCATCCATTAGCAACTAACCTGAATGGCATGGACAATCTTTCCCAATATTTTGACCCAGGGGCATAGATTTACTGTTGATATTGATGGGGACCTAGGAACTTATTTCCAAACCATGTTATTCATAGCTACAGACGATGTTAGCCTGCTGTATGCTGTGAGCCAAAGCCTAGCATCCCCATTAACATTTTTATTAACATTTCATTTTTCACTCAAAATAGCTCCTTACGTCTACCTTCTTCTTTTCTTCTGCCATCCTCACTCGCTCACATATGACTGGAAAGCTTTCCTTCCAGTTTTGGCGCTGCTAACAACCAAATGTAGCTACAGAGTCTCACGTGACAGCAGGGAACAGCACAGCCAATCACACTGGCCATATGTGTTAGAGAATTTAAGGGTGATATAACCCTTTCTGTGCTTCTAGGGTAACGAGGGGATCAAATTATTGGTGGGGGTAATTCAATAATCGCTGGATAATATCAGTGGAGACGCGTCACTTCCATCCATGCTAATTCTACGCCCTTGAGTTTGATCTTATATTTAGTCTCTTCTTTTACAGTGTTGCTTATTGCCTACACGTTAATTAATATGTCAGTCCAACTTAGCATTCTTTATTATTAAACAATAGTCACAGGAGTTTTTAATCATGCTTGTATCAGAGATCTGTATCTATAGAAAAAGATGAAAATAAACCAATCAAGTTTCTTTTTTAAGACAGATCATAATATTGGTGATTTATATATATATATATATTATTTAAATCATGAGACGACTTGAACCACAGAATAACAATTATAAGTGGGTATTTGCCATCATTAGATGTGTGTAGATAAAGATAGCCCTATAAAAAGTCAGTATATGTGTGTATACGCTCGGCTACACCACTGGTGTATGTGTGGGTGATGCACTGCAGGGGGTTGCTCAAGCTTGCTTATTGCACTTCATGTACCTCACACAATCTCCTCTAAACAGGATGTCCTGTGTCTCCTCTTTCTAGTATATTACTAGGGTGTTTTTTATTCCTTGATGGCTGGGAGCTGTCGTTTGTGTGAGTGTGTATGTATATGGGTGTGTGTGCTGAATTACACCTCCTGAACTGTGTTATGCAGGTTTAGACAGGCCTAATTCAGTTCAGCACTTGATCAATGGCAGGGTGGAGCTTAATAAGAGCTACTGGGCTTTAGGCATTATATGACTGCTGGCCAACATGCTGTCTACTCAGACCTATTAAGTATACCTGGCAAATCTCAAAAATGAAGAGATCTTGAGCCTATAGTATTTTATTATTATTAAACATTCAGTATAATTTACTTAATTTACCAACATCCGTCTTAAAGCACTGCCCGCACCTCCAGTGGTTCATACTTGTTCTATAATACAATAATTGATTCCCAGTGCTGAGCTTTAGAGTGTGCATCCCAAGCCCTCATCACCAATATATATATATATATATATATTTATATATGTATATATAGATCCAGGTTGGATTCCCGGTTCAGGCTGTTCTGTGTGGAGTGTGTATGTTCTCCCTGTGCTTGAGTGGGTTTCCTCTGGCTACTCCGGTTTCGTCCCACACATCCAAAGACATGTGTGTTAGGTCAGTACTTGACCAAGTGAACAACACAAGCTAAAATATAGATAAACACTTTTTATTATAGACATTTCCAAGCTGTAATTTCCAAAACCCATCTTTGTGAATGCTTAAAAACACATATTACTATACACATGCGTGCAAGTGCAAAGTCAAAATGTGTTTGTACATGTGAAATGGACAGATGCTGTATATGAAAGGTTATGTAGAATAAAGAACTGTGTCTATATTGTCATAATAACAACATAGTAATGGCATAAAAGGAGTTCAATACATAGAACTGACATACTATGAACCTCAAACATTGTTGTTCCTCCTTCAAATTTACATACACCAGCTCACATCCCAGCCCAGCAGAAACAGAGATGATGGAATCAAGAGGAATGGCATATTATATTTGCAGAAATCCATCTCACCCGGCTGTGCCCTGTCGATGTGCATGCTGATGTTAATCTTAAAATGAGGCTGAAGCTGGCTCACTATTTGCCAGCTTCTTAACTGAATGTTCCATTCCACCTTAAATGCTACAATACAGAATGTAACTACAGTGATATTTAAGGTGGAATGACAAATTAGCAAAACAGGCTGGCGAGCAGGAATCAAATTTTAGCTCCCACAAGATCCTGGACCACTTTACTAGCATCTCAGCCACGACCTGTAAGTAGCAGCCATGCTGTGTGAGTTTATCACTGTTTGCTGGTTGAAGCAGTTTCGCTGTGAGGAACAACTTTAGTTGACTTTGTGTTGACGCTGATGTACATTTCCTTTCCTAGGCTGTGTCTTTTTCACCACAGTGGCTCACTGCGAAGTAGCCAATCAGAGCAGAGCTCATTAAACCATTCAGCTCACCTAAAAAGGAAAGACAGCTTGTTTCATTCTAGGACCGAATCGTAGATTTAAATATGGATGCGTAAAACCACAGCTGGCCATTTCTTAGCCTGAGAACAAAAAGCCTCTGAATACTTGTTTCCCTTCACTGTATCTGAGCCAGTGTACCTATAGGTATTGAGGCAAGAAGTAGAAACACATAGATGCACAAAGAAACCTTGAACACCTTCACTAGCATTCCCGCACATCAGTAACACACATGCATACACACTCACAATGCGCGCTCACACACATACAGAGGAAAGTTCTGACAGGGCCTTGATCTGGATGCAGGGAGAGAGAGATGCGCCGAGTCTTGCAGGGAGAGCCTGCCTGTCTACAGCACACCGCCTGCTCAGCTGAATACCAATGCACTGCCCTGCGCTGTTCACTACACCGACGCCAAAAGCAGCCCACTCCTCAGATCTTCTCAGATCCTCATCGCTGCTCATTACTGCAATATCTTAATAAAAGCTACCTGCTGGAGAAGATCAAAAACTCAGCCCTCAGGAAGGATGGACGGGGTTTAAGGAGAAGCTCCACTCGCTGAGCACTTCATTAGGTACACCTACCTCGTCGTCATCTAGGTTCTCAGCTCCACTTACCATATTGGAACAATTTGCAGTGCTGCAATTACAGTCCATCAGTTACCTTCATGCCATACTTCAATGACCAGGACCACCACAAGACCACCACAGGGCAGGAATCATTAGAGCTTATCATGATGACTGCCTCATATTTCTCTCTCACAGAGATATTTTGTCACGACAGTGATGCTATCTTAATAACACCTGATCCCAGATCAAAACCTATGCTCAGGATGGATGGATGCATCATAGACTGAAGGACGGATGGATGGATGGATGGAACGACTCATGGATGGATGGTTGGACGTAGAGAGTTCTCCAATGGGGACTCATCCATGTGCGGCGCCCGGAGGCCAGGCATCCTTCACCAGGCCCCGCCGTGCCCATTCGTCACTTAGCGGAAAGGGGAGGCGAGAGACCCAGGCAATTTGTAAATGAGGCACTTATCAGGAAAGCAGGATCGATAATGGGACGTATTAGGAAGTTTGGCCAGGACGCCGCGCTTAACAGGACTTCGGATCGATGCTGTCGGATTTGGAATGATCTCCTAGTCAGCGCTGCCGATTTGCATCTCATTCCTAGCTGAGGTTATGGAAGCTGTCCTGTTTTGTTTTTTTTTCCATGGAGAAATATGAGAAGTGAGCTCCCGCCGTGTCAACACGTCTCGATATATATTTTGGCAACAGCGTTCACGGCCAAGCTTGCCTCCCCAATAATTGAAAACCGAACGGCCAGGAATAGAAATCATAGCGCGAGCATTCTCGAGCTGGTGGAGAATTGGAAATGATGCAATGATCTGAAAGTATGCCGCTGGCGAGAAGTGCTTAGCGTTATAGCCTGTGTTCATCATTATTGCTAGAGAGCACCCGAGCTTTGAGCCGCCTTTGCTTACTTTGGTTCCACTGAAGAGAAGATAAAAGTTGAGATACGTTGACATACGATAAAACTAAAGCTGGCTCATGGGGTGAGCTTCCAGGATTCGGAACATAGAGGAAGGCGAAGGCCCGGTGTATTTGTTTCTGCTCTCCAGGGAGGCCTTGCGCCGCCTCTTGAGAGGGAGAGCAAGAGCTGTCCAGGGTCCTGAAACTGCCTCCGTGTCTACTGTGCTGGTGCAGCACCTCCTGCGAACCCTTCCCAGCGAGCGCAGTTACAGAGTTACAGTGCGGAAACGGGAAGGAGGCGGATGCAGGCCAGGAGAGAGCGCATCAGCATTCCCTGTCAGCTTGACTTGTGATGCAGAATAGAGGCTCAATGAGGGAAGCATTCTCAGCAGCTCGCATGTACACACGCGCTGGAGATTTCGCCGAACGATACGCATTTCATCACCTGAGACCAGGAGACGTTGCAGCCAGGCGCCTTCAACTACTGCTTCTCTTTGTGGTTACGAGCTGTTCCTCTCCGGAGAAGGCTTTTGTGGAAACGCAAGCCTCCCAGGATCGCATCTAAAAGATTAGTTACTCACTTTTGTTTGGCTGCTGATATACCCGCTCCCGATCTCCCTCTTCCTCCTTCCCTCCCTCGGCCCCCGAATAGCTTTTCTTTTTCTTTTTTTTTTTTTCTGACAACTTGCTCATCTTCTGAAGCAGTTTCTATTTCTCTAGGCTGGTTTATTTTCTCTGCTATGCTATTGTGTTGCCAGGCTGCTGTCAAGGTAAACCCGAGCTGAGAGACGTAATTTGGTGTGGAGAAATTTTTCGGAGGCGCTGAGCCTGGGCAGTGTATCGACAGCCGCTGTCCGTCTTCTTATTACCGAGCACTTAAACTCCGCGTGACATGAGCCTCGGCCAACACAACCCTGTCACCTCGCTCTGCTACGGAGCGGGGGGGGGGGGGGAGGTTGGGGGGGTATAACAGCAGCAAGACATCATTCTCTCTGACTGCTGAGAGCTTCAGCGGCGAATGTCGTTTGTTAGCGGCTAGCGAGACAGTCCGTCAGTAATGTTAGGAAATCACATTTGGGGAACTGCAGGTGTTGGAAAGCGATGGAGTGATTTCATGGACGGAGGTGCCAGCGACCCAAATAGCTGGTGCTTTCGAGGATTTGCAAGATTCTTCTTGGCTGGATTTCCGGCGCTGGTGTGTTGAAGATGCTTGGCGTTGGGATTCTGCCGCACAACTCTTGAAACGTGGCCCACAATGCACGTTAAAAAACAAACAAACCCGAGATGGTCTGCTGTCTGCAGCTCTCCCAAATCAGCAAACTTTGCATGTTTAAGTCTGAGCAGTCTGAGCAGCAGGCACTAAGACTGCGGGTCTGTCTCAGAACCTAGTAAGTCTCTACACAGACAGCATTTTACGTAGACTGTCCCAGTTCTTAGATACCTTTGGCTGAATAGCGTGGGTGTAGAATTAGCATGGAGGGAAGTGTCGTGCCCCCACCAATATCCAGCGATTATTAAATTGTCCCCACCAATAATTTGATCCCCTCCAACAAATAAAACCCCTGATTTGTCAATGTCTCATTAACCTAGAGGTGCAGAAAGGGTTAAATCACATTCTCTACTCCAGTCCAACCTTCCTGTAACACATACGTCCAGTGTGATTGGCTGTGTCTTTCCCTGCTGTCACGTGAGACTCTGTCATAGTCATAGTCATAGTTCCTTTATTTGTCTACCAGAGGAGTATTTTTTTTTTAACCCTAACCATGCTGCACTACAACAGAAAACAGACATAACAAAACATCATGTGACCCAAAAACCATATCATAACAATACATTAAAGATTTAAAGTGCATTACATTTTTATACTTTTACACAACCCCACAGCCCCTATACCACCATAATACAGTCAGATTTCATTATTATTTAGGATCTTAATTGACATTGGTACAAAAGAATGTTTAAACCTATTGTGCCTGCACTAAGGAACCCTGTATCTCCTGCCTGAGTTCATGAGCTGGTACTCCCGATAGAGCACATGTGTACTATCAGATACAATATTCCCAACCTGCCTACCTATAGCCTGCTGCCACAACTCCTGCAGGCCAAGAGAGTCATATGACACTCACTGTGCAAGACTCAGATGCAACATGGGAGACACACAAGTGTCAAAACCGAGTGAGGACAGCAGCAGAAAGGAAGAAGGTGGACATAAGGAGCTGTTTTTCAATGAAACGTTTGAGTCCATCATAATAACTTTAATGGTGATGCTAGGCTTCAGCACACAGCATACAGCAGACTAACATTGTCTGTAGCTGTGATTAACATGGTTTGGAATTGTCAGTTAATAAACTGTCAGCTAATTTAACATTATATTATTCACTAATTAAATTAAGAATTGTTATTCATAATAGTTTACAGGCATGTACAACAGCATACACAATCCATGGTGCTGAATGCTGAGGAGATGCTGCAGCGGAGTTCAGTAAACACCTGTCACATGCTGCTACTTAATGTAGTCAATGCCTACTTAAGCAGACTACTAGGTTTTGAGACAGACATTCATTTAAACTGACAATGCTGTGATCCACTCTTACCAGCACAACACACATTAACACATCAGTGTAGTGCTGAGATATACCTGCACTGTGGTAGACCTGTGGAGTTCCCGACCACTAAAGAACAGGGTAACAAGGTATACTGTGAATCAAATGGACTACAGTAAATAGGTGTAGAACTATAAAGAGCTTCTATATAAATGATATGACGCCCGTCTGACAAGCCAGTAGTGGGACGTTATAGTGTTTTATTATTATATTTGTAGCCCTTTTTATGGGTTATGTATCTCCAACAACTGTCTTTAGCCTCTTTATGACTAACAGTGTAATCAACAAGGATGCTCTGCGTTATCGTTATCTAGCGTTAGCGAAGGCAAACGAGGATCTATGTGTGTGCTCCGTGTATCTCTGAGCCAGAATAGCCGGGTTTGTTATTGTGAATTCTATTTATGCGCAGATGATTACACTGTGCACTTCTCGCATCCATTTATATGAAGCGCATTCTGGACCTTCTGAAACACCTGAAAATAGCCAGTTTATCACTGTTATTAAAAGTTGCACTTCTCTTCCTCCTACAGTGTCTGCTGCATTGTAATGCTGTTATCATCCAAGAGTGGTCTAAAGAAACTGAACTGAAGCGCTCTAGTTATATAACAGCAGGCTCAGGTTTTGACAAGATTTAATTGTGCATGCTTATCAAGAAACCATGAGTAATAGCTAAAACAAGCCTCCAGAAACTATTGTTATTAATATTTTTAGTATCACTCTACATTAAGCAATGACTGACTAATGCATTATTTAACATAAAGTAATATATTAAACATGCGTTAACTAATGTTAAGTAAACAGTTGTCATACCCCGCCATGTTCCCTGCGTCCCTCGCTTGTTTACGTCCTGTCAAGTCCACGTGGTCTTTGTTTACCTTTTGTCATGTGTTCCTTGCCTCGGCCCTCCACCTGTGTCCCATCATGTTCACCACCTGTTTCCGTTTCCCTCTCGTTATCCTGTGTATTTAGTCCGCCTGTTTTGCCCTCTCCCTGGGCGTTCATTGTTGTTGTTTATGTTAATGTTACTGTTGTTGTGGTGTACTCCGTCTGTTTCAATATTAAATCCGTGTTTAAACTACAGTTCGCAATTGTGTCTGCAACTGCCTTTCCTCGCTTCAGCTACACCGTGACAGAATGAACGACCACAAGGACACAGCGAGCTGTTTGATCCCCCGGATCGAACACGAAGATTTTCTCTCCGCTTGGGAGCTCTGTGCGCTGCTGGAGGCGGATAACCCCGCTCTGCTCGCGGCTGAGATGGCGGCCGGGTGTGCAGCCGTCTCGGCGAACCAGGCTAAGCGGCGTAGCAAACGCCGTAGCCGGAAGCAGACTTCGCGGGCGCCCGCCTGCACAGAGCCGCGGCCACGCGCTCACTCCGTCGTGGCGCCGCTCTCCAGCCCCGCCTGCTTCTGCTTCGCTGCCTCCGTGGACGTCAATGCAGCGAGGTCCGCTGCCTCCGTGGACGTCAATGCAGCGAGGCCCGCTGCCTCCGTGGACGTCAATGCAGCGCGGCCCGCTGCCTCCGTGGACGTCAATGCAGCGCGGCCCGCTGCCTCCGTGGACGTCGCCGCAGTACCTGCTCCTCAGCCGGCTCCTGTTCCTACTCCCCCTGTCTCCGAGGGCGTCACCGCAGCTCCCGCTGCCTCCGTGGACGTCAATGCAGCGCGGCCCGCTGCCTCCATGGACGTCAATGCAGCGCGGCCCGCTGCCTCCGTGGACGTCAATGCAGCGCGGCCCGCTGCCTCCGTGGACGTCAATGCAGCGCGGCCCGCTGCCTCCGTGGACGTCAATGCAGCGCGGCCCGCTGCCTCCGTGGACGTCAATGCAGCGCGGCCCGCTGCCTCCGTGGATGTCGCCGCAGCGCGGCCCGCTGCCTCCGTGGACGTCGCCGCAGTCCCGGCTCCCCAGCCGGCTCCTGTTCAAGCTCCCCGGTCTGTTCCCGTGCCTGCTCCCCGGATGGTGGTCCGGTCTGTTCCCGTGCCTGCTCCCCGGACGGTGGTCCGGCCTGCTCCCCGGACGGAGGTCCGGTCTGTTCCCGTGCCTGCTCCCCGGACGGTGGTCCGGTCTGTTCCCGTGCCTGCTCCCCGGACGGTGGTCCGGTCTGTTCCCGTGCCTGCTCCCCGGACGGTGGTCCGGTCTGTCCCGCCTCCTGACTCCGCCCCCCTGTGCGCCTCCTGACTCCGCCCCCCGGACGGTGATCTGGGCGCCTCCTGACTCCGCCCCCTGTGCGCCTCCTGACTCCGCCCCCCGGACGGTGATCTGGGCGCCTCCTGACTCCGCCCCCTGTGCGCTTCCTGACTTTGCGCCCAGAGCGCTTCATGGTTTTGTCCCGCGTAAGCTACCTGTTAAGGCAGACTTTGTTGCTCCCGCCCGCCCGCCCTGTTCTGTTTCTTTGCCTTGTTTTGTTCCCGTTTTTGTTCCTGTTCCCGTTTTTGTCCCTGTTCCTGTTTTTGGTTTCCGTGTTCCTGTCCCCGTCGTTCTGTTTGTTCCTGTTTTTCTGCCTTGTCCCCCCTCCTGGTCTGTTGTCTCGTGTTTTGTCCTGTTCCCGGTTTTGAGTCCTGTCTGGTGTTTCGTTGTTTTCCTTGTCCTCGTTTTGGCCTCCTCCCGTTTCGTCTCGTCATCCTCCTCCTGAGTCTTCTCGTCAGCCTCCTCCCTTGGCCTCTCGTCGTGTTCCTCGTTTCTCTCGTCTCCCTCCTCCCTTGTCGTCTCGTCGGCTTCCTCCTGTAACTTCTCGTCGTCTTCCTCCCGTTTCGTCTCGTCGTCCTTACTCGTCCTCGTCTTTCCTGATTTGTTTGTCTGTCCCTGGTTTTTTGTTCTGGTTCCTGTTTGCCCGTTTTTTTTCTGTGCCCGTTCCTGGTTTTCTGTGCCTGTCTGCCCGTTCCTGGTTTTCTCTGCCTATTCCTCTCTGCCCGTTCCTGGTTTTCTCTGCCCGTTCCTGGTTTTCTGTGCCTGTCTGCCTGGTCTCTGTCTGTTCCTGGTCCGTCCGTCTGTCTGTTCCTGGTCTCTGTCTGTTCCTGGTCCGTCCGTCTGTCTGTTCCTGGTCCGTCCGTCTGTCTGTTCCTGGTCTCTGTCTGTTCCTGGTCTCTGTCTGTTCCTGGTCTCTGTCTGTTCCTGGTCCGTCCGTCTGTCTGTTCCTGGTCCGTCCGTCTGTCTGTTCCTGGTCCGTCCGTCTGTCTGTTCCTGGTCTTTGTCTGTTCCTGGTCTCCTGGTCCGTCCCTGGTCCGTCTGTTCCTGTTCTCCTGGTCCGTCCGTCTGTTCCTGTTCTCCTGGTGCCTGTTTTGTTTTCTGGGTCTCCTCCTCGAGGCGGGCTCCCGGGGTGTGTTCTCTTTCTCGCCTCTGGAGCTGCGTCCTTTGAGGGGGGGTGCTGTCATACCCCGCCATGTTCCCCGCGTCCCTCGCTTGTTTACGTCCTGTCAAGTCCACGTGGTCTTTGTTTACCTTTTGTCATGTGTTCCTTGCCTCGGCCCTCCACCTGTGTCCCATCATGTTCACCACCTGTTTCCGTTTCCCTCTCGTTATCCTGTGTATTTAGTCCGCCTGTTTTGCCCTCTCCCTGGGCGTTCATTGTTGTTGTTTATGTTAATGTTACTGTTGTTGTGGTGTACTCCGTCTGTTTCAATATTAAATCCGTGTTTAAACTACAGTTCGCAATTGTGTCTGTAACTGCCTTTCCTCGCTTCAGCTACACCGTGACAACAGTTAAGTTGTTTTCATATATCGTACTGATATAATCAACATACAGTAATACAACAACTGAGCTACTGCATTAATATTTAGTTAACTAATGTTAAGTAAACAAGAAACTACTGCACAAGTTATTGTTCTTGTCGTTTGCTGACATACTCCAGTCGTACATAGTTGTTTAAAAATAAGTAATTGGCTGTAATAACACTTAAGCAGTTGTAGCTAATTGTTCTGTTTACTTACTTCCATTTACTGATGTAGTGATTTGCCCTGTATTATCCGCCTACCACATGACCCCTACAAATCCTGGACACTAAACATTATAATAAACAAACCCAAAAAAAAACCCCAAACAAGTTTGGTCAGTGCTGGTGGGCCTTCACTGGAGCAGCACGTGTCAGCTCAGAGAGGGGAAAAA
Source organism: Megaleporinus macrocephalus (assembly GCA_021613375.1). Classification (NCBI taxonomy): domain Eukaryota; kingdom Metazoa; phylum Chordata; class Actinopteri; order Characiformes; family Anostomidae; genus Megaleporinus; species Megaleporinus macrocephalus. The sequence goes on from CM038702.1 coordinate 9,721,863, forward strand.
AGGTGCAGCTCTCCTGGACTCTCAGACAAAGAGGCTTTTTAAATCTCCCGCCAATAAATCCAGCCAATAGAACGTGAGCATGGGCGGAGCTACAAGCAGCAAACCTAGGGACAGACCAAAAAAACAGATCTCCAAACTTCAGGGACGTAACACTATACTGATAACTATATATAATAATGACTATACTGTTATTACACTAGGACTATTATATTATATATCATATATACTGTCTATACATATAAATAGTGCTGCTGCTTTTTATTATATATTTGCACTGACTACTGCATAACTGTGTATTTACACTACTAAAGTCTGTTTACACTGTTTAACTGCACTACTGCCATCACTCTCACATACACACTGTGAGACTGTTTCTATTTCTATTTTGTATATACTATTTATTTTACATTCTATCTTTATTTTTTGTTGTAATTGTCCTGTTTTGTCTTACCTTGTGGAATACTGGATGCCTCTGGGATCAATAAAGTATCCCTCTATCTACTGTTATTAATCTTGAGGTGCTGGTTGGGGTTTCATTGTTGATGTTGTTGAGTTGGTTCCTGTTTTGCGTCTTTATTGCTCGTGTGTCTCACTTGGGAGCTTTAGTGTTTCATTTCAGAGCAAATAGGAATTAAAAGCTAAGAATAGAGTCTAACACACTTCAGTTCCTATGCTGATAGATTCTGAATGTACTGAGCTCCACTGGACAGGTTACTCATTACTTCTGTATGTAAATCAGCGTAAATTAATATATTTGTTTATATATATTGTCGCTGTCCAAAAACAAAAAACAACATTTTTGAGCATTTTTATCTTTATATATCATTTAAACACGACAGCTGCTCTTCATATCCTGTGAAAGTTTCATGATTAATGGACCAATAGAAATGCTCCAACATCTGGTTCCAAGATTATGGTTTCTGAGTCTTTTAGCTTCATTTGATTATGCGTATGTTTTCATTTTTCTACATCATTTGATGTAGAATCAAGATTATGGTTTCTGAGTCTTTTAGCTTCATTTGATTATGCGTATGTTTTCATTTTTCTACATCATTTGAACACGAGAACTGCCATTGACAAAGTGTACAATGTCCATGATGAGTGGACCCATAGAAATGTTTCAAAATAACTTGGAAAAAATGTGGTTCCATTGACTTGCATTGAAATTAAAGACTGTTTTAGGCCTCTACTGTAAAGTTCCTATTTTGGAAATACTTGTTTTTCATTGGACAGTGACAATATACAGGAATTGTAAATATAAAGAACGGATCAACGGATTAAAACAGATCATGTCTTAGTAACATATTACTAACATCTATTAAACATTAGTAAGCACATATAAGACTTTGTTCAGTGAACTGAATATACCTGATGTAAAGTGAAAACCAGTCATAATGCACTGCTATGACATGATTTCATATCGTCGCTGTCCGAAGAAAAATAAGCATCTCCAAAATGTATAGGAGTCCAAATTTTGGAGCGTTTCTATTGGTTCATTCATCATGACATTTCCACAGGATATAAAGTTGTCGTGTTCAAATGAAATAGAAAATATATATAAACAAATATATTCATTTGCACTGATTTACATACAGAAGTAATGAGTAACCTGTCCAGTGGAGCTCAGTACATTCAGAATCTATCAGCATAGGAACTGAAGTGTGTTAGACTCTATTCTTAGCTTTTAATTCCCATTTGCTCTAAAATGAAACACTAAAGATCCCAAGTGAGACACACGAGCAATAAAGACGCAAAACAGGGGCCGAACCGACTCAACAAGATCAACAATGAAACCCCAACCAGCACCTAAAGATTAATAACGGTAGATAGAGAGATCATTTATTGATCTAATTGATTTATTGAAATTCAAAGCATCCAGTAGCTATTCCACAAATACGGTAAGGTAAGACAAAAACAGAACAATTACAACAAAAAATAAAGTAAAATAAATAGTATATACAAAATAGAAATAGAAAAAGTCTCACAGTGTGTATGTGAGAGTGATGGCAGTAGTGCAGTTAAACAGTGTAAACAGATTTGGTAGTGCAAATACGCATTTATGCAGTCATCAGTGCAAATATGCAATAAAGAGCAGCAGCACTATTTATATGTATAGACTGTATACATGATGAATAATATAATAGGCATAGTGTAATAACAGTAACGTTATATATAAGATACAGTTATACACATACATCTGTGAAATAAATATATAATATGATACAGTCTAATAACTGATAGCTGATATAGAGGTCCGGAGTATAACAGTGTCTGATTGCTGATATAGAGGTCCGGAGTATAACAGTGTCTGATAGCTGATATAGAGGTCCGGAGTATAACAGTGTCTGATAGCTGATATAGAGGTCCGGAGTATAACAGTGTCTGATAACTGATATAGAGGTCCGGAGTATAACAGTGTCTGATAGCTGATATAGAGGTCTGGAGTATAACAGTGTCTGATAGCTGATATAGAGGTCTGGAGTATAACAGTGTCTGATAGCTGATATAGAGGTCCGGAGTATAACAGTGTCTGATAACTGATATAGAGGTCCGGAGTATAACAGTGTCTGATAGCTGATATAGAGGTCTGGAGTATAACAGTGTCTGATAGCTGATATAGAGGTCCGGAGTATAACAGTGTCTGATAGCTGATATAGAGGTCTGGAGTATAACAGTGTCTGATAGCTGATATAGAGGTCTGGAGTATAACAGTGTCTGATAGCTGATATAGGGGTCTGGAGTATAACAGTGTCTGATAGCTGATATAGAGGTCTGGAGTATAACAGTGTCTGATAGCTGATATAGAGGTCCGGAGTATAACAGTGTCTGATAGCTGATATAGAGGTCCGGAGTATAACAGTGTCTGATAGCTGATATAGAGGTCCGGAGTATAACAGTGTCTGATAGCTGATATAGAGGTCCGGAGTATAACAGTGTCTGATAGCTGATATAGAGGTCTGGAGTATAACAGTGTCTGATAGCTGATATAGGTGTCTGGAGTATAACAGTGTCTGATAGCTGATATAGAGGTCCGGAGTATAACAGTGTCTGATAGCTGATATAGAGGTCTGGAGTATAACAGTGTCTGATAGCTGATATAGGGGTCTGGAGTATAACAGTGTCTGATAGCTGATATAGAGGTCTGGAGTATAACAGTGTCTGATAGCTGATATAGAGGTCTGGAGTATAACAGTGTCTGATAGCTGATATAGGGGTCTGGAGTATAACAGTGTCTGATAGCTGATATAGAGGTCTGGAGTATAACAGTGTCTGATAGCTGATATAGGGGTCTGGAGTATAACAGTGTCTGATAGCTGATATAGAGGTCTGGAGTATAACAGTGTCTGATAGCTGATATAGAGGTCCGGAGTATAACAGTGTCTGATAGCTGATATAGAGGTCCGGAGTATAACAGTGTCTGATAGCTGATATAGAGGTCCGGAGTATAACAGTGTCTGATAGCTGATATAGAGGTCTGGAGTATAACAGTGTCTGATAGCTGATATAGGTGTCTGGAGTATAACAGTGTCTGATAGCTGATATAGAGGTCCGGAGTATAACAGTGTCTGATAGCTGATATAGGGGTCTGGAGTATAACAGTGTCTGATAGCTGATATAGAGGTCTGGAGTATAACAGTGTCTGATAGCTGATATAGGGGTCTGGAGTATGACAGTATCTAATAGCTGATATAGGGGTCCAGAGTATAACGGCGTCTGATAACTGATATAGAGGTCCGGAGTATAATGGCGTATCATAACAGCCAATTAAGCCACTTAACAATACTTTACAACCAGTACGTATAACTTCAGTACAAGAGAAAAACACAAGAACAATAACTAATGCAGTTGTTACTTTTTTACTTAACATTAGTTAACCAAATATTAATGCAGTAGCTGAGTTGTTGTTCATGTTAACAAATGCATTACTTAATGGTAATTAGGTCAATACCTAAGTCAACACATAATTTAAAGTGTTTAAGTGTTTAAAACCATATTTTTAATGTCTGTTTCTGTTTCTTGATGTCAGTAGTGACAATATCTTTTCTTTTTTTTGCTTTAATATTTTGCAGTACTCAGTCCGACCTTCTATTGATCAGCCCTGCTAGTTGCTTGAACATGGATCACTATCATTATCACCACTGATCAGTATTTCCTCTTTATTTTCCATATTAACCAGGTCTCTGGGTCGGCTCGAGGGGACTCTATTAACATGCTCAAACTGCAATGGTCCTATAATGATTCACAGACTGCTAAAAGTCCACTGCATTCAGAATCACTTTAATGATTTTAATTAAACGAGATCACATATGAAAGACACTTGTTTGAGCTCCTGGTTCTCGCCTGATGAACTATAATTACACCCACAGTCCTCTGAAGAGCTTCAGTCGGGCTATTATATGAGAATATATGAATGAATGGCCACCAGCGTGCCCAGCAGGGAGTCAAACTGCAAAGGCCTTGATAAAGTGTACAGCTTGAGTGGAGTAGATGTTATACTAGATACTAGTTAGAGTAGAGTCTGCAGGACAGTTTGCCCAGGTTTAAGACTGTTGTTATAGTGATATCTGGGTATATGGAATGGTATATGATGAAGGGGAGGAGCTACGGTCCTAAAATGCGCAGATAAAGCTTTAAAAAGCAAGAATCGGCAGATATTAGCACAGAGGATCCCATTTAAAAGCTGTGAATAGTTTGTTTATGCTTGCTTTTTTAAATGCATTCTTTCAATTTCATTCACAATAGGCTGTGTGAAGAATGAGCCAATGAAAAGGTGTAATCTCAGAGAATCAATAGCAATACTTCATATTTGATATAAATGTAAATTGACTTTATACCTGCAAAAAGTGCAGCTGTAATAGAACCCCAAGCATTCAAGCATTCAGTTGCAGCTGTTTGACCACTACCCGATTGTGGTGTTATACAGTGTGTCACATAACTACGGTGGCCGAGAAGACTTAGAAACGCTCTGCAAACAGAAAACACTTTAATGAAAATGGCAACATGGGCCCTAAATTTCACAAACACACTGCAAAACCGTCCACAACACAACAGAAGTGTTTCCGGAGGACGCTACCACGGCTCCGTGTGGTTCTGTTTACATTGCGTCGCCGTATGTGGTCCCACGTCCTTTAAGTGTCCTCCAGAAACACTTCCGTTGTGTTGTGGAAGGTTTCGCAGTGTGTTTGTGTTTTGCAGCGCGTTGGGTCTTCTCAGCCACCGTACATAACAGTACTGGCTCAGGCTTTGTGGTTAACGGCCCCCCACTCTGACGATGTACCTCTCTCATGGCTCTTTCTTTCGATTTGATGTATGAATAGATGCGGAAGCCATTCTCGCAACACTATAATACTTTATTTAGATGATCATTCAGTTACTTCTTAAAATAGCTCACGCATACAACACAAACTTTTACATCTAATATCAAAATATATACAGCTATATGTTCAATAATTAATTTTGGATTCTGGACGTGCTGTTTCCAAATAGATTCTGGATTTATAAGTTCATTCTAGCTTGGCCTTTAAGAGGCATGCTATACCACTGTGATTTAATATGGATTAAAAAATATCATCTCTGTCCAAAGAAACACATGTATCTTTATTTTTGTCTATTTTTTATTTTTCTACATTCGTTAAGCGCAGCAGCTACTGTTTACACTGTGTGACAATTTTGCTGTAAATGAGCCATCAAAAATCATAGAACCCTGAAACAACCTTAGGGACACAAGACTCTGGATGAATGAAACCCTGGAAACAGAACTTTGGGAATATAGGACCCAATACAAAGACCTAGGAACATTAATATAGGAACCTAGGAACACATAGACCTGGAAATGTAAACACTAGAAACAGAGAATTCTAGAATTCTAGAATCCAGGGAACAAACGAAAATATAGAAAATATAAGCCCCAGGGAATATAGAGTACTGGACTTATAGGACCCTGGGGACAAGGAGCCCAGGGAACATAAAACCCTGGGAAGGACATAACCATGGGAGCACAGGACCCTGGGAATGTAAGACCCTTGGAGCACAAAACCCTGGGAACATAAAACCTTAGGAAACATAGAACCCTGGGAATATAGAACTCTGAGAACATAGAACTCTGGGAATATAGGAGCCTGGCAACATAGAGCCCCGGGAACATAAAACCCTGGGAAGCACAAAGCCATGGAAACACAGAGCCCTTGCAATATAGGACCTTGGGAACATAGAACTCTAAGTAAAGTCCCATGTCAGCAAACGATAACAGTGTTGTAGAAATAGGTACCTGCTATTTAGTTATATTGATTTCTTCAGATGCTTTTATGAAATTATTGTTTTCCATTTGGACCTCATTATTAGTGTTAGCGATGCAGGCCAACAGCATACAGGTCACGTTAACTGTGAGCCAGCTTGTTATGAAAGTCACAAGCGCTCAAATAAATGAGCTTGACTGAGACCATCTACACTGATATATACAGTCTAATGAAGATCCACCTCTCAGGAGCAATCTGTCTTCATGTAAGAGTGGACTGGGAAAGTGGCCGACTGGGCCGTGAGAGATGCTAACAGCCATATCAAACAGTGCAGTCGGAAGCTCGGGACCGGGCCGGATTGAAAAGGCAGCTGAATTCATTTGACAAGAGAGTGGCTGCTGGGAGAGGGTGGGCCGAAATGAAAAGGAGGCCTGTTTTGGAGAGTGGTTGGGGAGGTGGGGGAGGGCCAGTTGTCATCTCACAGACTGAAATGGAGTGGAAAATAACGTCGTGACACGAGGTAATCCCTCATATTCAATCCCGGCCCGCTCTTAAAACACTGCGGAGAGCCGCTCTGAGTATTAGTGCCGTCAAGCACCATCGGCTGTGGCGGGCAGGCGACGGGGGAAGAAGTTGTTTTGCGAGTTGTTTCCCCCCCTCGCTCTTCTCCAGCTCCCAGTGAATAATGCCAAGGAGAGAAAAAAGAAACAGGTCTAAAGACAAAATGAAAGTCCTCCCTCGCTCCCAGCCCCCGCCGACGCTTTCCTGTTTTTCCTGGAGATGATAGATACTCCTCCTCTCCTCCTCTTTTTTCCTTCCATACCTCGCGCCTCTGTCCTTCTCCTCGTGGTCTCCGGCTGTCTGACAGGTATCTGGGGGGGATTTTTCTTGGCTTTTTTCTGCGAGGGGCTTTGCCAGGCTAGCGAGGTTCAGGCGTGCAGAAAAGCAATATTAGCTGGAAATTGGAAAGAATTCATCCGTGCTGCCGGGGAATGAATTGAAACCTGCCACGTCCTTCCTCCCTTTTACTTCTCCACACTGATCCCTCCCTCTTATTGCGGCACCTCTTTCTCTCTTTGACTATTTCACTTTTTCTTTCTGTTGCGTTCCCTATCTCTCTCCCACTGTTGTCTTTCTGTTTTTTGTCTCTCTCTATTGCTTTCTCCTCCTTTTCTCTCTAATTTCCCTGTTGCTCTCTCTCCCTCTGTCGTCTTTCTGTTTTTTTGTCACTCCCTACTGCTTTCTCCCCCTTTTCTCTCTCTCTTTTTCCTCTGTTGCTTTCTCTCTCTCTCTCTCTTTGATCTTTCTGTCTCTCTCGCTCTGTTGCCTACTTCTCTCTCTTTTTGCTCTTTCTCTATTTTGTTCTTTTTTGTTTCTTTTTAACTTTCTCTCTATGTAATCTATATTTTCATGTTTCTTTTTCTCTCTCTCTTTCTCTGACCCTCTCTTGCTCTATGTCTGATGTTCTCTATCATATTCTCTCTCTCCCTGTCCCTCTCTCTCCTTGTCCCTCTCTCGCTCTCGCTCTCTCTCTCTCCTCTAGCCCAGACTGTTTTTCTGCTGCTGATGGAGGGCAGACTGATGTCTGAACTTTGCCCTCAGACCTGTGGGCTGAAGTGGACGCTGCACCTGGTGGAGTGGTCTTATTTTTAGCCGTGCTGGACGGTGGAGGTGAGCGGCAGGAGAATGGAGTCTGCGCTGCTGCTGTTGATTTCCATTATTACGGCTGATCCTCGGCCCTGAGGAGGAATCAGACAGTGTTTAGTGCTGAGTCTCAGCATTTAACAGAGAGATTGCTGCTTCTGTTCAGAGGGCAAAGGGGCAGCTGTTCCACAGAGCTGATAACACAGCATGTTATAGCGCCCCCTCCAATATCTCTCTATCTTCTGGATTTCTCTCCTTCCCTCTATCTTTCTCTCTATAAGATGGGATCTGAAAAAAATAATATGTTTAGTTTCTGTGTTTGGTATCTGTCAATGAGTGATTTTATTAGCAAATCTACATTACGGTTAAATACAGATGGTTTATTTGTTTGTTTTGTTTTGAATCAACATGAGATGATATCACTTTTAGGGCAAGTATAACATTAACTGATAAAGACGGTCTAGGGTGGGAACCAGAAAACAGCTAACAACAAACAGGAGGAGCATAAACGGAGCAGTCAACACGGAGATCAGGACAAAATACACAAAATACCAGCAACGAGAAAATACAAAGAGCTAATCCAAAAATCAAAAAGAGAAGAATTTGTCTGTGATTGGTTAAAGATGAGAAAGGTGGAGTCACTAATAATAATAATAATACTTGTTGTTGTTATAATAATAATAATAATAATAATAATAATAATCATCATCATCATCATCATCATAATAAAGTGCATTTCCGCTGCAGAGTGATTGCACAGCTTAGATAGTTGGTCAGTAAGGTGTTGATAACTGGCTGCTAGTTTGTTGCTAGGCAGGTGCTATGGTATTCCTTGCAAGGATGTTGCTAGGTTTTTGCTATGGTTTTCTTTCTTAATATGGTGTTAAGTGACGTGTATCATCATGATATAAACTGATTGTGCAAACTTTTACAGAGCATTCATTTCTATCGGATTAACAAAAATTGTATATATATATATATATATATATATATATATATATATATATATATATATATATATATATATATATATATATAAATTATATATAAATTATATAAATTATATATATATATATATATATATATACATTTGATTAGAAAGCTGTACATGAGCCCAACATTACTGATCAGACCAAATGGTCTGGAGTTACAACAGTTAGCAGAACGAAATCCAGCTGAAAAAGACTCTCTGTCTCTCCCTATACCTGTCTCTGTCTCTCTCTGACTCTCTATCTCTACCTCTTTGTCTCCTTCTCTCTCGGACTTGGACTCTGAATGTCAGAGGAAGGCTCTCGGTGAAAGTATGTAATCAGGCAGTTCAGGAGGTGCAGGATCTCCTTCATGGTTGACCTGCAGCGCTGATGAAGCGTTGTTTACCTGCGTTTAGACCTGAGATTACAGGCTGTCTCTGATGTCTGTATTGAGCTGCCAAAAGCAAAGATTCATTTACAAATGCAACTTTGGAATACTTGAGTGTCCGTATGAAGCTGAAATTTTCCAGAAACTGGTGATCTGGCACAAATGTCACTGCAAATGAACAAAAACCATGAAAACGCACCGGTGACAGGTTGCTAAATATGTGTAGCACTGGGCAGTATTTACTGTCATCTCAGAGAAGGCCAAAAGATTTCTGTGAAATAACAGAAAAAATACATGTCTGTAATTCTTGCTTCATTATTATGTAGAGATACTATGTTCAATAGATAATTATCCATGATATGTGTCCCTGTATCTATGTAGATATAACCAAGCAGGCTCTCTCATTGGTTGAGCCCTCAGGACCTGCACTGAATTCACTACCAACATAATAAGAACTGACAGTGGATTCAACATCACACTTTGATTTACAATGGCAGCAATTTCAAGAGAAACGAATGTCACTCTGGGCTTCATGGAAGTTCTAGATACGTCACTGACTGTGAGTGGAAGCAGTCATCCAACCAGGTTTCTGTCAGATGTTAGAAATGGAAGACAGCTCAATGTCAGGATGGTTTTATTAAAGCTGTGAGGATATGAAAATATATTAATGCAGTCCATAGAAAAACATGTATGTCCAAAATTGTTCCTTTACAGGAGAGAATTAAAACCCTCCTGTAAATGTAGATTAATGTAAATTGTTTTTTGTTCTGAGTGACTTTGGAGCATTTCTATTAGTCCAATCATCATGAAACTTTCCCAGAATATAAAGGACAGCTGGTGTGTTGATATATCATAAAAATTAATGTGCATGTAAACAGGGAGGAACTCGCTCCCATCAAAATCAATCTTCTCAGTTATCTAGAACACCTTGTTGGAATCTCAGCCCTTTTTTTCTGTTACAAGGTGACATCATTTTGTAACACAGTTGCTGGGCAATTGGTGAGCTTGGCACACCCTCACACAACACACAGAGAGCTAGAACAGCAAAACATACCCCTCAAACCCCTGCACCAGTCTACCTTGTGAAGATAGATCTACCAACTTGTTCTGCCTGGCTCTCAGGATCAGACTCTGACTCAAACTGATACCGCTATACTGACACCATTGTAAGAATATCAACAGTGGTCTGGGACGCTGGTCTGGCGGTTAGCGAGCTGACCAATCAGAGAACACTGAGTTCATCAAGAGACACAGGAGCTCTAAGAGAATGTTTCAGACAGACTGTGAATAGTATGTTTCGGGAAGCATGTAAATCTTTTCTAGTTCAAAATTATAATTATTAATATTGAAAATAAACTTAATACGTCCCATTTGTGTAAAAGTGTATTGACATTAGCTTATTGCTGCACTCCCAAGGGGGCGCTAGCACTTCTATTAACCTACCAGAAGGCTGATTTCTAATAGTCACAGAACAGTTGCACTTCTGATCTGCGTGAAGAATTAAGTTCACAAATGCCGAGATATGATGTTTTCTTACAACAGCGATAATTTGCAAAAGATGTCTTTTGTCGTGATTGTGTTTAATGCAGCCCCTCGTGCAGCGTGGCATAAGGGTTATTAATGATTCAATAAATGCTGGAAGATGAAAATTCTTCTCTTCCTCGGCCTCTATCTTTCTCAATATGTGAAATAACTGACTGGATTATATTGGGCTGTTAGTATAGAGCTAGTAATTAAGCAATATTTCCTAATCAGCCAGGCTGACAGAGGCTGTCTAGCGGAGGTGCTGCTCCTGTGGCCATGGTGATGCTATTTGGTGATGCATCATGGGATTGGTGGCTGTCACGGATGGAGGGATGAGGTATTGCAAGGCTGCCAGAGATGCTAGCGTACTGGAGAAGAAGCCATTAAAGAGAGGCAGCATGAAGCAGTGATCATTTTTAATGTTTCAAAAGTATTTCAATTTGCCAACAACTAAAACACCAGAACATGTTTATTGACGTGTATTGTGATATTTTCATAATTTTATTTGATTAATTGCACTGACCACTATATGTATACAGGACTGTGCAAAAGTTTTAGGCAACTGAGGATTTTTCTGGACAGGAAGCCTTTATTTACTCACTTTATTTTTATAATATTTTATTCATTGTAAGTATTAATACAGTAAGTAGTGGTTTTATATATGTCAGTGTCATTAATTAACCCTTTTAAAGCTTTTCCTTGTGTTTAGAATGTTTCCTTCAATTAACTTGCAGCTCTCCACTCATGCAGTCCCAGACCATGATGCTACCACCGCCATGCTGGACTGTAGTTATCTTGATAAATCTACTCAATTTATGTTGGTACTTGGTTTATCTTAGTCTCCTCAGACCACAGAACATGGTTCCAGTAATCCATGCTCTTGCACTGCTTAACTTCACCGGCCATGCAGACCAAGTTGATGCAGTGTACAGCGTGTGGTCTGAGCACTGACAGGCTGACCTCCCACTTCTTTAACCTCTGAAGCTATGCTGGCAGCATGCATGCATCACTTTTTTAAAGCCAACATCTGGATATGGCGCTGAACACGTGGACTCAACTTCTTTGGTTGACCCTGGCGAGGCCTGTAAATCTTGGAAAACCATTGCATGACCTTGGCCATCGTGCTATAGCTAAGTTTTAGGGTGTTAGCAGTCACATCCTCAGAGAGTTCTTTGCCATGAGGTGCCATGTTGAATATTCAGTGGCCAGTATGAGGGCATTGTACCCAAAGCACCAATTTTAGCAGCCCTGCTCGCCATTCACATCCGGAACCTTGTAACTCTAAAGAGTCACATGACATCCGGGAAGGACAACGACACAACTCAGACATGTACTCACTTGTGCTGCCAGCTATTTGGACAATAATGGCTGTGTGTTGAGTTAATAAATCTATTAATCTATACTGCTATACCAGTTGTACACTGACTACTGTACGTTTAAGTATAAGTTTTGAAGTGTTGTCCCATGAAAAGATATAAAAAATATATAAGATATAAGAAGATAATTGTAGAAATGATGCGAGCAGTGTGTGTACATATACATATACGATACATATACATATACATATACATATAGCCTATATAGATATTTCCAAGCTGTTTTGGAGCACTTCAATTGGTCCATTCATCATGAAATTGTCACACAATGTAAACAGCCATAGACGTGTTCAAATGACGTAGAAAACTAAAAATCGACAATATAGCGATGATATATATATATATATATATATATATATATATATATATATATATATATATATATATATATATATATATGCATGCATGCATGCAAAAGTCTTAGGCACCCTAGTTCATTGTTTGAAACCCTTTATCTTACCAATATATATATATATATATATATATATATATATATATATATATATATACCTTCAAACCTGTGAAGATATGACATTTTCTACAGTCCTGCTAAACTGGGGGTCGGTCACAGAGAAATCAGCCCAGTGAAAAAGTCATATCTCTGCGGTTCACACTGCGTTTGTCCTGCGGCTGCTTGAAGAGCAGCAAAGGCGGGCCTGAGCCTTGTTCTCAACCCCAGACAATGAGTCTGTCCTGGGGTCAAGCACTTGAGACTGATCCTCCAGCCAGGAGCTTGTGGCCGGATAGTTTGGAGATGAGATGAGAGATTAATGAAAGCTCTCACCAAGGCTGTTATGTGGAGGACTCTGGGGCAGAGATATCCGTCAAGAGAACTGAGCGAGAGCCAGCATGATTTTGATTGAATATGGGATGCCATGGACACACACACACAAACATATGCATGCATACACATAGGTTTGTTTTTATACAATGTCAGGACGTGGGATCATGCAGTGGGTCCCGTATGGACTACATGAATGTAAGTACCTACATTTTTGTAATCTCAGCCCTAAACCTTCCCCTCTTGAACACTGCTTTTATATATTTACCTCTTTAATAACAAAAGAAAGCCCACATATTAGCCCTAATTTGACTTATTCATGTTTCATCATCAGATATTTTCTTTCATAGCTACTGTTAATAACAATAAAAGCCCCATTCGGGTTTATGTACTGTTTTAATGCATGCAAAGGTTTGACTCCTGGTCAAAATGTTGCTGCAGAAAGCTAAGTAGAGATAAATAAAAGATGACCTCCTTTCTACAAGGCATGAAGTTAAAGATGAAACATTTCCTTAATATTCTAAGCATCTTTTACAGTTTCAGATAACAAAAACGGAAGCAAAAGTTTGGGTCCCCTGCATGGTCAGTACTTAGTAACGCGCCCATCACAGCTTGTAAACGCTCTTTGTAGCAACTCTCAAACTCTCAGCTTTCACCCATTATTGCTTTTTTTTTATATATTTCATTTTTTTCTCCTAACATACTTTTGCTCTTTTCTTAGTCCACTTGTTTCCTAAATGGATCAGACACTCCTTTGCAAACCTCTGCTGCTAAATTTGGGGATGAGGATGCAGGAAAGGTCTTATTCTGATCACTCTTCCGTCAAGGTTAGATTTGTGCAGGTGTCGCTGTACAGTAAGACTTCCATTTGAGAGTCCATTAAATGTTCCTGAAGGTCTTTTGCAGTGAAACTGGGTTCTGATTTGCATTTCTAGCAAACCTACAAGCAGTCACTCTAAACGTTTTCCTACTGGGAGGAGTTTGGGTTGTACTAGGAGGAGTTTGGGTTGTACTAGGACAAATTCCTTGTAGTACAACCAAAACTCCCTCCAGTGTTGAACTAGGAGGAGTTTGGGTTGTACTGGGAAGAGTTTTGATTGTAGTAGAGGGAGTATTGGTTGTACTGGAAGGAGCTTGAGTTGCACTGGTGGGAGTTCTGTGGTAATGACAGGAGTTTGATTGTATTGTGAGGAGTTTTGATTGTATTGGGAGGAGTTTGGGTTGTTTTGGGAGGAGTTTGGTTGTACTGCAGGGCGTTTTGATTGTACTAGGAGGAATTTGTGTTGAACTGGGAGGAATTTGGGTTGTACTGGGAAGAGTTTTGATTGTAGTAGGGGGAGTTTTGGTTATAATGGAAGGAGTTTGGGTTGTAGCGGAAGGAGTTTTGTTGTACAGACAGGGGTTTGGTTGTATTGGGAGGAGTTTGGATTGTACTGGGATGAGTTAGGGTTGTACTGGAGGGAGTTTTGGTTGTACTAGGAGGAATTTGTGTTGAACAGGGAGAAGTTTGGGTTGTACTGAAAAGAGTTTTAGTAGTAGTAGTGGGAGTTTTGGTTATACTGGGAGGAGTTTTGGTTGTAGTAGGAAGAATTTGAGTTGCACTGGTGGGAGTCCAATTGTACTAACAGGAGTTCGGTTGCACTTTGAGGGGTTTGGTTGTATTGGGAGGAGTTTGGGTTGTATTGGGAGGAGTTTGTGTTGTTTTGGGGGGAGTTAGGGTTGGACTGGGAGTAGTTGAGGTTGTACTTGGAGGAGTTTGGGTTGTACTGGGAGGGGTTTGGTTGTTTTGTGAAGAGTTAGGGTTGTACTGGGAGTAGTTGAGGTTGTACTGGGAGGAGTTTGGGTTGTACTGGGTAAGGTTTGGTTGTATTGGGAGGAGTTTGGGTTGTACTGGGTAAGGTTTGGTTGTATTGGGAGGAGTTTGGGTTGTACTGGGTAAGGTTTGGTTGCCTTGGGAGGAGTTTGGGTTGTACTGGGAGAGGTTTGGTTGTATTGGGAAGAGTTTGGATTGTACCTGGGAGGAGTTTGGGTTGTCTTAGATGTGTTACACTTGTGTTGTTATGTGTCTCAGCCTTACCCAGATATAATCCTGAAAGTCAGGACGCAGTAAGTCACCGGGTGTAAACAGGATCAAAGTTTCATGTTGTCTTATTGTGAGAACACGTAGTTCCTTCGAGTACAGCTGGACCTGTACACATATACTAAGAGTAGGAGCTGTGTCCACTGAGGTAATTATTCTTTCAGCCACTCTGCTTTCTCTGAATAGGTGGGGAATCGTCAGCTTGCTTTTTACCTCGGCTTCAAAAAGCAAAACACATTTTCCAGGTCATCCTCATCACCTCAGCGCTGTGTGCTGGAGCTCCTTTTGAGTGTGGTGATTTGTACGGTGAAGAACTTTTGTGTTTGGGAACAAGTCTGTCAAGTCATTGTTTACACTACACTGCTTGCTCATGCAGGAGCCTGAAAGAAAAGAAAGAAGCTTCACAGTTTTCCTCAAGGTACCATCAACCCAACCTATCAAGGACACTTTTAAAAGGAAGCTAATAGCATGTTTTGAAATGATACCATAGGCCAGCGACCACCAACCCAGAGCTACCTTTTGCATGACTAATCTTACCGAACGGGCTCTAATCATTGCCCTCACAAGTCTTGATTTAGGTTAAGGTAACCACTGATGATCAACCTTTGGATCCATCAGGAACCTTTCTTCAGATGGTTCTTTCAATGATTTTTCAGTCTGATCTTTTTCTGCTGGATGTGTAGAATATGATTGTTTACCATGGACAATCCACGCAGATTGAGTGAATCAAACCAGCGACCTTCTGATCACAAGGTTGGTTTTCCAATAGCTGCCTCATTGCCTCCTTCAACACCAGAAGAAACATCTCATCTTCGTTAAACCTGCTTAAGCAGTTTTTACAAGAAAACTGTTTTTATTTGGGATTTGTTTGTAGTGAGCAGCTGGCAAAGTCACTGCCCTTGATTCAACCCGCCTAGTTTTAACATAGTTAATTAGCTTTCTAAACCTGTAACCCAGAGCCAGAGGCAACGTAACTAAAGATTTATGCATAGGGGGCCTAGGTCTTTACTAGGGGGCTCATAGGCCAGAAGTGTTTTTAATAGTCCAAATTGTAGCAATAGCTGCCACCACTTAATGACCATTTACAGATTAAGGAATTTCCTGACTGCATTATGATCTAAACAACACCAGTTTGAGCGCTATATAGCCAATAAACAGATAATACTGGTTATGGATGGATGGATAGATGGATGGATGGATGGATGAATGGATGGCTACTTTATTGATCCTGAAGGAAATATGAAAACACACAAACTGTGAAGTTTCTGACAGTTCTTAAAACAGGCGACTCTTCAGCTCATTAACATTCATGTTTATAGACTATTCATTTTCTTAAAACAAACAAAGCTGTATATTGTATATTTTCAAATAAAGCCTAATCTTTATTTTAGGATGCCTTAATTTAAAGTTCTGCCACAACTTAAGCGATAATCGACTGATCTTGGTTTGTAGAGTGAGTAGCTTCAGAGCCCCGCCTAGCTCTGAATTCAGAATTTCTATATTTCAAGAATGTTAGACATACAGGGAATTTACATGACGTCACATACCAAACAAACCAGACAAGCACACAGACTGCTAACACATATTTATCTAATAAAAAAAGTACAATAAAACACAATAAATTTAATATAGAATAAGAATAATAAAGAGCTGGAAAGGAATGAAATAGATATGTGAATATCTGTAACTGTACATGTATGAATGTTATACAGTCTTTATTTCACATATACTATTATTAACAGAATATAACAGAATGGCATGAACCTTTATGATGTTTTTAAGAGACCATGTGTTTTACAGAAGCTAAAAAGAAACAGCATAAATGAGACGCTTCCTGAGTTGCAGTTCTAGAGAAATGCATTACATTTAAAAAGAGCTATTTGTTTATTTGCTCAGAAAAACACATTATTTTTTATAAACATTTCATTAGTATTAATACAGTAAGTAGTAGTTTTACGTATGCCAGTGTGTTTATTTAACCTTTTCCAAGCTTCTCCTTGTGGAAACAACCCAGTATTATTATCAGTTCTCATCTAATACCTGCTTTGACTGCTCAGTACTTCATTAAGCTAAATCAAGATTACTGCTGAAGGAGCTGAATACTTTTCACACTGAACTGTGATGTGTTGTAGTGAGGGAATCGTACTGTATTGCATTAGTAGTAGTTTTACACACCAGCCAGCCATAACATTAAAACCACCTCCCTATATCTGCACACATAGTTCATCTTATCTGCTCCACTTACCATGTAGGAGCACTTTGTAGTTCTACACTTACAGACTGTAGTTCATCTGATTCTCTGTTTATCCCCTTTCACTCTGTTCTTTAACAGGCAAGACCCCCCGAAGGACCACCACAGAGCAGGTACTACTAGGGAAGAGGATCATTCTCAGCACTGCAACCCAGCATCCAGCCAACAGTGTCCTGTGGGTGGAGTCCTGTGACCACTGATGAAGGACTAGAGAATGACCGATACAAACTGTGCAGCGACAGATGGGCTATCATCTCTGACTTTACATTTACACGGTGGACCAGCAAAGTAGGCGTGTCTAATAGAGTGGACAGTGAGTGGACACAGTCTTTAAGAACTCCAGCAGCACTGCTGTGTCTGATCCACTCGTATCAACACACACTAACACACCACCACCACATCAGTGTCACAAGGGGATAAACAATGTATGCAGAGAATCTGATTAACTACAGTCAGTAGTGGTAGAACTACAAAGTGTTCCTATTTGGAGCTGATAAAATGGAAATGTGTGTAGATATAAGGAGGTGGTTTTAATGTTATGGCTGATCAATTTATGTGTCTTTAATGTATCAGTTTGTAAGCAGTGCATCAAGATGCATATCATCGCTGTCCAATGAAAACATTTTTGTCGATTTTGAGTTTTCTACATCATTTGAACACGCCAATGGTTGTTTACATTGTGTGAACATTTCATGATGAATGGACCAATAGAAATACTCCAAAATAGATGGTTCCATTGACTTACATTGAAAGTAAGTAGGTTTTTGGTCTCTCCAGTAAAGTTGTAATTTTGGAGATTCTTGTTTTTCATTGGACAGCGACGATATGGCATATTGCACATCCTTTGATTTGACTGTGATCCAACAAAGGTTGGATAGGATTTTGGCCAATGTTCTATACCAGAGGTCACTAATAGGTGGACAGCGGTCCGGGTCCGGACCCAGACGTTGTCCAATGCGGACCCAAACTGATAATCTATTGACAAGGATTTAATCTTGAGAGTGTTTATTTAAAGCGGTGGAGCTTTTCTTGTCTTTACAGTATATAGGCTTTGCGGCGCAGTAAACATACTGACCAATCGCATGTGCAGTATAATTACCAAATGCGCTCCTCGGCCAATCAAATCTGTGCAGGCGAGAAGCTGCAGTCGGAAAATAAAGCGAGTCAGACGGCGTGCTCTAAAAAAAGAAAAGTCGGCGGTGAAAAACAACTTTTCAACCAGGAGTTCACCGAGACAGGTGTACGCTCCACACAGAGCGGCCTGGACATCTCATATGTGTGTGAGAATGGTCCTAACACAGTTTCAGCCCAGATTTAAAGTCCTGGCTGGACAACCAAGAGCTCTCTTCTCTCACTGGACAAGAGAAAGTGTGGAGGAATACAAGAGAGAGAGAAACTGTTAAGATGTGAAACTCAGTTAATAAGACTAAACATTTCATTTCTGCCAAAAACAGGAGTAGAGGAATGTAAAACAAGGTTTAATCTTTGATAGGGTGTACAATTAGAAGGTTAGTTATTGTAGAACATGAAGAACAGTCTTTGGCATAAGCCCAGCCTAGGTCCAGGTTTTTACGCGTGCAGACCCTCGCAGATCCTGCTGGATATGGACAGCAGGGGCGAAGCTGCCTCCCAGGATGGCAGGACTGGGACTCAACTGGTGGTGGTGGGGAGGAGGGGGGAGCACGTAGAAACGGCAGCAAAGAACGAGCATGAGTTGAATCCAGGTGGCAGCCTGTGATTGGTTGGAGTAATGGATGAGAGAGTGAAGTAGCATTGGAGTCTTCCTGGCAGAACTTTTATTTCCCTTTTTTATTATAAATAAACACTTTATGATGCACTTTTTAAAAAGCATTTTAAATGTAGCCCTTGTTTTTACCTAAAGTGATGAAAAAAGCATTTATTAAGTTCAGCATTTAAACAGTAAATATACTGAAATATACTGAACAGTATGTGTGATGTGTTGGTGTTTCAGTAGCTGATGGTATAAGATGCTGATACTAGGCTACTTCAGTAAACAGGATACACCACTGAATCAGAACACACGTTAGAAATGATGACGGTCCAGACCTTGGTCGTCCTTTAGGTCGACCTTACTGACCTCTAATTAAATACCCCTGTTCTACACGATCGCAGAGCTGCAGGCCTCACTCTGATATAAGTACATGACTTACATAACTAAAGTCTTATAATAAACAACTGAATAATAAACCTCTTTTAAACCCCAGATTCATTGACAGTACGTGGAAAAAGCACTAACCCGAGCAGTGCTGGGTCCCTCAAGGACTAGTCTTGAAAAACAGCGTCTGATCTGGAGATGTGTTTATTGAGGCCTAAGTGGTTGTGCTGGGACTGATGTGAAGAATGATTATGATTCTAGACGGCTAAAGCATAGAGAGAGCATAAACAATAGCAGCGGAACCGGCAGAGACTGAGCCTTTTCAAAGGAATAGAGGGTAGGAGCCCTGCATTAAGCTTTTAATTGGCTCAGGAGGATAAAAAAAATGTAATTAAAAGCAAGAGATGGGGTCCTTATGAGTGACCTAATTAACAGCTCATCTTCAGTCTTTCGCTGCAGCTCCTGCTGCTGGAGCCGGGGCTTAGGAGCCTAACTGATTTATTCATTTACTCATGACTCGTAAAAGAAATGGCTTCAGAAGTGTCAGTAAGTGAGCTGTCCTTTCATTTAGGGCTTTAGTGTTTGCAGTTGTTTACTGGCTGGAAGGCCGGGAAGGGGTTAATACAGATTTTAGTAGGTATTTTCTGTAATGTGTTCAATGTTGCACTAACAGTCAAAAGTTCTTCTTATTTGTACTACTTTAATAGTAGTGAATAATTGTTAAGACATCAAAACTATAAAATAACACATAGGAAACTATTCCTGGACCAGAATGTAGTGGTTAGTACGGTGGTGTAGTGGTTAGTATGGTGGTGTAGTGGTTAGTAAGGCGGTGTAGTGGTTAGTAAGGTGGTGTAGTGGTTAGTACGGTGGTGTAGTGGTTAGTACGGTGGTGTAGTGGTTATTATGGTGGTGCAGTGGTTAGTACGGTGGTGTAGTGGTTAGTAAGGTGGTGTAGTGGTTAGTGTGGTAGTGTAGTGGTTAGTATGGTGGTATAGTGGTCAGTACGGTGGTGTAGTGGTCAGTACGGTGGTGTAGTGGTCAGTACGGTGGTGTAGTGGTCAGTATGGCGGTGTAGTAGTTAGTACGGCGGTGTAGTGGTTAGTACGGCGGTGTAGTGGTTAGTACGGTGGTGTAGTGGTTAGTAAGGTGGTGTAGTGGTTAGTACGGTGGTGTAGTGGTTAGTATGGTGGTGTAGTGGTAAGTACGGTGGTGTAGTGGTTAGTACGGTGGTGTGGTGGTTAGTACGGTGGTGTGGTGGTTAGTACGGTGGTGTGGTGGTTAGTACGGTGGTGTAGTGGTTAGTATGGTGGTGTAGTGGTTAGTATGGTGGTGTAGTGGTTAGTACGGTGGTGTGGTGGTTAGTACGGTGGTGTAGTGGTTAGAATGGTGGTTGTAGTGGTTAGTATGGTGGTGTAGTGGTTAGTATGGTGGTGTAGTGGTTAGTACGGTGGTGTGGTGGTTAGTACGGTGGTGTGGTGGTTAGTACGGTGGTGTAGTGGTTAGTACGGTGGTGTAGTGGTTAGTATGGTGGTGTGGTGGTTAGTACGGTGGTGTGGTGGTTAGTACGGTGGTGTGGTGGTTAGTATGGTGGTGTAGTGGTTAGTATGGTGGAGTAGTGGTTAGTACGGTGGTGTAGTGGTTAGTACGGTGGTGTGGTGGTTAGTACAGTGGTGTGGTGGTTAGTACGGTGGTGTGGTGGTTAGTACGGTGGTGTGGTGGTTAGTACGGTGGTGTGGTGGTTAGTACGGTGGTGTGGTGGTTAGTACGGTGGTGTAGTGGTTAGTACGGTGGTGTGGTGGTTAGTACGGTGGTGTGGTGGTTAGTACGGTGGTGTGGTGGTTAGCACTGTCGCCTCACAGCACACATTATTATCATAATTATTAAAAAAGATGTCATCGCCGTCCAAATATACAGATGCATCTGGCAACTTTATAGGAGAGGCCAAAAACTGTTTTACTTTCAATGTAATTCAATGCAACCACTTTTTTCCCCAAAAGATATTGAAGCATTTCTATTGGTCCATTCAATATTACTTTTTCACAAAATGTAAACAACAGCAGCAGTATTCAGATGATGTAGAAATATAAAAATGAACAAAAATGAAGACACATGCTTTTCTTTGGACAGTGTCGATATATATTCACTTAGATGTATCCAATCTTTTGACTGGTAGTTTGAATGGCCAGTTCTTCATCCCGGCTCAGAAACAGGATGTAGGAGACAACCCCTCCAGCTCGAACCCGCAGAGGTTATTACCATAACATCTGAATGGGCCATGCAGGTGTTTTCACAAATAAGTACTAACAAAACAGTGGGAAGTGGTGCACTGTGGGGGAAGAACCATGACGAAGTGTCAAAACCAACTCCACAAAAACAGCCAACTTCTGCAAAAAAAAAAAAGTCCCACGACACATTATTATTTCCAGCTCAGCAGGAAAATATTCACATTCGTATGCTTCATGAGGAATCATGGTTATCTTGGGTCATGTTTGGTAGCAGTGCTGCTTTAATTATACGGATCACTACAATGATTAGAACCATCACAGAGATCAGCTATGAGTTGGTTTAACCTCCGGGGTGAGGAGGTTCAATGTATGTGGGCAGTTTTAGAAAAAATCCTGTGGGAAATGAAAAAATAGCAACAGGCAAAAAAGAAAGACACCAGCAATGAATTGAGGAACAACATTTGTTTACTGTCTGGGAGGGGGTTAACACAGATTTTTATTGGGGTCCTCAGTAACGCTTTTAATGATACACTATCAATCAAAAGTTTGGACACACCCACCCAGGTTCTTTTTACTTGTACTATTTTAAAAGTAAAAATATTAGTGAATAATTATGAAGACATCAAAAGTACAATAGAATAGCACTTACGGAATTGTTCCTGGAGCAGAATAAAACATCTGGTTGTGTTTAAAGAATATTTATAGTCTATTTCAGAAATGAGCTCATTTGCTCTGATGCAGCTTTACATACGTTTAACATTCTGGCCAGCAGCTTTATGAGGAGCCACATGAGCTGCTTTTCTTACAGGACTGAGATCTTTTTGTTTGTTTCTTGCTGTTTTTGTAGCAACAAGCAAGAAGAAAGACACTAGCAATGAGACAAGGAATGACTATACTACAAAAGGCACAAAGGGTGAACAAGGACATTTATTTAATGACATATACTAACGTAACAAATTGGGGGACTCAATGCTTTTCAAATGATTATACTAAAGCATCAGCACACAAGAACATGCAAAAAACATTGCACTTCCAGGCAAATGCATTTATTCTGCCTTGGTAAGCAGATGCATGCTGTTTCTATACCACCAGGCTCCAGCTGGGCTTCCCTAGCCAGCCATGCATCATGGAGGGTCAGGCGTAGTGCTCCATACCTTCTATTCCTTCTCCATCCACCTTTGTGTTCATTCATACGCCACTCAGCTTCTTTAGGCTCAGTTGCCGTTTCCCCACTTCTGATACCAATGTAGCAATTGTTGTATTAGACCATATGGAAAACGTTGCTTTTTGAACAGGTACTTCAACAGACAGTACAAAGTGCCCAGCCCAGCACTAACCCTAATATTAAAGAAGGGGAGGATGAAATATTGGAGAATACAATAACATCTAAGGAGGGTAGACACTTCCAACACACTGCAATCTATCATCCTCAGTCAGAATTACTTTAATTAACTACAATTTAAACAACTACAACAGCAGAGCTTTATAAGCAGTAGAATGGTGCACTCTGTGAGCCACTTTGCATGACCACAACCCCTAAAAGCACCACAGATGTGGGGAGCAAATGTTGGAGAACATAAAAATTTGAATTCTATACCAGTGTATTAGGGAGGAATCGACTGTTTATTCAGTTATGTTTTCGTAATGGACATAACAGAACATAAGAGAAACATAATTTATAGTCTCACATAACAGCCAAAAAAATGGTTATACTATTGTTTTCTTTCAACAGCAAATAGTAAAACCTCATGTATTGCTATATGTTATGGTAGTTATTTATTGATATATTGGTTATGAACAGGCATATTTTTTTGGTAGTTTTTTATTGCTTTATATTATGGTAGTGATTTATTTGTATATTGGTTATTTATTGGTATATTGGCTATAAACAGGTATATTATATGGTGGTTATTTATTGGTATATTGGTAATTAATTGGTATTGATTATGGTAGTTACTGTTATATTGGTTATTTATTGGTATATTGGTTATTTATTAGTATATTGGCTATGAACAGGTATATTTTATATGGTTATTTATTGGTATATATTATGGTAGTTATTTATTTGTATTTATTAGTGTAGTTATTGTTATATTATTTATTTATTGGTATTTATTGGTATAGTACAAAGTATTTATTGGTATATTGGTATTTATTGTTATAGTTTATGTTACTTATTTATTGGTATATTGGCTATGAACAGGTATATTTTTTGTGGTAATATATTGGTATATTTTATGGTAGTTATTTATTTGTATTTATTATGGTAGTTATTGTTATATTAGTTATTTATTGGTATATATTATGGTAGTTATTCATTTGTATTTATTATGGTAGTTATTGGCTATGAACAGCAATATTTTATAGTGGTTGTTTGTTAGTATATTTGATGGTAGTTTTTTACCATAGTTCGTGTCAGCTGTGATTCCGTGCTGCTGTTCGCTGAGGAGTCATTTAACCAACCCTGTTCTAACCAGCACTGTTGTGATTTGAAAATGAACACTTTGGCTGGGAGCTATTGTGACATGGTCGCCGACCAGACAGGCAGGCTTTCTAAAAACAACCTAAAAAACTTCACAGCACTGTGTAAAAAGCCCAACAAAACCTACCCAACCAGCATTTCAGTAGCAAAAAAACAAGGGAAAGATCTAATAAGGGAAAATACAACAACATCTGAGAAGACTAGATGCTTCCAACACACAATCCAACCTTCCTCAGTTAGAATGACTCTAGTTAACTACAAACTGAACAACTACAACAAAACCAGAGCCTTTTAAGCAGGAGAATGGTGCACTCTGTGAGCATGGCCACAATCCCTAAGAACACCACATATGTGGGGAGCCCGTGGTGGAAGACATAATAATTTGACTTCTATACAAGCGTATTAGTGAGGAATCTGCTATCTGCTGTTTATTCAGTTATGTTTTCGTAATAAACATTTTGTTACTGACAGACGTGCAGCCAGAAGGTCACTACATGACTGATTTGAATGCTTTCACTCACTCAACCAGTGGAGAGAAAAAATAAAGTGAATGCGGAACGCAGAACTGAAACATGGTTTCAGAGTTCTTTCCATGCTTCCTTCTGAATCCATAGTAAGGTATATTTTCCATATATTCTCTTCCAGAAATTGCAGTATTAATGTACAGGATTTAAAACAACCCAATTTGGTTTATATGCATAGCCCAGCACAGGGTCACTATATAACAGGACACACATTTCTTTAATCTGATCCAGCACTGTTACGCTAATATACACTTTCTTTGATCCAGCACTGCTTTAATTTAAACTCTTTTGCTGGGTTACTGTCTGATAAAATCCTCTAAGGATTGCTCAATGATGACATACTGTTACAATGAACCCAAATCTTTATTCATATTTTAGCTTCGTCTCGCTTGGCTGCAGACATGCTGGTCTACTAATTTTAATCTGTAAAAAAAAAAGATTAAAAATTATTTGAAAATGAGAAAATGACACCCAACTAAACACATGTTGAACATTTTACATTAAAAAATAACAAAACAAAGTATCATACATTTGCTTAAACATGTCTTGCAGCCAGTTGAACCAGTTCAACAATACCTAGTTAAAATATAACCTGCAGCTTTGTTTAAGTTTATAAGCTACTAGAATTAAACCGGTTTCAATACGTAATATCGTTTTAATGTAGCTTAAGGTTGTAACTTGAATGTGCACATGTCCAGCAGTAGGTATATGTTCTGAAAAGTGAAAAGTGGAAACGTTTAGGAACCACAGAATCTTATGGAGTGTCAGACCATGTAAAGTTATAGAGCAAACTGCTGAGCCACATAGTGCTCTGATGCTCCGCTGATCGATAACTGCAGATTTCAAATCCTTTGGCTTTAACATCAGCACAAAAACTGTACACTGTGGACTTTCACGGTGTGGGTTTCTATGGCCGAGCTGCTGCACCAAGCATGATGCCTAGCCTCCAATGAAATGGTGTAACGCACCGTCACTGGACTCTGGAGCATCAAAAACATGTTCTGTGAAGTGACCAATCATGCTTCTCTATCTGAAAGTCTGATGGACGAGTCGGATGAGTATGAGGTCTGGTAAATACCAGGAGAACGATACCTGTCTGACTGCACTGTGCCGACTGTTTGGTAGAGGAGGGATAATGAGTGCTATGGGGTTGCATTACGTCTAGTTTCAGTGAAGGTAGTTCTTAATGCTTCAGCAGACCAACACATTTTTTGGAAAGTTATTTGCTTCCAACTTTGTGGGAATAATTTGGGGAAGGCTCTGTTTTGTTCCAGCATGACAGACTGTGTCGCAGCACACCAGCAGCTCCATACAGGCTTGTTGGGTGTGGAAAATTTAGACGGAAATATCATAACGGTTTCTGTAGTTACCAATACTTTTGTCCATATACAGGGTCACAGTTGACTCTAGTGAGATAACAGAAACAGAAACATACATTATAGTTGCCAGAAAAAAATGGTTATAATATTGTTTTCTTTCAACAGGAAATAGTAAAACATTATGTATTGCTATATTTGATTGTAGTTATTTATTTGTATATTGATTATGTATTGGTATATTTTATAGTTGTTATTTATTGGTATATTGGGCATTTATTGGTATATTTTATGGCAGTTGTTTCTGTTATATTGGTTACTTTTGAAATATTTTATGGTCGTAATTTATTGGTATATTGGTTATTATTGGTATATTGGCTATGAACAAGTGTATTTTATGGTGGTTATTTATTGCTATATATTATGGTAGTTTTTGGTATATTAGCTATGAACATGTATTGGCTATGAACACATTTATTATGGTAGTTATTGTTATATTAGTTATTTTTTGGTATATATTATTGTAGTTATTTATTGGTATATTGGTTATTTATTCAAGATTCAAGATTGTCATATGCACAGCAGAAACAGACAGTTACACTGTACAATGAAATTCTTAATTTGCTGTTTGCTATATTGTATTTATTGCTATATTGGTTATTTATTGGTATAGTTTATGCTACTTATTTATTGGTATATTGGCTATGAACAGGAATATTTTATTGTAGTTTTTTATTAGTATGTTTGATGGTAGTTTTCTTACCATAGTTCCTGTCAGCTGTGGTTCCGTACTGCTGTCCACTGAGGAGTCATTTAACCAACTCTGTTCTAACCAGCACTGTTGTGATCTGAAAATGAACACTTTGGCTGGAAGCTATTGTAACAGACGCCGACCAGACAGGCAGGCTTTCTAAAAACAACCTAAAACTACACAGTACTGTGTAAAAAGCCCAACAAAACCTACCCAACCAGCATTTCAGTAGCAAAAAAAAAAATAACAACCCAGCAGAGTGTAGCCATGAAACAAGAGCAGTGATGTAGTGTTTTTCCTTGTAACACTGTTGTGATTTCTCCCAGTATTGTCAACTGGCCAATTAAAGCATACCATTTGCTGCAATTTAGATGTTGTATATATGTTTTATCATATTTTTTTTTTCTTTTAGCTAAAAATGTGAACCTTTTATTCCACATTAAAGATGCAATAGGCACAATGCTGTAGAGGCATCAGAGTGGAACTAGTGCACCAAGGTGGAATGGAACATTTAAATTAGAGACTGTCAAATAAGAAGCCAGTTTCAGCTTTGAGGTAACTTCTTTTCTTGCCATCAAAATGAAAAGGGAGACAGTTCAGAGTATATGCTTTATTCTCTGAAAGATGCTGTGGTACAGATATGATCTGAGAAGGTCTGAAAGAGGTCTGACAATGGTCTGAATTCCAACGCACAGTCTTCTAGGCCTGCCTCCGTGTTTTACCTGGCCTGTGTGAGCCATCTGGTCAGGTCGTTATCTCCTGGACTTGGAATATATTTTCTTTGGAGGTTCCAGCCATAAACCAACAGGTTCTGCTGAGCCATATACTATATGATGGTCGTCTGTCTAAAGGAGCTTTAGCTGGCGGGTATGATTTGTAATAAATAACATCTACAGCTTCATACTTGAAGATGTCATGGACTGTGTTTACATCCAAGTCTTTTTTGCCAATCTGATGGAATTCATTCAGATTATACATTAAGACTGAGGTGTTTACATGGTCTACGTGACATGCACACTACAACTGTATATACATATGTATGTGTGTATATACTAGTTATACATGTGCATATCGTTGCTGTCCAAAGAAAAACAAGTATCCCCAAAATAGCAACTTTACAGGAAAAGTAGAGACAGTCTTCTCATTCAATGTAAGTCAACGGAACCAGAATTTTTCCCGGCTATTTTGGATCATTTCTATTGGGCCATTCATCATGAAACTTTCACACAATGTAAACGACAGATGTCGTGTTCAAATAATGTAGAACACGACATCTGTACTCAGATGTCGTACAATTGTACTCAGAATGGCCTTAATCTTTTCCGAATAAAGTGTATGCATGGACCCATTCTATTCTAATTGAGCTTTAGCTCATAGGCTCCAAATAAACATGGCTATAAACAAAGCGAAGTAATGATCTTCAGTGTTTTTACCCTCAAACTTTACACTGTGTGTTTAAATCTTATCATAAATTTTTTTTTCATTTTAGTCGATATCGATATATTTCACGATATAAATCAAATCACTATTGCCTTTTTACTTTCAGTGAGAAGTGAAGATTCTGTTTTGGTAGAAAATAGTTTCCCTCCTCTGGATTTTTAGTTATAAAGTCAACTTTGCCTCACTCAAACTCCTACAATATATATATATATATATATATATATATATATATATATATATATATATATATATATATATATATTCTTATCGATTATGAAATTATGTCGATTAGCGTAACGTGCGTCACGGTAACCGCACCTACTGAAAGCATGGATTTAACCTGAGCGCAAGCTGCAGCTACAAACAATCACTCGCGTGTATCCAAAGTTGTGGGAGTGTTTCACACAGAAACACAACAGTGTGGTGCTCTGTCAGCTCTGCACAGTGGAGATGATCACAACAGTACAGCTGCTATACACGAGACCTTGAAGCTCAAACATCCCGTAGAGCTTCATCAACACAGCAGCAGGACAGCACCTGTTTACTGTTTATCTTATCTTAGCAGATTATTTATAGATTATTAACACGTGTATCATGTTTCTTTCAGTAGTAGTTAAAGTTTTCTGTTATTTTCTCTTATTTTATTCTCTCTGCTCGACTGTGACGCCTGCTGTAACCAGATTACTAGCAAGCGGTTTAAGCTTCTATGCCTACACTCTGTGCTGTGTGCTTCAACCAAACATGAAATGGCTGTAACTCTAGTTCAGCCACTTGATTGGTTTGAGCCGCCGCTATTCTCATTCTCATTGGCTATTCGTGTTGTCTCTTAAAACATGGACAGAACTTAATTCTATCGACTTTCTATCGGCTATGTCTAATAGTCCTATCGAGGAAACGTTATTTTGCGATAATTATCAATATCGTTTTATCGCCCAGCCTTAAAACAAAATGTAGGTCACATGGTTTCATGAACTTCATGGTAGCACCTAAGGAAATGCATTTCTTCTACCCATAGATGCTGGATATAGTTAGAATCTCCACTGCAGTTCTATAAGTACTTCATCATTTGTTACTTTTCCAGTTTTACTTGAGTTATTAACTAGCAATATTTTAATCTATGTACTTTTAGGTTCTATATTTGACCTGTAGAACATATTTTGTCTATACTGGACTACATAGAACCACTGCCTTTATTAGAGAACCCTTGAAGACCCTTTCAGCTGCATTATAGAATACTGTATGAGGCAGGACTAGTGAAGACTGAACAAGGCGGAGCTTTATTGAGGATATAAGGTAGCCATGAAAGTAAGCTACATAAACAAATAACAGATTCGTTCAACACTCTGGGTTTCTAAGAGGGAAGCCTATAAACTGAAGCTGTAAATAAATATTTGCAGTGACTTATGATCTGCATTCAGTAAGTACTTTTGCAAAAAAATCACCGAAAGTCTAAAACACACACTCAGCTGTACATACAACGAGACAGCTCTGCTCTCTGATGTTTATAGCATGTCCCCAAGTCACCTCACGACCCACTTTAAATTGAGGTTGTTATGAGCTGATGAATATTGATTAATCTGTAGTTGTTTTGTTTTAATTAATCATGGCATTTCAAAGACGTTCACAAACACATGCTGTCGTAGCGTGTCACCCTCAGTCCCTCTCCTGAGGACCACCAAGCTATCGTCACGTACGCTACACGTGTTTCTTTACTAGCTGAGGAACTGCTAAAAGTCCTGCTATGGGAATAATGACATATCCTGCACATTTTATGCCTTTGTTTTGATGTCACCTCTCATCAGCACTCAAACCTTTCAGCTGTTTAAACCACCTCCGGGCCAACAGAGCTCCGCTATGTGCTTTTAACGCTAATAGTAAAAAAATAGGCAAAATGTGCTTTTCACATCAAGGACGAGTGTTAAAACACACACTAAAATACAGGGAGTAGCTGTCTTGTGTTAACAACATTGCTTTCTTTCTTTTGTGAAGTCAAATAGCACTTGGACATTTTCAAAAGAAAGTGTGATGTCCCCTCATTTTTGATGGTTGGCGCACATCTGTTTCTTATTTATGGGCCAATCAGGGGCTCACATATAAATACACCGATGTGTGATTAGCATCTGCTTTACTTGTTTATTGTCACTGGCCTGAGTGGTCAAAAGTATGTGGATAGGACAATCATATCTATATAAATGTATAGGGCATCCTAATCTTAAAAACTATGGGCTTTAAATGGAGTTGGCCTGATAACAACCACAGTCTTCTGGGTTTAGGGGGGGATGTGTTTGGGGACATTTGTGTCTTATTCAGTGAAAAGAGCATTTGTAAAGTTGGACGAGAAAACGTGGCTCAAAATCAAAAGGTGTTTAATAGGGTTGAGGTCGGACTCTAGTGCAGACCACTGGAGATTCCTTCGTACCAAACTCCTCAAACCATGAGGCGGCTTAAAAATGCCTTTATTTGCTGTTACATTAACATTACCCTTTACTGGAACTAAGAAGCCCAAACCTTGAAAAATAGACCTCCCATTATCCCTCCTCCACCAAACTTTACTGTTGGCATTATACATTCTGCTTGTTCATGTTCTCCTGACATCCACCCTGATTCATCAAAAACTACAACAAAATAAACGAGTTTGATGCCATGACCATAGTGAACATGTTTCCACTATGTCCAGTCATAGTGATGGCACACTTTAAACCCCTCCAGCCAGCACTTGGCATTTCACATAATGATCTTAGGCTTTTGTGGAGCTGCTTGCCCATGAAAACACATCCCACGAAGATCCTGCTACACAGATTTTGTGCTGATGTTGCTTCTAGAGACAGTTTGGAAGTCTGTATTGAGCCATGCAACAGAGATCATTTCTATGTGCTTCTACTTTTTTGTGGCTGAGCTTGATGCTTGCAATATACGACAACAGCACTTACAGTTGTCCAGGGCACATCTAGCAGTAGGGTAAAGGTGACCTCTCTCTAACATTGCTATGATAAAATCAATGAGTTCTTCAGTGTGACTATAGACAGTGTTTGTCTGTGGAGGTTGCATGACTATGTGCTTGATTTTATAGTTCTAGTCTTGGATTTTTGTTTTTTTAACCCAGAGAAAGTCCAGTTTTGATTATGTTTCTTAGCTCCAATAAACTTACTCAACCTTATGTTCACATATACAGTGGAACACAAAAGCATTCCTCAATGTCTGTTTAAGTAAATAAACTTTCCTTAAATAGTCATTTATTGCAATCAAAGATTCAAACGCGGCTAAATTCAAATAAAACTATTTGGACGGCAAGCTGGCTATTGATGTTTGAGGGAAGTGTTTCACTCTGTCTGTCCTCAGAACTGTAAATGTAATGGATGCAATGGAGGATAGGCTTTTGTGCAGCTGCTTGCCCATGAAAACTCATCCCATGAAGATCCTGCTACACAGATTTTGTGCTGATGCTGCTTCCGGAGACAGTTTGGAACTTTTTATTGAGGCATGCAACAGAGATCATTTCTATGTGCTTCTACTTCTTTGTGGTTGAACTTGATGCTTCCAATATACAACAACAGCACTTACTGTTGTCCAGGGCACATCTAGCAGTTCTAGTCTTTGGATTTTTGTTTTTTTAACCCAGAGAAAGTCCAGTTTTGATTATTTTTCTTAGCTCCAATAAACTTACTCAGCCTTATGTTCACATATACAGTGGAACACAAAAGCATTCCTCAATGTCTGTTTAAGTAAATAAACTTTCCTCAAATAGTCACCTATTGCAATCAAAGATGCAAATTCTTATGCATCCTTAAAGCGGCTGTGATCACATAAAACTATTTGGACAGCGAGCTGGCTATTGATGTTTGAGTCAATATGTTTGGTCCTCAGAACTGTAAATGTAACGGATGTAATGAAGGATCATAAGCATCATTATCCTTGATATCTTGCCCCTGTCTGTTAACGCAGAGACACTCGGCTGTGTGGTAGCGACTGCATTTTGGAGGACTCTTTATGCAACTGTGGAGCAACTGTGGTGACCCCTTCTGAACAAAGCATTTATTCAGAGTGTTTAGCTTTTTTTCACCATTGAGCTGAAGAGGCATCTTATCTATGCAAAGCCAAACGCGGCAGAGTGAAGCTCTGAGCTTTAGCAGTAAGATAATGCATTCAGCACACGGCATCTTCACTGACCCCTCACCCTCTTTCTTAAAAGAGCACTTCACTGCCAGATGCCTCCAACCAGGGTCACCAGAGCACTTGGAGTTTTTATACTAGACTACGTTCAGCTGTAGAATCAGTAAATATGTAATGTTTTAGGCAAGCTTCGTGGATGAAAATGCTGCCTGCTGTCGAGCCTGTTTTGGTGGCACTGGCAGTGAGGATACCTGGATGGTGGGCAGTAAAACAGCTGGTGTTCAGCGTCAGGCAGCCCAGCAGCAGTGTTGGTCAAAGCCGAGCACTGAGACTTCAGTACACACGACCTTGATGCCACTGGCGGTGTGGTGGGGAAAACAGACGGAGAGGAGAGTCTCCAGTAGCAGAATGATTGATGCAGCATACTGCCTGGAGTTCTGCCACGCTTGGGAGGAGGACGCAGTTTGTCTTTGCTTCGAGAGGACCAGGGGCATGCATGGACACTCAGCGTGTTTGTTTACGGGGTGCTTGGCGTTCCCCAAAGCAAAAAAAAATGGAGCTGGAAATTTTTATAGATGCTGTGTATGGGGCTGTGATGATAACTGCCTTAGCACAATACCACAGTCATGTGATGCCTACCATGGAGTCAAGCTCATTACTGATTTTCATTGCTGTGGTCGTAGCTTCAATATCATTAATCATGCTGGGCATCAGTAAACTACTGTAACTCTCTGTTGCTGAGCTGAAGGAGTCTAGGCTGGAACATTAACTGGAAAAACCAGCAGGAACAGATCCCATGGTTTCCTGGACTGCTGCTGACTGGAACCACATTATCTTTAGCGCTTTAGCAAGTAATCCAGGTTCTTTTTTGGGATCCCATGATCAGATTTGAGTATGGAGGCCTCGTGGCGAGAGTTTTAATCCTGCTTTTGCTGTGGAGCGACAGACTAAGCCAATTGCTGGTGTTATGATCTGGAGAGGGACACATACGACAGTCGGTCATCTAGATGTGTTACCTCTCATGGCAGAACTTCCAACTGGCATTGCTCAACAGAATAATGCTCCACACACAGCGAGGGCTTCCAAGAAAGCCTGGTCGCCAGATTTAGTGCCAATCATTTTTGGGACCAGCTGGGACGCCATCTTCGACAATCTATGAGTGTGCAGGACCTACAGACCCAGCTGCAACATCGGTGGGCAAATGTGCCACAGGATGCCACATGAAACCTGTATGCCTATATGCCCAAGCCAATCTCCTCAACATCTCCTTTCACTCTAATATCGTAAACACTTACATATATCATCATTGCATTCACCAAGCACCTATTAATCCTCCATACATAAGAATTTAAGCTGTATTTAAAGTGTTCTCTGTATACTTATCACTAGGGGTGTAAGAAAATATCTAAATATCACAATATTATGTTTTGTGATACTGTATCAATTCTCAAAAACACAGTATCGATACACCGATTCCTGGCAGACAGTGAATCCTTGTGTGTTATGTGTAAAAACCTCTGACCACTAGATGGCACTGTTGTAATCCATTTTCAGCTCCACTCCAACATTAACTAGCAGCCCAAGGGCGCAATGCTATTGTAGGCATTGGCAAACCTGTTCATACAGTGGTGTGTTTTAATAGTAGGATGTGAAAAATTGCAATATATCACTTTGCTTGCAGTAGCACGATATATTAAATCATGACCGCTGTATCGCGACACGTATTGTATCGCCAGGTTCTTGCCAATACACAGCCCTGCTTACCTCTATAACTGAAAGGCATTTAACCAACAACCAGTTTGTTACATAGAAGGGATATGTATTTTTTTCACTGCACTAAGAAAAAAAAAATGTATACGATCACAGCCCTAGCTGTGTAGGATTCAGTGTGTAGCTCATTGGCTTATAAACAGATTAATATTGTTTAGTGTTAAGTAGTTCGAGCTGTTTCAGTAACTCTGGCTGAGGGTCAGTGCTGCATAATTGTATGTGTTCCTAAAGCTGTGTTTTGGGAGTCTGAGTGTGTGCGCTGTAAAAATAGCCAGACCCCCCTCCCCCCCCAGCTGGCTTGCACCTTTTGGCATTGTTTTGTGTAGCACAGGAGCAGATAGACACTGGCAATAAGACAGCCCATTACTTTAACCCATCAGTGAATGGCTGCAAATTAGGATCTGTAGAGCGCTTCCATTAGAAAATCATTTGGAGGGAGCAGAGGTTGACAAAGCTCGAGTTCACCATCCACTCGCTGTTTTTTTCTTCTCTAGGTTTTCTTTTTGGCTCTGACACATCTATTCTGAGAGTGCAGAGAGAGAAAGAGAAAATAGGAGAGAGAGAGAGAGAGAGAAAACGGGAGAGAGAGAGAGAGAGAGAGAGAGAGAGAGAGAGAGAGAGGAGCTCTAATGATCATAAATACGGCAGAAATCACAGCCTCGCTCATCAAAGGTCACACCATTAATCCTGCCCCTCTCACACAGCCGCCGCGCTCTCCGCATCCCTCTGTCCCTGCATGTCTCTCTCTCTCCTCCCTCTCTCTCTCTATCCAGTGTTATCTCTTTCTTTTTCTCTCTTTTACCCAATTATTTTTCTCTCTTTCCTGTTTTTTCTCTCTCCTTACCCATAATTTCTTTCTTTCTTTCTTCTCACCCATTTCTTTATCTCTCTTTTCTCTCCACCTCTTTCTTTTTCTGTTAATCTTTCTGTAGATCTTCTCTCTCTTTCTCCCTTTTCTCTCTCTTTTCTCCAGAAACCAGTGTTTCTGTAAATCTCTCTCTCATCCATCGTTATCTTGTGTTTCTTTCTCTCCTTTCTTTCTCTTATTTTCTCCTCCTACTAATGTCTCTGTAGGTCTCTCTCTCTTTTCTTTCTTTTCTTTCTTTCTCTTTATTTTCTCCTCCTACTAGTGTCTCTGTAGGTCTCTCTCTCTTTTATTCCTCTCCTTTCTTTCTCTTTATTTTCTCCTTCTACTAGTGTCCTTGTAGGTCTCTCTCTCTTTTTTCTTTCTCTCCTTTCCTTCTCTTTATTTTCTCTTCCAACTAGTTTCTCAGTAGGTCTCTCTCTTTTCTTTCTCTCCTTTCTTCCTCTTCCTACTAGTGTCTCTAAAGGTTTCTCTCTCTTGTCTTTCCCTCCTTTCTTTCTCTTTATTTTCTCTTCCTACTAGTGTCTCTGTAGGTCTCTCTCTTTTCTTTCTCTCCTTTCTTTCTCTTTATTTTCTCTTCCTACTAGTGTCTCTGTAGGTCTCTCTCTTTTCTTTCTCTCCTTTCTTTCTCTTTATTTTCTCTTCCTACTTGTGTCTCCGTAGGTCTCTCTCTCTTTTCTTTCTCTCCTTTCTTTCTCTTTATTTTCTCTTCCTACTAGTGTCTCTGTAGGTCTCTCTCTTTTCTTTCTTTCTCCTATTTTCTCTTCCTTCTAGTGTCCCTGTAGGTCTCTCTCTTTTCTTTCTCTCCTTTCTTTCTCTTTATTTTCTCTTCCTACTAGTGTCTCCGTAGGTCTCTCTCTCTTTTCTTTCTCTCCTTTCTTTCTCTTTATTTTCTCTTCCTACTAGTGTCTCTGTAGGTCTCTCTCTTTTCTTTCTTTCTGTTATTTTCTCTTCCTACTAGTGTCCCTGTAGGTCTCTCTCTTTTTTTTTCTCTCCTTTCTTTCTCTTTATTTTCTCTTCCTACTTGTGTCTCCGTAGGTCTCTCTCTCTTTTCTTTCTCTCCTTTCTTTCTCTTTATTTTCTCTTCCTACTAGTGTCTCCGTAGGTCTCTCTCTCTTTTCTTTCTCTCCTTTCTTTCTCTTTATTTTCTCTTCCTACTAGTGTCTCCGTAGGTCTCTCTCTCTTTTCTTTCTCTCCTTTCTTTCTCTTTATTTTCTCTTCCTACTAGTGTCTCTGTAGGTCTCTCTCTTTTTTTCTCTCCTTTCTTTCTCTTTATTTTCTCTTCCTACTAGTGTCTCTGTAGGTCTCTCTCTCTTTTCTTTCTCTCCTTTCTTTCTCTTTATTTTCTCTTCCTACTAGTGTCTCCTTAGGTCTCTCTCTTTTTTTCCTCTCCTTTCTTTCTCTTTATTTTCTCTTCCTACTAGTGTCTCCGTAGGTCTCTCTCTCTTTTCTTTCTCTCCTTTCTTTCTCTTTATTTTCTCTTCCTACTAGTGTCTCTGTAGGTCTCTCTCTCTTTTCTTTCTCTCTTTTCTTTCTCTTTATTTTC
This sequence comes from Megaleporinus macrocephalus, assembly GCA_021613375.1. Taxonomy (NCBI): domain Eukaryota; kingdom Metazoa; phylum Chordata; class Actinopteri; order Characiformes; family Anostomidae; genus Megaleporinus; species Megaleporinus macrocephalus. The sequence goes on from CM038702.1 coordinate 9,758,262, forward strand.
TCTTCCTACTAGTGTCTCCGTAGGTATCTCTCTCTTTTCTTTCTTTCTCTTTTCTCTCTCCACCCTTTCTCTATCTAATCATGTTTCCATGGGTCTCTTTCTCTTTTATCCAGTGTTGGGTCTTTCTCCCGCTTCCTTTATTTTCCCATTTCTTTCTCTCTCTTCCCCCATTTCTCACTGTCTTTTCATCTCTCTCTTCTCTCTACCACTTTCTGTAGGTCTCTCTCTCTCTTCCCCTCTCTCTCTCTCTCTCTCTCTCTCTGTGCACCTCTCTGTTCAGTAACTGTAGTATATATCAAACCGAGCGCATCAGAAAGGCACACTCTTTCAGACCCTCTTCCTCTCTTCTTAAATCTCCTGTTATTTCTATGACCCCTGCGAGTCCACAGACACACTAGACCTAGTGCAGAGTTGCAGATGCTGCTGTCATATGTACGTTTACACAGATCTCTCCAGCTCAGTCTGCCGTTCAGCTCGCCCACACGTGCATGAGTTACTGCACCGAGCAAACCTGCACATATTCGAGCGTAAAATCTATATATGGGTACATACCTTGGCTGTCAGAGTACCAGAGCATTTATAGTACACACTGACTTTTCTAGATCATTGGAACACGACAGCTGCTCCTTATATCCTCTGAAAGTTTCACTTAGAATAAAACCTCTTTTATATTAACTCAAGTTGAGAGTAAAGATCATCTGCTCTCAGAATAGATGTGTCTCTCCACCAGTCTGTCTATAGGTCTCTCTCTCTCTCTCTCTCTCTCTGTCTCATTCTCTCCGCTATTGTCTCTCTATGCAACTCCCCATTCAGTAACTGTAGTATACAGTATATCAACTCGTGGTCAACATGAATGCACACTCTATCGGACCCTCTTCCTCTCTCCTTAAATCTCCTTTTATTCCCATCTTCATCTTGTGCTGTAGTTTATGCACTGCAGTTGGCCTTTTGTCTGTCTTTCTGCACTCCTCCTCGTCGTTCGCTATCTTTCCCCTTTCATTTTCTTTTTTACCCCCCCCCCTGCAACCCCGCCCCCACCACCAACTCCATCTCATCTCCTCTCTCCTCCCTCTATGGATTTTTCATTCTGACAGTCAGCACTTGTTCAGTCATATAACGTCATGTAATAAAAAACATGCCAAAGAGTGTGAAAAGGGAACCGCAGCTAATCCTCTAATGCCTGCATCTGCAGCCGAGGGTACACGCCTCAAAGGCCAATCTTTGCTCTCATATTTGTATGCAGCGCTACTTGTTTTTTCCCCTGTAAGTCCACAGACACACTAGACGTAGTGCTGTGTTACAGATGCTGCTGTCATATGTACGCTTGCACAGATCTCCTCAACTCAGTCTGCCCTTTCAGCTCGCCCACACGTGTATAACATGACTTACTGTACAGAGCAAGCCTGCACATATTCAAGTGTGGAATCTATATATGCATATGTACATAGACTGTCAGAGTCCCAGAGCACTTAATTTCATTTTTCTATATCATTCGAACATGACGGCTGCTGTTTATATCCTGTGAAAGTTTCACTTGGAATAAAACCTCTTAGCAATAAGTGTATTGTCATGAGTAAGATCCCCAGATATGATTAGAAAAGATGTAAATAATCATACATAAAGTACAAAGTAACATGAATATGTTATTGTGAGAGAAGTAGATCATATCTTCAGCTCCAGTTTGAAGAACAAAGTGTAGTTCCAGATTTCTCCTGGACGCCCCAGACATTGTATGAATGTATTCAGTTCCTCCAGCAGCAATCTTGATTTAGCTTAATGAAGTACTGAGCAGTCAAAGCAGGTATTAGATGAGAACTGAAAATAATACTGGGTTCCACAAGGAGAAGCTTGGAAAGGCTTAAATAAACACATTAACGTATGTAAAAGCGCTACTTACTGTATTAATACTATCTGGATATTGAAAAAATAATGTGTATTGCTGGGGCTGGGCAATAAAACAATAACGATAACGATAATCATCGCAAAATTTCCTTGATAGAACTATGAGACGTAGATGATAGAAAGTCGATCGGTACATGTTTTAAAAGACAGCATGAATAGCCAATGAGAATGAGAATAGCGCCCCAAACCAATCAGGTGGCTGAACTAAGTTGCAGCCATTTCATGTTTGGTTGAAGCACACAGCACAGAGTGTAGGCGTAGCGACAGCTAAAATCACTTGCTAGTAATCTGGTTACTGCAGGCGTCACAGTCGAGCAGTGAGAAAAAAATAAGAGAAAACAACAGAAAACGTTAACTACTACTGAAAGAAACATGATACACGTGTTTATAATCTTAAAATAATCTATAAGATAAGATAAACAGGTAAACAGGTGCTGTCCTGCTGCTGTGCTGATGAAGCTCTATGGGATGTTTGAGCTTCAAGGTCTCGTGTATAGCAGTTGTACTGTTGTGATCATCTCCACTGTGCAGAGCTGACAGAGCACCACACTGTTGTGTTTCTGTGTGAAACACTCCCACAACTTGGCGTGGCCATCTTTGGGATGCATCGATGCACATTATGCTAATTGACGCAACTTTGTAATCGATTAAGATAATTTATATATACATGTTTGTGTATGTGTGTGTTTAATTTATTTGAAATACAGTTATAATGATCTAAACCACATTTGTCTATCTTCTGATAGAAAATAAATCAGAAGATACAAAACAATTTGACAACATTTTGATATCTTCACTTCTCACTTAAAGTCAAAAGGCAATGGTGATTTGATTTATATTGTGATATATATCGATATCGACTACATATATATACACTACCGCTCAAAAGTTTAGAATCACTTTAGAATTTAATTTCATGCAATTTTCATGCAATTCACAAACAATATTGTCCATTTCACAAGTAATGTAAGTGTATCAGATGATTTTTAAAGAATAAAAATGTTTGTGTTAAAGTCTATTTTTGTATAGAGGCTTATTTTGCATATAGTCCTATTATCAGCAATTCTCAGTCCTCTGTCTAAATCTCCTGGTACGGCCGCCAATCCAAGTTAAGGATGTTATTGGACTAATTGGTTGTTAGGACACTCTACTCAATTGTGATGCACAGCTGAAAAACATTCTACTAATAAGTGAGTATAAAAGGGAACAACATTCTAGGTTAGTTTAGTATCTGAAGAGACCCGTCAGTCCATTGTTGTGTTAAAGAAGGAAGATACTTCATTGAAAACAAGAACATTTCACTGTGATCCCAAACTTTTGAGCGGTAGTGTATATATTTACACACACTTTTAGTTAGGCTGCTCATAAATCACTCTGCGCACTCTCCAATATATAGATACATATAAAATAATATGTAGTATAAACGCTCAGGGACAGTCAAAGTCCATTCACACATGCAGAGAATGTGAGTACGCATGTTCACATGTTATTTACACGTGCAAACACTCGCAGCTTGATTCCCACTTTGATGCATGAAGCAGAGATGGATGTGTGAAAAAGCCGAGTGCTGAAAGGATGGAGCTCATTACTCTGCCGTGGAAATGATTAACGAACATTCTACACGCATTAACACTGAGTTAAAGGAACATTTCAGGATTTTACCCCTAATCTCTGTCTGCTGTGATATGTGGCTGATCACCACAGACAAAAACCTTCCATACATGGGCAACACAAGGGAACCTGTTAACTTGTTGCTGCAGTGTGTTAAAAAGAACCCTGACCTATAAAACATATAGGCCCCAATATGGTGTATATGTCCTACTATTTAAATATGTTGTATTACCTAAACAAAATATCGACAATATCTTACTGCACTGCATTCCAGATACTATATAAATATACACCTATACACATGTCTGACTGATATAGACACAAGCATATGGTGCACACCACATAATATCTGGTGCTCACCTAATAGTATTTGGTGCCCACCCCCATAATATCTATTGCTCAAGTAATAGTATTGGGTGTTCAGTACATAGTATCATAACATATGCTTAACACATGGTATCAAATGGGCACCAGATACTATATGGTGAGATGCCAATAGTATGTGGTGCGCACCTAACAGTAGCTGGTACTCACCATATAGGTTCTGGTGCTTACCACATAGTAAGGTGCATACGTTATAGAAGCATTAGTATTGGGGTTCACCAGAGAGTATATGGTATCCACCACATAGTAACAGGTGTGCACCTAATAGTATCTAATAAGTATCCTATTTAATTTGAATGTATTATTCAGCCTTTCCACCTTTAGCTTGAGTAGCGTTACTCCACAGAAAAGTTTTGTAGATTGTCTTATTTTATGTATAACTAACTCCAATGATGACCTACTAATAGTGAAATTTTGCCTATTTGCCATATATTTTTATAATAAAAAAATATTCCTATTTGGCTTATATGTCCTATTTGTAGGACATATAAGTCAGGGTTACCTTTAATACGTGTCTAACTCCATATGTATTAATCTAGAAGTCTGTTGTAATTTACCAGCACATGAATAAGAATGAGACAGAAGGAAGATTAGAGCTGCAAAAAATAAATATTTTGATATTCAATTATTAATGTAAATTAATTGACAAGTAATCAAATTAAATGTGAGGAGCTGTAATGATATAGTACTGAGTGGCATGCGAAGTGACTTAATTATTGCAACACATACACATAAGTCCATATGTAGAGCTACAGTAGGTAAAATGAATTATCTATTAGATATGATATAATAATAAATATCAACATTGAGAGTATAGCCCTTCAGGCTGCAGCAGCATTTAACTGGCTTAACATATGAATATGCTGCTACACTCGATGAGCTCTGTGTGAACAGGTTTTTGTTGTTTGTAGCTGTATTTAAAGCTAATCAGTCAGGCTTGTGTATCATCGTTGTCCAAAGAAAGAGTTTTTTGGATTTTTCTATACCACTTGAGCATGACAGTTGCTGTTTACATTGTGAATTTTGTGAAATTTCATGATGAATGGTCCAATAGAAATGCTCCGAAATCACTTGGGGGAAAAAAAATCTGGTTCCACTGACTTACATTAAAAGTATAGACAGTTGCTGTCCTCTCTTGTTGTGATTCGATTCTGGATATACTTTGAACAGTGACAATATGTTGAGAGTGATTATCCTTTATTAAGAAAATGCTCCTAGAGTTTGTCTTTTATACACTTACAACACTTTCAGGGGTTTTTCAGTAAAGACAATGCTTTGTGAGATGGTTCTTCAGATTGCTGTATATGTTTACATGTAAAACCTGCTTGAAAAATGGATCTATGTAGCACCAAAAATGCTCCAGCTATTGTAACAAGCTTGTAACAAAAGAAGAATTCTTTTTGGTGCTACAGAAGAGCAGTTCTATGAAAAGGACGAAAAAGGCATCTGCTGTTGTAACAGTGTTGAGTTCATGACAAAAGTAGGACCCATTTCCAGTGTTAAAGAAATGCTGTATACAGTTTCATATAGAGTTGTGTTGAAAATAGCTTTATAAAGCACCAAAACGTGTTTTGCAAATGTCAATAGCAAGGCTGAGAAGCGTTCCCACTTTCCCCTTTTCACACCACAACCATTATTCTGCTGACGTGTTGCCAAGTAACGAGTAACCCATTGCCACTAATGGCAAACTTTATGCACACAAGCTGCTAGTTGTTTTATATTTGTGCTTATACAAGATGAGACTCTTAGATAACATTTGACTGCAAATTACTCCTAACTAATGTTACTTGAAATATAATCTACATGCCTTTTGTAGCCCACTGTGTTACAGCAGGCTGGGGATTTTTTTACTGTTGCATTGCAACAACACAACAACTTTTTTATTTATTTATTTTTTTTATCTTATCTATTGGTGAATGGAGGAACAGCACAGTAAGAATTTTTATTGTACAGTGTAACTGTCTGTTCTGCTGTGCATATGACAATAAAACTCTTGAATCTTAAATTTTGAGTCCTAAATCTAGAATCTCATTTATTGTGGAATAGGGCTGTGTATTGGCAAGATCCTGGTGATACAATGCGTATCGTGATACAGCGGTCATGATTCAATATATCACGATATATTGTGATATTGCAAGCAAAGTGATATATTTCGATTTTTTTTAAATCTGACTATTAAAACACACCACTATATAAACAGGTTTGCCAATGCTTACAATAGTACTGCACCCTTGTGCTGCTTGCTACTGTTGGAGTGGAGCTGAAATTGGATTACAACAGTGCCATCTAGTGGTCAAAGGTTTAAACACAACACACAAGGATTCACTCTCTGCCAGGAATCTGTGTATCGATACTGTGTTTTTGAGAAGGGATACAGCATCACCAAACATAATTTTCAATATTTTCTTATACGCCTACTGTGGAACTACTTTTTGGCGGAAGGTATTGCTCAATATTAAAGCATATTCATTATGAAGTTCAGGGTTTCTTTGATTCTTTCTTTCTTTTGTAGAAACTGTTGTATAAAAGCAACACTTAAGGTTGTGTGTTAGCGCTAATAACGTCATGGCTGTAAGGATCTACTGCAAGTGAATTACAGCTGTGATGTTATTCACGATAAATCACTCCCTCTTGTGTTCTATTGCTAAAACATACAGTGTAGTCGGGGTCACGGGGGGGCTGGAGTCAATCCCAGCATCATCGGACGAAGGCAGGGTACACCATGGACAGTTCACCAGTCCATCACATGGCCAACACTCACTCACACACTCACACCTACGGGCAATTTGGAGAGAGTGATCAATCTAACATGCATGTGTTTGGACTAAGGGAGGAAACCAGAGTACCCGGAGGAAACCCACTCAAGCACGGGAAGAACATGTCTTCCCGTGAGGCGACAGTGCTAACCACTACACCACCGTACCGCCACAACAACAATAATAATAAAAACAATAGCTGTTCTTTTTCTTTTGCCATCTGCTCCCATGGATAATACACTGTAAGTTAACTTACTCTAGTTTTGGATGAGACAGAAAAAAGCCAATGAAAATATTGCATACAAAAATTAAAATATATTAAATTATATTATATTATATAAAATGGTCATGATTATCAATTCTTTCAAATAATGTGCATTAAAAGCTTATGAATACCAAAGCAAGACAAAAAAGTAGTTCTGGTTACATTGTCTTTTGTCTGGTTACATTGTCCTTGTAGGTTCTCATATTTTTGCTTATGTGTTATTGCCAATGCTTCCATCTAAATGGTGCCGTTTTTCATGCTTTCTCAAATAAGCACCTTTCTCTGTACATGCCTGTAGCTCTGAGCTCGGTCATTCTCATCAGCTTTACTTTTTAGTGGCTCTGCTGCGTTCTGCATGGCCTCGCTTCTCGCCGTTCTCCTTATCTGTGTGTCTGGTCTTTATCCCACTCTCTCAGTTATTTTCTTCTCAGGCTGCGTATTAATATCTTTAGCCTTTGGGTACAATAAGGCCACATGGTTCCTGCATGTGTGTCTGAGTGTGTTTAAACAGAGAGCTGAGAATGTGTGTGTGTACGTAAGACAAGAGGAGATTGATATGAGCAAAAGCTCTCCATCAGATCCATCTTTCTCCGCAGGCCTATTCATTACCCCAGAATAATTAATGTGGCTCTGGCGGATTGAATGGTTTAAGTGGATGTGAAAGACAGGCGGCCACAGAGCAGAGAAGATGGAGGGGAAAAAAGCGGGGGTTGGGAGGGGGGGTTGTAAGTTGTGATGAGTGCCATCTGCAGTTAAAAAAAATAAAAAAGTTTTCTTTTATTTCAATAAGGCTTGTTATTACAGTTCAGCGTGACTAGAGCGGATGCATAAAAATCTTACTACAGTTCTGAACTGCAACATCAGTACAAGATACAGTGAGGAAAATAAGTATTTGAACATCCTGCAACTTTGCAAGTTCTTCCACTTACAAAACATAGAGGGGTCTGAAATTTAGTAGTTGGAGTCTTACTGATTGTGAGGTGGACAGGTGTCTTTATGCAGCTAATGACCTCAAAGAGGTGCCTCTATCCATCCATCCATTAACAGCCGCTTAATCCTGCTAGACAGGGTGGGGGCGGGGCTGGAGCCAATCCCATCATCATTGGGCAAAGGCGGGGTACACCATGGACAGTTCGGCAGTCCATCGCATGGCCAACATACACTTACACCTACGGGCAATTTAGAGTGACCAATCAACCTATCAGGCACGTCTTTGGATGTGTGGGAGGAAACCAGAGTACCCAAAGGAAACCCACTCAAGCACGGGGAGAACATACACACAGAACAACCTGGACCGGGAATCGAACCTGGATCGTCCTGCTCTGAGGAGACAGTGCAAACCACTACACGACCGTGCTAACCACTACACCACCGTACTGACCACTACACCACCGTACTAACCACTACACCACCGTGCTAACCACTACACCACCATACTAACCACTACACCACCGTACTAACCACTACACCACCGTACTAACCACTACACCACCGTACTAACCACTACACCACCATACTAACCACTACACCACCGTACTAACTACTACACCACCGTGCTAACCACTACACCACCGTGCTAACCACTACACCACCGTACTGACCACTACATCACCATACTAACCACTACACCACCATATTAACCACTACACCACCGTACTAACCACTACACCACCATATTAACCACTACACCACCATATTAACCACTACACCACCGTACTGACCACTACATCACCATACTAACCACTACACCACCATATTAACCACTACACCACCGTGCTAACCACTACACCACCATACTAACCACTACACCACCGTACTAACCACTACACCACCGTACTAACCACTACACCACCGTACTAACTACTACACCACCGTGCTAACCACTACACCACCGTGCTAACCACTACACCACCGTACTGACCACTACATCACCATACTAACCACTACACCACCATATTAACCACTACACCACCGTACTAACCACTACACCACCATATTAACCACTACACCACCATATTAACCACTACACCACTGTACTAACCACTACACCACCGTGCTAACCACTACACCACCGTGTCGCCCTTAGGTGCTTCTAATTTAGAAAAATAAGTCGAGTGGAGGTGGACTTTTTAGAGGCGGACTAACAGGGGTCTTTGAGGGCCAGAATTTGTGCTGATTGTCAGGTGTTCAAATACTTATTTACATCAGTAACACACAAAAACACACAAAAACCCCTCCATGATTTCTAAGTGGGAGAACTTGCAGAGTCGCAGGGTGTTCAAATACTTAATTTCCTCACTGTATGTGCATCAAGAGCTTCATCAAATGGGACTCTACGGCTGCACACAAGCCTAAGATCACCATGTGCAATGCCAAATGTCTTATGGAGTGGTGTACTGGAGTCTGGAGCAGTGGAAACGGTCTCTGAAGTGTTGTAAATATTTTCATATATCATGGCTTTTGTTAAAAGCTTATGTTCACAGATGGGTCCACTGAGTGCTACAGAGATTGCGGGAAGGCCAGGGTTTTGTGACGTGGGTTTATGGCTCAGCAGATCCTGCTGGTTTATGGCAGGAATGGCCCAAGAACTAGCCCCAAACCTAGGAAATAAGATCTGGCCAGACGGGTTGAGGGTGGTGGACCTGTTGTCAGCCTGGACTTAAATACAGTGTGTTTGCTAGTTTGAAGTTAGACCAGTGTTTGAGAGCTCACAGAATGTCTGTACCGCAGTATCTTTAGAATAAAGCTTATACTCTGAACTGGTCTCCCTCTTCTTTCCAATGGCAAGAAAGAAGCTACTACAGGAGTGATGAGAGTCTGGTGGGTACATCTGGGTTTGGTGGATGCCAGGAGAATATTGCCTACCAGAATGTAGAGTGTCAACAGTTTGGTGGAGGTGGGAAAATGGGTCAGGGTTTGAGCTCCTTAGTTCCACTGGAAGGTGCGCTTATAGCTACAAGGCACAAAGGCATTTTACACAGTCATATGCTTCCAGCGGTTTGGAGAAGAACCTGTTCCAGTAACAGAATGCCTATTTGTCCTTGTGCCAGCTTCAGAAACACATGGTTTGATGAATATAGTGTGAAGCATCTCCATTAACCTCAACTCTACTGAACCCCACACCACTAGTACTTGACCTCACAAATGTCTCTTCTGTCTGCATGGACACCCCTCAAAGAGATAGATTCCCAGAAGAGTGGAGGCTGTTCTACCCACAAAAGGCGGGCCAACTTCATATTAGTGCCCTTGGATCTGGAATGAGACCTCCAGCAAACTCTTGAAGGTGTGATGGTCAGGAGTTCACCTACTTCTGTATGTTTTATTATGTCCTTTCTCAATTTAATAGCTAGAATCTGTTGGGCATGTAAATGCAATTTGGCTGAACTGCATTAGGTTATACTAAACACTGTTGCCCCCCAAAACTAACCATCTAACGCTTCTAGTTAGGTCCTTTGGTGCGTTGTGCATGTAAATTGCCGACAAAGTTATGGAGCCCAACATACATCCCACAGAACCAACCAACTTGATCTGCCTGACTTTCAGGAACGGACTATGACTCCAACTGAAACAGCAGCATTAACAGCCACAGTGATGTGGGGCCGGGATTTGGAGTGTCGCTCCATCTGTTGGCGAATCAGAACAGAGTGGGTGACCTGACCATTCAGACCACACTGGGCTAGCCAGGAGGCGGGGCTTGAAGGATCTCAGACAGAGGGTGATTACAGATACTGAGAAAAAGATTGACGTGTGTATATCTATCCTAGAAGATGCCCAAAAAGTCCTCTCTTATTTTATCCTTCAGGTATTAGGGCTGTATATTGGCAAGAACCTGGTGATACAATAGGTATCTTGATACAGCGGTCACAATTCAATATATCATGATATATTGCGATACTGCAAGCAAAGTAATTTATTGCAATTTTTCAAATCCTACTATATGAACAGGTTTGTCAATGCTTACAATAACACTGCGCCCTTGTGCTGCTTGTTAATGTTGGAGCGGAGCTGAAAATGGATTACAACACTGCCATCTAGTGGTGAGAGTTTTAACACAATACACAACGAGTCTGCTGGGAATCTGTGTATCGATACAGTGTTTTTGAGAATCGATACAGTATCACGAAACATTATATCCCGATATTCTATATTTCAATATTTTCTTACACCCCTATCAAGTATATTATGCATGCAGCATTTAGAAATAATGAAATCAGTCAGTCAAATTTGAAGGACACCACACAACACATACCCACAAACCTGCTGTGAATGAATGGCATTGGCAGTATTAGACAGTAATTTGGATTTCTTTTTAAACTGGCACCATCATTCATGTCAATACAGTGTATTTGTGCTGTTTTCTTTTGTTGCACCTCAAACTCTGGAGATTATCGACAGCATCCCTGATGGGCTATCAAACCCAAGGCCACTTTAAAGTGATGTAACCCTTCCTCAGCGGTAGGTACCTCTCATCCTTGACACTTTTTCCTGTTTTTGTTAATCGCTTATTCCTTAAATTAAGGTAGAGCTTTGTACATTTCTTACTTTTTTCTCCTTTCATCTGAAATGTATTGGCAGCTTTGAACAATTAATAATAGCAATAAGCCACGACAAGCTTGCATTGCTCCTGCTAGGCCAAGTTTTCCCTGCTCCTTTTCAAAAACGAGGTTTACAGCAAAGGCATTGGGCAGCATCATCTATTGGCTCTTTCTTTCTTTCTCTTCTTATAAAAAAGGCAGGCAACCTTTTTTTTCGCACTGAATAAACACAAGCCCTTCGTCGAACAAGGCTTGATGTGAACACATGCACACAAGAGCGTCATGCGAAAGCTCCCTCTGGCTGCACTGTGGGTAAACTGGTGCGTTTTAATGGTTGCCTTGTCGTATCATTGTTACAGCGCATTTGATATTCTTTATTTTGGACAAGGATCAGAGCAAGCTGACAGTAATACGCACGCACTTGTTCACACTGTGTCTGAAGCAGCATGCTTGAAGTGATCCAGTCAAGCCTCTTGAATCTTAATATATGCATTATATTCCCTCGCATTTTCCAAGCACGCATACCGTTTCCCCTGCAGGCTGCTCTGTTATAAAGTGTCCCGTACTCACCGCGCAGCCTCTGCGCTCCCCCCCATGGCTCTCTGACTGGGAGTCACTATTAGCAGCAACACATTTCACATTTGTCTGGCATCTGGCCCAAAGCTTTAATATAATGCTTCCCACATTAGCCTCATGGTCACACACGCACGGAGCTCCAGTCTGGCTTTGTCTCAGTGGACATGTGCAGCCCAGGGCTCTTCGTGCAGCCAGTACATGTGCGAACAGATGCAGCCAGTGCAGCACATTAGCACATTTGATGCCCACGCACGCCTACATTCATCCCAGCCTGACCATACCGTCATCGGCCACTTTAGAGGATGCTTCTACCTTTAGGTCACTGGCATACAGTGGACAGGCGAAGGTGAGTAGAAGTACAGGCGAAGGTGAGTAAAAGTACAGGTGAAGGCGAGTAGAAGTACAGGTGAAGGTGAGTAAGAGAACAGGCGAAGGTGAGTAGAAGTACAGACAAAGGTGAGTAGAAGTACAGGTGAAGGCGAGTAGAAGTACAGGTGAAGGTGAGTAAGAGAACAGGCGAAGGTGAGTAGAAGTACAGGCGAAGGCATGTAGAAGTACAGGTGAAGGTGAGTAGAAGTACAGGTGAAGGTGAGTAAGAGAACAGGCGTAGGCAAGTAGAAGTACAGGCGAAGGCGTGTAGAAGTACAGGTGAGGGCAAATAGAAGTACAGGCAAAGGTGAGTAGAAGTACAGGCAAGGGCGAGTAGAAGTACAGACAAAGGTGAGTAGAAGTACAGGTGAAGGCGAGTAGAAGTACAGGTGAAGGTGAGTAAGAGAACAGGCGAAGGTGAGTAGAAGTACAGGCGAAGGTGAGTAGAAGTACAGGTGAAGGCGAGTAGAAGTACAGGTGAAGGTGAGTAAGAGAACAGGCGAAGGTGAGTAGAAGTACAGGCGAAGGCATGTAGAAGTACAGGTGAAGGTGAGTAGAAGTACAGGTGAAGGTGAGTAAGAGAACAGGCGAAGGTGAGTAGAAGTACAGGCGAAGGCGTGTAGAAGTACAGGTGAGGGCAAATAGAAGTACAGGCAAAGGTGAGTAGAAGTACAGGTGAGGGCGAGTAGAAGTACAGGTGAAGGCGAGTAGAAGTACAGGCGAAGGTGAGTAAGAGAACAGGCGAAGGTGAGTAGAAGTACAGGCGAAGGCTTGTAGAAGTACAGGTGAGGGCAAATAGAAGTACAGGCAAAGGTGAGTAGAAGTACAGGCGAATGTGAGTAGAAGTACAGACAAAGGCGAGTGGAAGTACAGGCGAAGGTTAATAGAAGTACAGACAAAGGCGAGTAGAAGTACAGGCGAAGGCATGTAGAAGTACAGATGAGGGCGAGTAGAAGTACAGGCGAAGGTGAGTAGAAGTACAGGCGAGGGCGAGTAGAAATACAGGCGAAGGCGAGTAGAAGTACAGGCAAAGGCGAGTAGAAGTACAGGCGAAGGCATGTAGAAGTACAGATGAGGGCGAGTAGAAGTACAGGCGAAGGTGAGTAGAAGTACAGGCGAGGGCGAGTAGAAATACAGGCGAAGGCGAGTAGAAGTACAGGCGAATGTGAGTAGAAGTACAGGCGAAAGTGAGTAGAAGTACAGGCGAAGGTGAGTAGAAGTACAGGCGAAGGCGAGTAGAAGTACAGGAGAGGGCGAGTAGAAGGACAGGCGAGGGCGAGTAGAAATACAGGCGAAGGCGAGTAGAAGTACAGGCGAATGTGAGTAGAAGTACAGGCGAAAGTGAATAGAAGTACAGGCGAAGGTGAGTAGAAGTACAGGCGAGGGCGAGTAGAAATACAGGCGAAGGCGAGTAGAAGTACAGGCGAATGTGAGTAGAAGTACAGGCGAAAGTGAGTAGAAGTACAGGCGAAGGTGAGTAGAAGTACAGGCGAAGGCGAGTAGAAGTACAGGAGAGGGCGAGTAGAAGGACAGGCGAGGGCGAGTAGAAATACAGGCGAAGGCGAGTAGAAGTACAGGCGAATGTGAGTAGAAGTACAGGCGAAAGTGAATAGAAGTACAGGCGAAGGTGAGTAGAAGTACAGGCGAATGTGAGTGGAAGTACAGGAGAAGGTGAGTAGAAGAACAGGTGAAGGCGAGTAGAAGTACAGGCAAAGGCGAGTAGAAGTACAGGCAAAGGCGAGTAGAAGTACAGGTGAAGGTGAGTAGAAGTACAGGTGAAGGTTAATAGAAGTACAGGCAAAGGCGAGTAGAAGTACAGGCGAAGGTGAGTAGAAGTACAGGTAGGTGTTTCTGATAATGTGATCAGTGACTGGAAATACAAATCAGATGTTTCAAATGAAGTGGCTAAAGAGTAGAAGTCTGGGGCAGGTGGCCAGTGAATGTTTCTAATACAAGTTGCCAATTGCTGCAAATACAAGTTAGTGTTTCTAATAAAGCGGCCATTGTTTGTATATGCACATTAGATGTTTCTGATAAAGTGGACATAAAGGTAGATATTTTTCGCAAAGTGGCCGATGACTGCAAATACTAATTAGTGTTGTACAGACCTGAAGTACAGGTGGGTGTTTCTAATAAAGTGCCCAATGAGGGCAAACAGAGTAGGTGTTTCTGATCAAGTGAGTGGAAATACACCACAGGTAATTCTAATGAAGTGGCCGGTGAAGTAGAAAAACAAGTAGGCGTTTTTTTTAATAAAGTGGCCAGTGAGTGAAATTCAAGTAGATGTTTCTAATAAAGTGGCCAGTGACTGCAAAGACAAGGTGGGTGTTTCTAATGAAGTGATCAGTGAGTGGAATGCAAATAGGTGTTTCTTATAAAGTGGCCACTGTTTAGAAATACAAGGTAGGTGTTTCTATTAAAGTGGCCACTGTTTGGAAACACAAGGTAGCTGTTTCTAATAAAGTGGCCACTGTTTGGAAATACAAAGTAGCTGTTTCTAATAAAGTGGCCACTGTTTGGAAATACAAGGTAGCTGTTTCTAATAAAGTGGCCACTGTTTGGAAATACAAGGTAGCAGTTTCTAATAAAGTGGCCACTGTTTGGAAATACAAGATAGCTGTTTCTATTAAAGTGGCCACTGTTTGGAAACACAAGGTAGCTGTTTCTAATAAAGTGGCCACTGTTTGGAAATACAAAGTAGCTGTTTCTAATAAAGTGGCCACTGTTTGGAAATACAAGGTAGCTGTTTCTAATAAAGTGGCCACTGTTTGGAAATACAAGGTAGCTGTTTCTAATAAAGGGGCCACTGTTTGAAAATACAAGGTCGGTGTTTCTAATAAAGTGGACACCGTTTGGAAATACAAGGTAGGTGTTTCTAATAAAGTGGCCACTGTTTGGAAATACAAGGTAGCTGTTTCTAATAAAGGGGCCACTGTTTGGAAATACAAGGTCGGTGTTTCTAATAAAGTGGACACTGTTTGGAAATACAAGGTAGCTGTTTCTAATAAAGGGGCCACTGTTTGGAAATACAAGGTAGCTGTTTCTAATAAAGTGGCCACTGTTTGAAAATACAAGGTCGGTGTTTCTAATAAAGTGGACACAGTTTGAAAATACAAGGTAACTAATTCTATTAAAGTGGCCACTGTTTGGAAATACAAGATAGCTGTTTCTAATACAGTGGCCACTGTTTGGAAATACAAGGTAGGTGTTTCTAATAAAGTGGCCACTGTTTGGAAATACAAGGTAGGTGTTTCTAATAAAGTGGCCAGTGAGGTTGAATACCAGGCAGGTGTTGATCATAAAGTAGCCGGTGAACAGTCAAAATGTTAAAAAGCTCATAAGCTTACAGTGTTTACATTTACATACCATCTTATTTTCTGTGTCTGACCCAGGCGGCCGTGCTCCATGTGCTTGTGAATCACGTTCCTTGCTTGAAACTCGGGCCTCTTCTCTCCACATGTGAAGGACACTCTGTCTCTTCCACTCGTTTACTTTTGTTTTCTCTCCCGCAGACTCGGACTCTGCTTGAGGATGAACAGAGCGCGACACTTCTGACCTTTTAAGACATGCTCGATCTAATTCTCTCTCCTCCAGTAAGAACAGAGTGTAACACTTTTGCCCTTTCTTCCATGTCTCTCTCATTCCTCTGTTCTCTCCCCTCTGTCCCAACTGTGTGCTGATGCAATGCTGCTAAGCACATTGTCTTTGGACCGTCCTGTGGTTTGGCGGATTTCTTGGACTGCGGGTGAAATCCTCTTACACGACGGCGTTCGGTGAAACATGAAGTGGACGAGCGCGCGCTCGGTCATGCAGATTTGTGGGAGTGTTCTGTTTGAGGAGCTTTTAGCTGCTGAAGCAATGTCGCTGACAGTAGCCTGCGGGCCACTGGCAAATTAAAACCGGGTCTCGTCTTTGTCAAATAGTGCTGAGGTCGCACTTCTGTAAGTCTGTCTGGAGCTGAACTATATTGAAAGCTGTCCCTGCGGGAGCATGCCAGCACCACTTTGCTTTGCAGTAATAATAATAAAAAAAGGGGTCCAGGGCTGGGATTCTGGTTCGAGTCCCAGCTTCAACCACGTGGATGGAAACACTCCCAGCGAATGCAGACTCTGGTGATTGCTGCCTTGAGTTCTGCAAAGACATCTGTTGACAGGAAATTGTAACTTTGAATTTGAATGGTGCTGTGCGATGGCCTCCACCACTCTCAATCAGTTACCGCTCAGTAGATGGTCAGAAAGTTCTGCTTATATAACCATGCAGAGAGTCCACTTCCTCAAACTACCCGTGCTTGTGTATACCACCTCGTTATTGGAATGTGTGATTTACTGCAAAACTCACAGACGTCCCCCATGAAGGGATTCAGCGGCAGTCATACACCAATCAGCCTGAACATTACAACCACCTTCTTGTATCTGCATACATTGTCCATTCTATCAGCTCCACTGACCATATAGGAGCTACACTAACAGACTGTAGTTCATCTGATTCTCTGTATACGTTGTTTATCCCCTTTCACTCTGTTCTTTAATGGTCAGGACTAGGCCTGGACAATAATTCAATCTGACAAGACAATCTGGAATTGGAACGATGTTGATATTTCAACTGCAATGTGCAACCCCAATAATAGTGTTTTATATATATATATATATATATATATGTATATATATATATATATATATATATATATATATATATATATATATATATATATATATATATACAGGGGTTGGACAATGAAACTGAAACACCTGGTTTTAGACCAAAATAATTCATTGGTATGGTGTAGGGCCTCCTTTTGCAGCCAATACACCGTCAATTGGTTTTGGGAATGACATATACAAGTCCTGCACAGTGGTCAGAGGGATTTTAAGCCATTCTTCTTGCAAGATAGTGGTCAGGTCACTACGTGATGCTGGTGGAGGAAAACGTTTCCTGACTCGCTCCTCCAAAACACCTCAAAGTGGTTCAATAATATTCAGATCTGGTGACTGTGCAGGCCATGGGAGATGTTCAACTTCACTTTCATGTTCATCAAACCATCTTTCTCCAGTCTTGCTGTGTGTATTGGTGCATTGTCATCCTGATACACAGCGCCGCCTTCAGGATACAATGTTTGAACCATTGGATGCACATGGTCCTCCAGAATGGTTCGGTAGTCCTTGGCAGTGATGCGCCCATCTGGCACAAGTATTGGGCCAAGGGAATGCCATCACTGATCCACCCCCATGCTTCACTCTGGGCATGCTGGGCAACAGTCTGGGTGGTACGCTTCTTTGGGGCTTCTCCACACCGTAACTCTCCCGGATGTGGGGAAAACTGTAAAGGTGGACTCATTAGAGAACAATACATGTTTCACATTGTCAACAGCCCAAGATTTGCGCTCCTTGCACCATTGAAACCGACGTTTGGCATCTATAGCAGCCCGGCCGTGTATATTGACCCTGTGGAGCTCCTGACGGACAGTTCTGGTGAAACAGGAGAGCTGAGGTGCACATTTAATTCTCCCATGATTTAAGCAGCCGTGGTTTTATGTTTTTTGGATACAATCCGGGTTAGAACCCCAACATCCCTTTCAGACAGCTTCCTCTTGCGTCCACAGTTAATCCTGTTGGATGTGGTTCGTCCTTCTTGGTGGTATGTTGACGTTACCCTGGATACCGTGGCTCTTGATACATCACAAAGACTTGCTGTCTTGGTCACAGATGCGCCAGCAAGACGTGCACCAACAATTTGTCCTCTTTTAAATTCTGAAGTGTGTGTGGTCCATGCAATGGGATAGCGACCTGTCCATGGTGTACCCCGCCTTCGTCTGATGAAGCTGGGATTGGGATTGGCTCCAGCCCCCTGTGACCCCGACTAGTGGAATAAAGCAGAAGATAATAGACAGATATGTATATACAGCAGGCCCAGCGTTTTCAAACAGATCATGAAGTGCAAGTGTTTTGTATGACAGCAGTGCTATGCAGCATCCCAGTGAGGTGGACAGCTGTGGGCTACGTGGAGTGGGGGGGCTTTGCACTCCAGCAGGTACTGGCAGGTTTGAAAAGCATCGCCACAAACAAAGCACAAATCACCCAATTCCTGCTCCCCGCCGCGCTGCTGAATGGCTCGTGGCGATGGGGTAGAGAGCTGGATGAGCGCGAGCAGGGCAGAGTGCTTTTAAAGGGCTTTTTTCTTCATTCAGTCCCTCCACAGCCCCCCCGCATGCCAATCAAAGCCCCTCACTCCAAACCAGCCATTAGCGAAGGCGGCCCGTACTTCCACGCGCCGAACTGGGGCGTATTTTTAAGCGCATACGTGTTAAACACCCTCGTCTCTGGTATTTAGAGAGTGTGAATCACGCGCGTGCCGGCTGCAAATTGCGCGCGCGCTCTTCTCTATTTATCGTCGTTAGCTTCTGGCGCGGTTCCCGGCGTGGAGAGCGCGTGGCTGCCGCCGGGTTGAGCTCACCGGTTTACTATGATAAGAAGAAGAATGCTGCATTCTCTCTGTCCACTCTTTTCTCCATCCATACCTCTCTCTGCACCCTTTCCTTCTTTTTATTCTACCCCTATTCTCTCGATTTTAGTCTTGCACGCCCTCTTTCTATCTCTCCTTCACTTTCTTTAAAGGGGAATTCCACCTGTTTTTAAAATTTCTCAATAGTTTGGTGGTCAATGATGTAAGCACAGTTAATGTTGGTGGTTTGATGTGAAGTGGTTTAAACTAAGGCTAATCTCACATTACCAGACTCAAATCAGATGCAAATCACAGCAGTTATGGTCAGTGGAGGAGAGGAACAGCAGTAATGGTCAGTGAAGCAGAGGAACAGTGGTAGAGGTCAGTGGAGAAGAGGAACAGCAGTGATGGTCAGTGTAGGAGAGGAACAGCAGTGATGGTCAGTGGAGGAGAGGAACAGCAGTGACGGTCAGTGGAGAAGAGGAACAGCAGTGATGGTCAGTGGAGGAGAGGAACAGCAGTGATGGTTAAAGGTTACATTTGAGCACAAAACTGCTGTAAAACAACATGTCAGGCAACATATTACTAGCTGGTTAATATGATAACTTCATGTAATCTGAGCTGGCTGTCCGGTTCCTCTCAAATATTTAATTATGTAGAATTTTTGGAAATGTGGTGAAATTTCCCTTTAAGAGTACCTGGTCATTCCACTGTCCTCCAGGCTGCGATATTTTGCAGCAGTAGTAATGCGTGTGTTGTTTGGAAGAAATGCAGTGATTTCATTGGGAAAGATCTTCCTTTCATCTTGGTGTTTTTCATGGTGATGGATGAAAGTGAGAACGCAGCCTCAGTCTGTCTTTCTCTCTGGACAGCTTGGATTGTTATTTTCTCTGTCCTGTTTGATGGCTAGCTGTGGTCCCTGAATACTCTCGTCAGGGTGGGTTGTTGTTTTGTATCTCAGATGTTGAACAGACACTAATGTCTTGATGTTGTTCTGTCAAGTTGCAACTGATGAGGTGGTGGTGTGTTAGTGTGTGTTGTGCTGGTGTGAGTGGATCAGACACAGATGAGCTGCGGTCTCTGGCTTTACATCTACAAGCTTGACCAACAAGGTATTAGTGACAGTGAGTGGACACAGTGTTTAAAAACTCCAGCACCACTACTGTTTCTGATCCACTCATACCAGCACAACTCACACTAACACACCACCACTATGTCAGCATCACTGCAGTGCTGAGAATGACCCACCATCCAAATAATACCTGCTCTGTGGTGGTCCTGTGGGGGTTTAACGAATGGTGTAACAATGTACACAGAGAAACAGATGAACTACAGTCTGTAAGTGTAGAACTACAAAGTGCTCCTATATGGTCAGTGGAGCTGATAAGATGGGCTAGAAGTGCCCAGTGAGTGAATATGACATTGAATATCAGATGTCCCACACATCAGGCTGTGCACTGATTAATATTTAATGTAATATTATTTTAGTAAGGGAGCTTTTTGAAGTATTAAACAGTTCAAACATCTGGTTCCTATCACCAACACTATGAACCATTCTGACTCAGTAAGTCACTCTAGATCAGGGGTATTTAATTAGAAGTCAGTAAGGTCCAGCTAGAGCAGATCTCCTCAGGCCAAGGTCTGGACCGTCATCATTTCTAACGTGTGTTATGATTCAGTGGTGTATCCTGTTTACTGAAGTAGTCTAGTATCAGCATCTTATACCATCAGCTACTGAAACACCAACACATCACACATAGTCAGGTCAAGTCAAGTTTATTTGTTTAGCGCTTTTTA
Organism: Megaleporinus macrocephalus; assembly: GCA_021613375.1. Taxonomy (NCBI): domain Eukaryota; kingdom Metazoa; phylum Chordata; class Actinopteri; order Characiformes; family Anostomidae; genus Megaleporinus; species Megaleporinus macrocephalus. Next base: position 9,778,895 of record CM038702.1, read on the forward strand.
CAACGATGTTGCCTAAAAGCAGCTTTACAGGAATTTTAAAAGCATAAAAAACATGAAATCACAACACTTTATTCCCTGTGAGCAAGCCAGAGGCAATGGTGGCAAGAAAAAAACTCCCTCAACTGGAGGAAGAAACCTTGGGAGGAACCAGACTCACAAGCAGAGACCCATCCTCCTCTGGTGGAACAGTATTTACAGTTTATTAAACTAAAGCTGAGTCTGAAGGTAAGAGCTTTAGAAGCTGTACAGGTGCTACATCAGGTAGATGATACAGTGATGCAGTCAAGGATGGAGCAAATGGCACCAATGGAGAGGAGAGCCGGTTGGTGCCAGGTGACAGGTGACAGGGGAGCCCTGGTGGTCAGTCTTTACAGTATTCGGCGGAACAGGTGGGCGGTCATTTCCTCAGAAAGAGAAAAGAGACAGAGTTAGTTCTGGTTTGGGTTGGTACAGAGGATGAGGAGTGTTTAGAGTGTAGCGTACCCTTCACATACCCTTCAGTATATTTCAGTATATTTACTGTTTAAATGCTGAACTGAATTAATTATTTATAAAACTTCTAATAAATGTTTTTTTTCTCACTTCAAGTTAAAACAAGGGCTACATTTAAGAATTTAATGTTTTTGAAGTGTCTTAAAGTGTTTATTTATAGAGAAAGTAAATAAAACATGTGTCTTCTTGTTAACTCAGCTTCACAGATTAACATGTTGGTTGTACAGAGCGGTGTTCTCCAGAACTAGACGAGCAGGTCCATTCCAGAACCGTTCCTGTTAAACACTCAGTTCTCTCTGTTCACTTTTCTGATTTTAGAGCTCGTTATTCTTTCTGACTCACTTTAGTCTCCAGCTGCTGCTCCTCGCTTCATACCTCGCCAGTGTGCGCGCGCTGCATGCCCCAATGTCCACAAATCTGATTGGCTGAGGAGCCTTTGGTGATCTTACAGTGCACGAGATTGGTCTGTGAGGTCACTGCGCTATAAAGCCTGTATACTGTTAAGACAAGAAAAGCTCCGCCACTTAAAATAAACATAGTCTAAATTAAATCATTCTCAATAGTTTATCATAGTTTGGGTCCGCATTGGACAACGTCTGGGTCCGGATCCGGACAGCGGTCCACCTATTAGTGACCCCTGCTCTAGAGTGTAGCATTTCATCAAACCACTCTGAATGACTCTGTTTACATCCTGATGACAAATTTAGGCAAACATTTTAAAATATTAAAAAAATCGACTCCCTTCAGGTTGTGAGCTGCATTAGAATGAGGAGCGCGGACGTGGAGGGGAGGTCCACCGTTTTTTTCACATTTTCTGCATAATTAAATGATTGCAATGTAAACAAAGTAATTTAGACTGGTTTGATGTGAAATGCTTTGTTCTAGAGAAACTTGTCAGAACTGTGATAGTGGTGAAAGAGTGGTCTGGTTATGCCCCTAGTTATTACACACACATCTTTCTACAGGGGCGAGGCAGCTCACATGTTAGATTTGGCAATCTAAGTATTTTGCGTCCGATGCCCTTCCTGACACAACTCTTCCTCCGGGTGCTTTACAGATAGAGAAACTGACCGAGTTTGAATTGTTCACAGTGGTGGTGAATGGAACCAGACGTCTGATAAGTTAACTGCCCTTGTAGCATATTAATAAGTCTCTGACTCTGAGTCTGTGTAAAAAGTGGGCGTGAGCTGAAACAGGCCCATCATATCTGGATGCTGGTACCCTGGAGTCGAGGGTGTAGCAGATGGCATAAAGAGGAGAGCTGGTTGGTGTCAGGCAGACGTGTGAACTCGAGTCACTAAACTGATGATTTGTGACTTGACAGCATCACTAAAGACTTGCGACTTGACTTAGACTTTACCTCTACAGACTTGGACTTGGAATCGGACTTGAACTTTTAGACTTGAAACGACTCGCCACCCTATTTTTACATAATAAATAAGGAAAACTGAATCAAATATCTGATCATTTTGTATTAAATGGTGCTGTAACGCTAGGCAGCTGAGCTGTGCTCAGGTTATCCATATCCTAGCAACAAGTGAAGTTCTGCAGCCAATCACGGGAAGCTTTGGGGGGCGCCAGTGTTGAATTTGTGCGGAGACGAGGAGCAACATGCTCCCGGAAATAATCCAGTTTACCTACAAAGATTCTGCTACAGTAAATAAAAAAGAACTGAGACATGCAGGACACGTGGAGTCAAGATCACTGATGGAGCTGAAACCACTTCAAACTTTGTTCCACTTTTGAGGCACAAAGAACAGGAAGTCTCTGCTCTGTATATTTCACATATAGCAGTTAGCTAGCTAGCTGGCCAACAAGCTAGCAAACTTAGCAACATAATGATAAACAACAGCTAATGTGAAGGAAGCTCTCTCCCTCTGTTCATCCTCCTAGATATTCCACCGTCCACTGAGAACTTTACTGAAACATTAAAGCATTTAGGAAGCTCAGATTCTCAGACAGGAAGTGTTCAAGTAGTGCAGAACAGTACAAACACTGATCAGAGTTCACACATGCTGTTAGAACTGAAAGACCCATCCAGATATTAATGCTTATGGGTTTAGAATGATGTTATTAAAATTCCTGTAGGTGTAATGAGTACTAATACCTCCATATAGTGCAGTGTTTCTCAGTCTTGGTCTTCGAGGCCCACTGCCTCACATTTTAGTGTTTTTTCTGCTTCAACACCTATTTTAACTGGGTAATGTACTGGTAATGAGGAGATTGGACTGGTAATGAGGTGATTGGACTGGTAATAAGGAGATTAGTGATTAGAACTGCTTCAAATGATCTAATTTCCTATGCTAGTAATTTTTGTTCTAATACAAACTTTAAAAACTTTAATGTTATATTAATGTTAATTTAATATTCTACTAATCGACTGCATCAATTGTGTTAAATACTGAAATGATGTTACATCTGGTGACTTGACTAGGACTCCAAGTTTAAGACTTGGAACTTGACTCGAGACTCGCTTGTACTGACTTGGGACTTGACTCGAAACTCGCTTGTATTGACTTGGGACTTGACTCGAAACTCGCTTGTATTGACTTGGGACTTGACTCAAGACTTCCTTATATTGGCTTGGGACTTGACTCAGGACTTGATTGTCAAGACTTGAGACTTGTTACTTGCAACTTGGTGCCATGTCTGGTGTCAGGTGAGGAGGAGGCCCTGATGGTCAGTCTTCCACCAGCACTCGGCAGGCCAGGAGGGAAGGCGTTATCTCAGGACGAGTAAAGAGACTTAATGAACTCTGTCAGATCTAACTACAATAGCATTGTTTTCCAATAATAAGCTAAAGGATGCAGCAAGTCTGGGCTCTTAAAGAGTTGAAAGCCTTGCTCCTGGATTTCAGAAGCTTTGTTATGCAGCACACTTTGTTTGCTTGATACAAGGATCCGTTGCGAAGCGCCGGAATGAATAGAAATGGTTTTAATTCTGGCCTAATTGCTTCTGCATGTATTAGCTGGTGTTTTTCATTGTACGTATTAGCAGTATCAAATATTTTTACACCAGTTTTTAATTGGAATGTCTGTTTTATGGAATTCTCTCTTGATTGTGCAGCATGAAAAAGCTCTTTGTGCTTTCTTCTTTTAATGCGTCTGCTCTCACATCAAAGTTTCCAGAGGCGCTGATTCTCTCTCTCTCTCTCTCTCTCTCTCTCTCTCTCTCTCTCTCTCTCTCCTTGCATTGTCAGATAGAAACCCGCTAACGTGCTTTGAATTCTTTTGTCAGTTAGCGACATTGATAACTATCCCCGCCGTAGAGATCCTTTTTCAAAAGACTCGCTTATGTTTGCCAAACCGTTTCAGCGCAGCAGCATATAGGTCATAATTCATAATGCCTTTAAGTGGAGCCGGACCAGTAAGGGACAGGTTTCTCCTGTTGGAATGGACGGCGGCCGATGTGACAGAACAGGAAGTGATTTATTTTCTGCTAAAGGGGACGAAGGATCTTTTCTAACGAATTTGACGCACCTTATGTAACCGCAGTATTTCAGCCAGTCCACACGTCACGTGTCTAACAAAGCAACCGGCCTCAAGAGGCAGTGCATTACAGGGATTTTACCCCAGTGAAGCATCTTGTTAGGCACAAACTGAACTGACTTTTAGAATCCATCCATCCATACATCCATCCATCCATCCATACATCCATCCATCCATCCATCTGTCCATTATCTTTCACTTTATCCCACTAGTCAGGGTCAAAGGGGGGCTGGAGCCAACCCCAGTGTCATGGGGAGGGTAACACCATGGGCAGGTCACCCTCTAGTGTGTGTATGTTCACTAGTGTGTGTATATGTGGGTGTTTCACTGCCCTCTAGTGTGTATGTTCAATAGTTTGTGTATATGTGGGTGTTTCACTGCCCTCTAGTGTGTGTGTCCACTAGTAGTGTATATGGGGGTGTTTCACTGCCGCCTAGTGTGTATGTTCACTAGTGTGTGTATATGTGGGTGTTTCACTGCCGCCTAATGTGTGTATATGTGGGTGTTTCACTGCCCCCTAGTGTGTATGTTTACTAGTGTGTATGTATGTGGGTGTTTAACTGCGCCTTAGTTTGTGTGTTCACCAGTGTGTGTATATGTGGGTGTTTTACTGCGCCCTAGTGTGTGTGTCCACTAGTGTGTGTATATGTGGGTGTTTCACTGTCCTCAAGTGTGTATGTTCACAAGTGTTTGTATTTGTGGGTGTTTCACTGCCCCCTAGTGTGTATGTTCACTAGTGTGTGTATGTGGGTGTTTCACTGTCCTCAAGTGTATATGTTCACAAGTGTCCACATACTTTTGTCCATGTGGTGTAAATGTGCATATCAGGTAATGTGCAGCAGCCAATCGGATTTTAGAAGCGGAACGTCACACAGTGATGTGTTTGGAGTTGGAGCAGATTTAACATGTTGACTGGCTGGAGATCATAATTGAAAACCAGCGGCTGTAGAGAAGCAGTGTTCAGTACGTGTGGCACACTTCCTCTTTCCTTTGCAGCCGTGGACTGGAATGGAAGGAGGCAGCATGAAAAATTGAGATGGTCACCTCTGGAGATTAAGTGCGCTTGTTTGTGTGTGTGTGTATGCATACACGTCTGTGAACCTCAGGTCAGCTCTTCTACTTCCAAATCCCCCAACAAGCCAACCTCAGTTAGAAAGCGTGGTATTGGCGTGTTTAGGGAAAATGCTTTCTGCCAGGCCCCTGGCTGAGATCAGTGCAGTCTCCGGGTGTTCGAGCCTCAGCAGTAAACACCGCGGCTTACTGTACCGCTTTAATATTTCATCACTCACATTGCTGCCTTTGTAATTGGATTTGCCTGCCGTGGCGTGATAGAAACACAGCTACATTTCATACTCCCTCTCTAGGTTTTCCCTTTTATTAATTTCTTTAATTAAATTTCAGGCATTTTAACTGTCTGTGTTTTCCCTTTGATCAAATTAACACTTGCTACATAGTTATCCACTTTGGTTCCACTTGTTATGAAGTGGGTCACACTGCTCTGCTGCTGCAGCTTTGTGTGTGAGTTTGACGGCTTTTTTTGTTACTCACTGTTACACGAGCCTGAGAGGCTTAACCTATGCATTCAGTATTTATTGAGTCCACCTTTGGCCTTCGCTACAGCTTCCATTCCCTTCTGGAGACTCACTTTCAGCAAGAAATTTGCAGGGATATCTCTCCACGCTTCCAAAATTCAGTTTTAAAAGTTGGTGGCTTTTTTTTTTTGCTGGTTATCATCCGTGTAACCCATTGTGGTCTGGACTCTGGGGTGGGCAGTCCATAGTTCTGAGACCACCAGCAGCTTCTTTGTTTCATTTCATTTGTCTCATTTTCTCAGTGAGGAACTTCTTGAACAGCTACACATCCTTTCAACAAGGTGTCTTGAGGTGTCTTCTCACAGTGGGTGGATGGACAGAAATACCTGTAGGATGTTTCTTTGCAAGTAGAAATAGATAGATTAATTAATGAACCAATAGAAATGCTACAAAATCACTTGAAATTAATTCAGTTGACATGCATTAACAGCATATATATACAGTGCCCTCCATAATTATTGGCACCCCTGGTTAAGATGTGTTCTTTAGCTTCTAATAAATTGAGGGTTTTTTTAAATAATATAGGACCACGATGGAAAAAAGAGCAAAATCCAACCTTTATCCCAAGTGCATTTATTCAGTAGGAAAAAAATCCCACATTAAGAAATAATTGTTTAACATCAAATAATGTGTGCCACAATTATTAGCACCCCTGATGTTAATACTTTGTACAACCCCCCTTTGCCAACAAAACAGCACCTAATCTTCTCCTATAATGTTTCACAAGATGGGAGAACACAGAAAGAGGTATCTTCGACCATTCCTCTTTGCACAATCTCTCTAAATCATCCAGCGACCTGGGTCCTCTCCTCTGCACTCTCCTCTTCAGCTCACCCCACAGGTTTTCAATGGGGTTAAGGTCTGGGGACTGAGATGGCCATGGGAGGAGCTTGATTCTGTGTGTGGTCAACCATTTCTGTGTAGATCTTGCCATATGTTTAGGGTCATTATCTTGCTGAAAGACCCAGTGACGACCCATCTTCAGCTTTCGGGCAGAAGCCACCAGATTTTGTTTTAAAATGTCCTGGTATTTCAAAGCATTCATGATGCCATGCACCCTAACAAGGTTCCCTGGGCCTTTGGAAGAAAAGCAGGCCCACAGCATCACTGATCCTCCCCCGTATTTCACAGTGGGCATGAGGTGCTTTTCTGCATACTCAGCTCTTGTGTTACGCCAGACCCACTTACAGCATTTGTTGCCAAAAAGCTCTATCTTTGTTTCATCTGACCAAAGCACACGGTCCCAGTTGAAGTTCCAGTACTGCAAACTCCAAACGTTTACGTTTATGATTGTGAGTGAGAAAAGGTTTTTTCCGTGCATGCCTCCCAAACAGCTTGTTGGCGTGTAGATAGCGTCTGATGGTTGTTTTGGAGACTTCGTGACCCCAAGATGCTACCATTTGTTGCAGTTCCGTAACAGTGAGCTTTGGAGAACTTTTTATTTCTCTTATCATCCTCCTCACTGTGCGTGGTGGCAAAATAAACTTGCGTCCTCGTCCAGACTTGTTTACCACTGTTCCAGTTGTTTTAAACTTCTTAATAATTCCTCTGACAGTAGATACGGACAGGTGTAGGCGAGTGGCTATTTTCTTGTAGCCATTGCCTGACCTGTGAAGGTCAACACACATCTGCCTTACTTGAATGCTATGTTCCTTTGTCTTTCCCATGTTGAAGAGAAATGGCCTCTGTGTCACGTCATAATTATACCCCAGGGAAACAGGAAGTTGTGAATTGCTAATTAAATGTTCCTACATACTTTGATTAACTTCGTAAACTACTGTAGAAGTGACAGAAATTCTTTAATTACATTTATTTCCTAAGAATTGTTAGGGGTGCCAATAATTGTGGAACAGGTGATTTTATGAAGAAATATTATTTCTTAGTCAGGGATTTTATTTTCCCCCTAAAACTCTACTTGAGTTAAAGGTTACATTTTTCTACACTTTTCAGTGTGACAGTATGTTTCCACAATAAAAACTGAATTTATTTTAAGGCTTTTGACACATCTTAACCAGGGGTGCCAATAATTATGGAGGGCACTGTATATATATATATATATATATATATATATATATATATATATATATATATATATATATATATATATATATATATATATAAATTCAGTTATATATATATATATAGTTAATCGTCTCTGTATAGGTGTAGAAAGCTATTTAAAAAAAAAAACTTTATATTTATATATATTTATATTTATAGATTTATATATATTTGTCATGCCCTCCCTGATATCCTGTCTATGTCATTGTTTACATCCCCTGTCTTAGCCATGTGCTAATGTTTTAGTCATGTGTTAGTCACGTGTCTGTCCTGGGGCGGAGCCCATAACCTGTTCCTAGTTTGCATTCTCCTCCTGTTCCCAGGTGTTACTCGTTACCTGTGGTTAGCCTATATATATATATATATATATATATATATATATATATATATATATATATATATATATATATATATATATATATATATGTGTTTGTGGTTCATTGTGGTTGATGTTGATGCTCATGTTTGTATTCCCTGTGTGTTTATGTACTTGGTGTTTAGTCTTTCATTTCATTTTATTATAGTTCTGTTTAAGCTTACATATGTGCCCACCCTTCGTCCATTTTGCCCTCGTCATCTCATTGTGTCCTCTGCTCCTCACACCCCCACCATGACAATATATATTTTAAAATATATGAATAGTGTTAATACAGCAACACAAGCTAGTGAAGAAATTGAATAAATTCATGCAGTGTCTATATATATATATATATATATATATATATAAATAATACAAGCTGATAAAGAAGCAGGGTTTGCTTCAGTGCAGCTAGTAAAGCAGTTCATTAATAGTTCATGTAACAGTCAGTGTTTCTGTGTTCAGAACCAACGAAGTTCAGCCTCAGCCCAGCAGCTAACCTGTAAATTGGACACTGTTGGTGTCAGTAGTCACTGAGGGATACAGAGAGCGGCACCTCTTCCTTTACTGATCCAACATGAGACAAGGTGAGCTTACCAAGGTACGTAATTAATCGTGTTCTAAGCAACGCTTTATTGAGCAGTTTAAGTGAAAATGGCAGATTTAATGTATGTACTGTGTGTAAAAGGTCTTTTGAACTTCCCTGTAATTTCTATTGTTTAAAGATGTGAATGTGAAGAAGAAATACACCGTTTGATGTTACGTCAAAGATGCCTGTTTATCGTGTTACAGAGATATGATATCCAAAACATACACAAATATCTAGTTGTTTGTATTCATAGAATTTAACATAATTATTCATTCACTCACTGCCACCTCCCAGCTATGAGAGGAAACCCATCCAGACATGAGGAGAGCATGCAAACTCCACATAGGAAGGACTCTGGTTGCACAGCCAGGGAGTCGAACCCAGGCCCTTGATAATGTGAGGCGACTCTATATGCCACCCTCAAGAGAGAAATAATGAAATTTAAGGTAATTATTATAATTGATCATTTTTGTGATGCCTTTTTTAAAATCATTTCTTGGCATCAAAACACATAAACAGTGAATGCAGACTTGACGCTGTTGATATGGAATGTAAATTGAAAGTAAAAGCAATTCATTGAGTAATTTGCTGTGTAATTATATATGTAATTGCATCATTTCCTTTGAGTAGTGCAGTGAAATGAAAGTGCTAGAAAACACCTGTGAGTCCTGGATAACGTTCAGCTTCCAATCTTTTTTTTTTCAACCAATTATTGCTTGTTGAATGATGTGGATGCCCCGATTCATCCCAACACCTGCGATTGCTCACAGCACACAATCAAACACGATATACGTACGCTGTAATTGGTTAAAGACTCATTTGCATATCACACACTTTTGTGATAGCTGCATAGTGAAAGGCTGATATAGCATGCAGCCCTGTTGTCTGTTAGTCTGTCTGACTGACTCTGTTTGCTTTGTGCTGTGTTTACTATGAGCCGCTGCTGCTGTTTGGAACCTCGGTCTGTTCACGCTGGTGCTGGGCTCCCGATTGTTCATGTACTTGGATTAAGTCCTCTCCTCTCTCTCCTAAGGGTGCTTTTGTAGAGACAGAGCTGCTGGAAACATCAAGGGCAAAAAGAACTGCAGAGAAAGAAAGAGTTAACGTCAGACCACAGATAGCCTTCAGAGCAAGTCGGATGAGAAGAAGTTTGAATTAAAAAAAGGTCAAAGCAAACAGCGGTGTTCTTCAGCTGCGCCAGTGATAAATGCTTAGAAAAAGTGAACTGTTCAGGCTTGACAGTGTTAAAAGCGATGCACTGAATTTCTAACATGCCCCTCATTTCCAGGTGCCTCTGTCCGGTTCCACAACACTTTGCTTTAGTTTATATACTTGTGGTGACCATGATGATGTAATGTGTCGCAGTTGTGTGGAAACGCTTTGGCTTTGAATGCTTTCAGAGCAGTGAAAAACAATAAATAACATCCGTGAGGCCAGGAAAGTCCACTGGAACCGGGAGAGGAGGACTTGGGGAAGCTGAGAGCAGACCCGTGGAGCTGGATGTAAGGTGGAGTAGATTGCTGGTGGAGAGCAGCTTCTCTCAAGCACCTCCGTGGGCTTCCAGGTGGAGCTGGGGAAACAGAACCGATACCGAGGATCTCCCGGTGTGTGTGGGCTCCAGGTGAGGCCTGCGTGGACAGATTAGAGCAGCGTGCCTAATGGCGAGTCCTTCGTGGTCGGCCGGCAGGGCCGGGGAAATATACTGCCCTGTGAAACGTAAGAGTCTTAATAAAGGTACCAGATGTGAGTCCTGAGTCCGGGAGTCCGTGGGGACGCTGACCTCCTTCTTCGGTGTCTGCAGCCGGGAGGCTCAGCTGACTGGAGGTAAGCATGGAGGCCGGAGCTGAGGTCTGCTGGACCCAGAGACCACAGACACATAAGAACTGACATGCCATGTGCCATGTTGCTGCCACTAGTGCTAATAGGATGCAGGTGATTGGTAGCCATGGTGATGTACCGGGTGCAGAGCGTGTATGTGTAGGCTGCCATGGTGATGTAGGAAGTGTGTAGGTGACCTAGGCTACCTTAATAGACGGGTGACTGCGACCGCATGACTCTGCGACTGTTTGAGTGGTCAGGTCTTTGCGCCGCTCACACTACATGACCGGTTGTGCTGTAATCGCAAGTCTATTAGCTGTTGTGGCTTTCACACTACATGACTGATCAGCGACACGGGGTCACCAATTACAGAACTTTCACTCTGGGGAATCACTGAGAACTAAACCCATGTAAGAGCTAGCGAAACCACTAGCGCTATTTCCCAGACAGACGTCAACAGTTGTTACTGCGCTGATCTGCGGTGATATAAGAAAGAAGAGAAAGGAACGAATATGAACGAGAAGATGGATAAAGGCCGGGGCCAGCAGTTGGAGGTTCATATTTTATCAATGAAAACGTATGTGTGGTAAAGGGTGGTGCTACACTTCCTTCTGTGCGTGATCCCATTGGCTGTAGCTAGATGCTGCTGTTGGCTCACAGTTGCCAACTGGCCTAGATATTAAACATGCTAGATGTTTGCTGGGCATCTGCGATTAGTCGGCAACCACTCAGTGGCGGCTCGGCTAGCGTCTTTCAGCAGTTCACGCTACAGTTCGACTGAGCGAGCACCGAGTGATCGCCCGTTTGCCTGCGAGCGTCTAAAATCGTGTAGTGTGAACTAGACATAACGCACAGTTTTGTTGTATGTTTGATTTTGATTTTGGCCACCTGCTGTCCGGTTCCTGGTGGATTTGGAGGAGCGGCCGGCTAAAAAGAGAAGAAAGAGAGAGATTTATAGGCGAGTGTCAGCGCAAAGTGTCTCATTGATCATGCAGCTGAGTGTCTGTGTGCGTAACACACAGAGAGAATCAATATCTGAGTATGATTCGATGATCAGCAGCGATTTCTCTCGGGGGAGATCAGGCTGAGCTGCCTGCAGTGCTTCGGTGAGGAGAGAGAGAGAGAGAGAGAGAGAGAGATGGAGAGAGAGACATTTAATGACAAGGACAAAATCAATTCACGGCATTTAGAAAATGTTTTATCATTTCATCAGTGTCTCAGGAGGCGAGAGAGGTAAACAGAGGCATCAAACGCATGATGTGCTCCAAAGGTCCGTATCACGTTTTCCTCTCTTTTTAGGAAAAGTCTTTAGAAGGCTGCTTTTCCACTGCATGGCACCAGCTCAACTCTGTTTGGCCCGGCCCGACTCAACTCGACTTGACTCAACTCTGCTCGTGTCTGGTACTTGGCACTGCTTTTGTAAGGTGACCAAATTGCCAACCCACACCCCTGTCTACCTGCAGATCTGGAGAGATGGAGATGACTGCTATCAACATATCGTTGCTGTCCAATGAAAACGAAGTATCTCCAAAATTGTGACTTTAAAAAACGTATTTTACTTTCAATGGAAGCCAATGCAACCAGAATTATGTCCAAGCTATTTTGAAGCACTTCTACTGGTCCAGTCATTGGCTAATAACATGATGCTGTCTCAAATTTGATGCACTATGTAGCCATGTTTAGAAAAAAACGTGTATCTGTATCAGTCCACCCTCACTTTAAGCTCCTGGGTTGTTGAGATATATATATATATATATATATATATATATATATATATATATATATATATATATATATATATATATATATATATATATATGCCAATATAACTTCATAATTTACCTTATTAAAATGTATAATAATATATAATAATAAATGTTAAAGTCAACAAGTAACTTTTTTTTTAAAAAGGTTACAACAATAAAGTACAACAACAAAAAAGAAAAAAATATTTGATTATTATTTCATTTATTTCATATATTTCATATATTTAACCCTTTCTGCACCTCTAGGTTAATGAGACGTTGACCAATCAGGGTCTTTTTTTTGGAGGGGATCAAATTATTGCTGGGGACAATTCAATGATCACTGGATATTGGTGGGGACATGTCACTTTAATTCAAGCTAATAGTGACACACTGTTGTATACCATCACAGTGGATTTGAAAAGACTGAACTGTTGGCCTTGAGATTTAATTCAATGAGTTTAACAAGAATATTGCATTACCTGTTTAGGAATTACAGCCATTTGTTACACAGTCCCTGCATGTGCACAGACTTAAAATAAATCTGACATGAATTATCTTTAAAACATGGATGCCAATCCTTTGCAGTCAGTGACCCATGGACACCATCAAATGCTTCCTCCCTTAAGATGCTTTCCTGAGCTTTTACTGCAGCCACCTTCAGTTGCTGCTTGTTTTTGGGTTTTTCTGCCTCCAGCTTTGTCTTCAGTAAGTGGAAAGCATGCTGAGTGCCATTTCAGAATATTCCATTTCCTGGAAGCTTCTGGTTTGCTTAGAGGTATGTTTTAGATTTTTATCCATCCATACTGTGAAGTGCTATTGATTGAATCTAAGCAAAATGTAAAGCTGTGCACCCTTCAGAATTCATCCTGCTACTTCTATCAGCACTCACATTGTCAGTGAACACCAGTGACCAAGTTCTATCTGCAGCCTTACATGCCCATCCCATAACACTGCCTCCACCATGTTTGGTGTATTATGCTTCATGAGCCTTTCCTTTCTTTCCATATACTCTTCTCTCCCCATCATTCTGATGATCTGATGTCATTCTAATGCTACCAGTGGTTTGCATCCTAGGGCAAACCCTGAGATTCATTAAGACTTGGACAATGAAACATCAAGCCACTCTAGAGTGTCCTTGACTTGACTAGGTATTCTTTTGTGCTGTCCAAGCCTTTCAGTGTTGCTTGGCTTACCCACATTCCTGCATTCCTTCATTTTAAGGATATACCAATTTGTTAATTTGGCCACTCCAAGTTCTGCTATCTTTCTAATAGCTATGTTATGTTTTTTCAGCCTAATAATGACACCAATTGTTTGTATTGGTAATCATTGTTTACCTCAAAAGTAGCGCTAACTTCTGTAGCGACAATTCACTAGCCGTAGCTACGTACACACAGTCAACTTCCACGCTCTGCCCTGTTTTCTTTGTCCTCATCTGTCTGTTTACATTTTTTGTGTTAGTCATGTGCTTGTGTTTCTTTTGACCATGTGCTCCTAGTGTCTCCGCCCCCACCTGGTTCGTATCTATAGCCCCTCCTGTGTCCAGGTATTTCATGTTTCTTGTCTTGGTATATACCCTCTGTTTTCCCCTTACCTTGGTCTGAAATTCTGTTGTGTATTTAGCTGTGTTTTGCTGGTATTTAGCTGTGTTTCGCTGGTAGTTAACTGTGTTTCGCTGGTAGTTAGCTGTGTTTCGCTGTTAGTTAACTGTGTTTCGCTGGTAGTTAGCTGTGTTTCGCTGGTAGTTAGCTGTGTTTGGCTGGTAGTTAGCTGTGTTTGGCTGTCAGTTAGCTGTGTTTCGCTGGTAGTTAGCTGTGTTTGGCTGTCAGTTAGCTGTGTTTCGCTGGTAGTTAGCTGTGTTTCGCTGGTAGTTAGCTGTGTTTCGCTGTTAGTTAACTGTGTTTCGCTGGTAGTTAGCTGTGTTTCGCTGGTAGTTAGCTGTGTTTCGCTGTTAGTTAACTGTGTTTCGCTGGTAGTTAGCTGTGTTTCGCTGGTAGTTAGCTGTGTTCCGCTGGTAGTTAGCTGTGTTTAGCTGTCAGTTAGCTGTGTTTCGCTGGTAGTTAGCTGTGTTTAGCTGTCAGTTAGCTGTGTTTAGCTGTCAGTTAGCTGTGTTTCGCTGGTAGTTAGCTGTGTTTCGCTGGTAGTTAGCTGTGTTTCGCTGTTAGTTAACTGTGTTTCGCTGGTAGTTAGCTGTGTTTCGCTGGTAGTTAGCTGTGTTTCGCTGTTAGTTAACTGTGTTTCGCTGGTAGTTAGCTGTGTTTCGCTGGTAGTTAGCTGTGTTCCGCTGGTAGTTAGCTGTGTTTTGCTGGTAGTTAGCTGTGTTTCGCTGGTATTTAGCTGTGTTTTGCTGGTGGTTAGCTGTGTTTCGCTGGTAGTTAGCTGTGTTTAGCTGTCTGTTAGCTGTGTTTAGCTGTCTGTTAGCTCTCTTTCGCTGTCTGTTAGCTGTCTTTCGCTGTCAGTTAGCTGTGTTTCGCTGTCAGTTAGCTGTGTTTCGCTGTCAGTTAGCTGTGTTTCGCTGTCAGTTAGCTGTGTTTAGCTGTCTGTTAGCTGTGTTTAGCTGTCAGTTAGCTGTGTTTTGCTGGGAGTTAGCTGTGTTTAGCTGGTAGTTAGCTGTGTTTAGCTGTCAGTTAGCTGTGTTTTGCTGGGAGTTAGCTGTGTTTAGCTGGTAGTTAGCTGTGTTTCGCTGTCAGTTAGCTGTGTTTCGCTGTTAGTTAACTGTGTTTCGCTGGTAGTTAGCTGTGTTTCGCTGGTAGTTAGCTGTGTTTCGCTGTTAGTTAACTGTGTTTCGCTGGTAGTTAGCTGTGTTTCGCTGGTAGTTAGCTGTGTTCCGCTGGTAGTTAGCTGTGTTTTGCTGGTAGTTAGCTGTGTTTCGCTGGTATTTAGCTGTGTTTTGCTGGTGGTTAGCTGTGTTTCGCTGGTAGTTAGCTGTGTTTAGCTGTCTGTTAGCTGTGTTTAGCTGTCTGTTAGCTCTCTTTCGCTGTCTGTTAGCTGTCTTTCGCTGTCAGTTAGCTGTGTTTAGCTGTCAGTTAGCTGTGTTTCGCTGGTAGTTAGCTGTGTTTCGCTGGTAGTTAGCTGTGTTTCGCTGTTAGTTAACTGTGTTTCGCTGGTAGTTAGCTGTGTTTCGCTGGTAGTTAGCTGTGTTTCGCTGTTAGTTAACTGTGTTTCGCTGGTAGTTAGCTGTGTTTCGCTGGTAGTTAGCTGTGTTCCGCTGGTAGTTAGCTGTGTTTTGCTGGTAGTTAGCTGTGTTTCGCTGGTATTTAGCTGTGTTTTGCTGGTGGTTAGCTGTGTTTCGCTGGTAGTTAGCTGTGTTTAGCTGTCTGTTAGCTGTGTTTAGCTGTCTGTTAGCTCTCTTTCGCTGTCTGTTAGCTGTGTTTAGCTGTCAGTTAGCTGTGTTTAGCTGTCAGTTAGCTGTGTTTCGCTGTCAGTTAGCTGTGTTTCGCTGTCAGTTAGCTGTGTTTCGCTGTCAGTTAGCTGTGTTTTGCTGGTGGTTAGCTGTGTTTAGCTGTCAGTTAGCTGTGTTTTGCTGGGAGTTAGCTGTGTTTAGCTGGTAGTTAGCTGTGTTTAGCTGTCAGTTAGCTGTGTTTTGCTGGGAGTTAGCTGTGTTTAGCTGGTAGTTAGCTGTGTTTCGCTGTCAGTTAGCTGTGTTTAGCTGTCTGTTAGCTGTGTTTAGCTGTCAGTTAGCTGTGTTTTGCTGGGAGTTAGCTGTGTTTAGCTGGTAGTTAGCTGTGTTTCGCTGTCAGTTAGCTGTGTTTCGCTGTCTGTTAGCTGTGTTTCGCTGGTAGTTAGCTGTGTTTCCTAGGGCAAACCCTGAGATTCATTAAGACGTGGACAATGAAACATCGAGCCACTCTAGAATGTCCTTGACTTGACTTGGTATTCTTTTGTTGTGTCCAAGCCTTTCGATGTTGCTTGGCTCACCAGTGCTTTCCTTCATTTTAAGAATATACCATTTTGTTAATTTGGCCTCTCCAAGGTCTGCTATCAAAGACACAAATACAAAAAACTTCAGGTAAAAAATACTGAGTAACTTATAGAACTGTAGTGTAATGTCGTAGTAAATCCAGAATTTATATATGATATATGCAGGAACTGAAGTTTTCTGTATATATATATATATATATATATATATATATATATATATATATATATATATATATATATATATAATTTTTGGTTTAAAATAAGATGCTAGGTAAATAAGATGCTAATAAAAAGTAGGTTCTATTACTCAATAACATACTTAAGCAGAATTATTGCTATTAGAAAATACTCAGCAGTGTACAAATCCACCAATATTTTACTGAAGTACATGTACTTGAGTATCTGTTACTAGTTACTACCCACTTATGATAACTAAGGAACAGGTCACACTTCACCATGACACTGCTTATGGATCAACTGTCTAGTTACTTTAGAAAAAGCTAGCATGTGAAATAAATCTCTGTAATTCCTAAACGATTAATGCAGTATTTTAACTAAACCTCTTAATTTAAAGCTGAACGTCTGCACTTCAAACCCACCTGACTGCTTCATTTCAAACCCACTGTGATGATATACAGAGGCAAAAACAGCCCGATGGGGTCCCTGTCCAAATATATACAGACCTGAAATATACATGGTGTGTATGTATGAGTGTAAGTGCGGGTGGGCGTGTCCTGCCGAGGCATTCTTCTTTTAAGGTAAATCTAATTAAGCAGACTATTGGTGAAAGAGAAATGAGACCCTCCATTGGCACGGCAACAAAAGGTCCAGTCAGCCAGGGCACTAATTCAGAACAAGGGTTGTAAAGCTAAAGGGAGTGGTGGTGGGTGGGGGGAGTTGGGTTGGAGAGGGGGGGGCATTGATTTTCTCCTGCCGCTCGTTTCAATGCAAGGTCAATAGGTCCTAAGCCCACTAATCCAGACATCTTGATTTACATGGGAGGGATTAGATGATTTCCTTAAGATGCACCAGATTTAGAGATCAGGCATCTGTTCATCTGTGGGTGGACGGAGAGACCCCTCGCTTCTGCATCTCCAAAGCTTCATCATCTTACAGGAGCGGATGTGTGCTTCTCAGGTGCGTCACTGCAGAACCATTTCATTTCCTCCAATGCTTGTTTGGTATCGGGGGCACGTGTGTGCATCTGTGTATTGTCAGGACAGGCGGGTCCCGGCCCTCCCTTAAGAGTAAAGGGACCCCCCGCAGGTCTGGTTTAAATCAATATTTACTGAATAAGTGTAGACCAATCGGACATAACATTAAAAACAGTTGCGTTCATGTACACTGATTATTCATCTAGTCATCTCCTCTTACCATATGTGTTTCCCTGTGGTGAGGACCCTCAAAGGACCACCACAGAAGAGGTATTATTTGGGTGGGGAATCATTTTAGCACTGCAGTGACACTGATGTGGTGGTGGTGGTGGTGGTATGTGTGGATCAGACACAACACCTCAGTGTCACTGCTGGACTAAGAATAGTCCACCAAACAGCAACATTCAGCCAACAGTGTCCTTTGGGCAGCGTCCTGTGACCACTGATGAAGGACTAGAGGAACACAAACTGTCCAGCAACAGGTGAGCTGTCTTTTCTCATTTACATCTACAAGGTGGACCAGCAAGGTAGGCGTGAATGGACAGTGAGTGGACACAGTGTTTAAAAACTTCAGCAGTACTGCTGTGTCTGATCCACTTGCACCAGCACAACACCACCACTGTCAGTGTGACTGTAATGTCGAATGTATATATCAGTAGGCTGCTGAACTGTTTCTCCATTAGGTCTAGTAAATAGACATACATGAAATATTCTTTTGAAACTAGTAGTGAGTGAGTGACAACATTCCATACGTTATCTTCTGCTTTATCCCGCTAGTCAGGGTCACAGGGGGCCTGGAGCCAATCCCAGCGTCATCAGGCGAAGGTGGGATACACTATGGACAGGTCTCCAGTCCATCACATAACTAACACACACTCACACCTACAGGCAGTTTAGAGTGACCGATCAACCCAACATGCATGTGTTTGGACTGTGGGAGGAAACCAGAGTACCTGGAGGAAACCCACTCAAGCACGGTGAGAACATACACACTCCACTCAGAACAACCCAGACCGGGAAGACAGAGAAACAAGCTTTTGCAGACAATATATGACCAGATTTTTATAGATTCATCAATGAAGCGAAATTGTTATTTGATTTAACTTCTTATGGGACCCATCAAACCTGCATGCTGATAACTAAACACAGTTTTACTACCAACATAATCAATTTTAATTTATGAACTGAGCAAAGTAGACCAGCTTGCTGTCTTCCCGTTAGTGTCTACATGTAAAAATCAGTTATCTTAGATATCTTAAACAAATATCCCTAAAATTCCCAAACATTCTGTATTCTGTATCTCAGAGACTGCCTCAGTCAGAGAATGCCTCAGTCAAAGACTGCCTCTACCTCTGCTGTTTCTAAAGCTTTTACTATCCAGACTTCAAACAGAGACTCTCTCAGCTTTTATTCTGAACATGACTTAATAAGTTGTAAATACTGTTTGACCAGAGAAGAACAGGGCTCCCCTCATGAGTCTTGGTTCCTCCACAGGTTTCTTCCTCCAGTCTTGAGGGAGGTTTTCTTGCCACCATTGCTACCATTGCGCACAGGAGGATACACGCTGTGACTACATGTTTTCATGTTTTCAAACTTCTGTAAAGCTGCTTTGTTACATCGTTGTAAAAAGCTCTATACAAATAAACTAGACTTGAGTATTAAGATATTTTATTTCAAACATTTCTATTGGTCCATTTATCATATACACTACCAACGGTTTTAGAACACTACCGGTCAACGGTTATAGAACACTACCGGTCAACGGATATAGAACACTACCGGTCAAAGGTGTTAGAAAACTACTAAACTTCTGACTGGTAGTGTACTAAAACCTTTAACCAGTAGTGTTCTAAAACTTTTGATGGGTAGTGTATATATATATATATATATATATATATATATATATATATATATATATATATATATATATATATATATATATATATATATGATTTTTTTAGTATATATATATATATATATATATATATATATATATATATATATATATATATACTAAAAAAATCATATATATATATATATATATATATATATATATATTATATATAAAAATTACTTTAATTTTATTTACTTCAACTTACAATATATTATTATACTTAATATATTTTTATATTTTTTATTTTTTTGTTATCTTTATCTATTGGTGAATGGAAGAACAGCAAAGTAAGAATTTCATTGTACAGTGTAACTGTCTGTTTCTGCTGTGCATATGACAATAAAACTCTTTAATCTTGAATATATATAAATATTATAGCATATGTTTTTCGTAATTTGAAAACAAAAGTTGCCAATAAAAT
Organism: Megaleporinus macrocephalus; assembly: GCA_021613375.1. Lineage (NCBI taxonomy): Eukaryota > Metazoa > Chordata > Actinopteri > Characiformes > Anostomidae > Megaleporinus > Megaleporinus macrocephalus. Next base: position 9,798,431 of record CM038702.1, read on the forward strand.
GACAATTTTCTTATAAATAAATATAAGATGTAAAACAGTAATATGAAAAAATACATATGACAAAAAACATTCAGAACACTATAAAACATTAGACTCCGTTAAGAAATGATAACACAACGTGAGACGTGTGTGTTGGTAAAGATATTCATATCGTCACTGTTCAAAGAAAAACAAGACAACTTTACAGGAGAACACAAAAACTGTCTTTACTTGCAATGTAAGTCAATGGAACCAGAATTTTTAACATGTAATTTTGGAGGATGTCTATTGGCCTGTTCATCCCGACATTTTCACGCAATGTAAATGAGCCTTCACATTCAAAAGATCTAGAAAATTAAAAATTGACAAAAATGGAAATCCATGTTTTTCTTTGAACAGCGGCAATATGTTGGTTAGAGGAACACGGATTCGCCTCCTGTTTTATTTTTTGTTTGTATTTATTCTGTTTTTGTTTAAACAGATAACATGCTTATTGGCCTGACACAGCCTGCATGTGTGAGGGAGAGTGTGTGTACATATCCTGGCAGCTTTCCAGGATCCGCTCTGATAGATCTGCTCTGAAAATCCAATAGAGGGTCGATGCAGTTCAAACCTGTTGCCTTAACCATGTCCTCCTCGTTCTGACCTCCTCCCCCTCTTCCTGCTCTTCTTCATTTTCCATCCGATTCATCTCTGAGGAGTCTCATTCTCCTTCTCATCTAATGTGTGTATGTGTGTTTACAGCAGGTTTGTGCCACATTGTGGGGACCAAGGCCTATTTACATTTACATTTACAGCATTTAGCAGACTATTTATACACTTATGTTGTAAGAAAATTTCTTTCTTGTGTGAACCCGCATGAATCATGAATCATATCAAGCTAAAGTTAAGGTTACAGTAAGGATTAAGCTTAAGGTTAGAGTTGGGGTTATAGTAAAGTTAGGGCAGGGTTAGGGGGCGGTTAGGGGGCGGTTAGGGGGCGTAGTGGTCGCCTTACAGCAAGACTATCTGGGTTGGATTCCCGGGTCGTTCTGTATGGAGCTTGCATGTTCTCCCCATTCTCCTCCCACAGTCCAAACACATGCATGTTAGGTTGAACAGTCACTCTAAATTGCATATAGTTGTGAGTGTGTGTTGGCCATGCAGTGGACTGGTGACTTGTCCATGGTGTACCCCACCTTTACCTGATGACGCTGCCATTGGTTCCAGCCCTCCCATGACCCCAACATGCAGGATAAAGTGGAAGATAATGGATGGTTATGGTTAGAGTTAGGCTCATAGTGAGGTCAGTTAAAATTTAGGGTAAATAGTGAGTTTACAATAACTCCTTCTGACCACGTGGTTAAATAAGAATCAAGGGTAGTGCACTGGTCACCACTTGTTAAGCATTGTCATTGAACTTTAGGGGTACAGTTAGGGTTGGATTATGGTTATGGTTGTGGTTAAAGTTAGGGTTAGGGTTCTAGTGAAGTTAGGGTTAAATTTATGTTAGGCTAATGTTAGGGTTAAGGTTATAGCGAGGTTAACATTGGGTCAAGATTAAGGTAAGGTTAGATTTAGGGTTAGGATTAGGGTGATAGTAAGGTCAGGGTTAAGTTATGGTTAGGTTACGATAAGGGTTAGGTTATAGTTAAGATTAGGGTTATAGAGAGGTTAGGATTAGGTTATGGTTAGGGTAATGTCTGGTAAAGGTTATGATTAACATTAGCGTACGGTCATAGTGAGGTTGAGATTAAGGTAAGGTTAGGATTAGTTTGATCATAAAGTCAGGCTTATGTTAAGTTTAGTTTAAGGTTATAGTGAGGTTAGGATTAGGTTACGGTTAGGGTAATGTTTGGTTAAGTTAGGATTAAGGATATAGTAAGGTTAAGATTGGGTTAAGATTAAGGTATGGTTAGATTTAGGGCTAGGATTAGGGTGATAGTAAGGTCAGGGTTAAGTTAAGGTTAGTGTAAGATAAGGGTTAGGTTATGGTTAAGATTAGGGTTATAGTAAGGTTAGGATTAGGTAATGGTTAGGGTAATGTCTGGTTAAGGCTATGAATAAGATTAGCGTACAGTCACAGTGAGGTTAAGATTAAGGTAAGGTTAGGATTAGGGTGATAGTAAAGTCAGGGTTAGGTTAAAGTTGGGTTATGGTAGGGTTAGGGTTATAGTGAGGTTAGGATTAGGTCAAGGTTATGGAAAGGTTAGATTAAAGTTAGAATTAAGGTTAAGGTTAGCGTTATAGTGGGGATAAAATTAGGTTAAGTATAAAGTAAGGTCCAGATTAGGGTGATTGTAAGGTCAGAGTGGGGTTAAATTTAGGTTAAGGTTAGGGCTATAATGAGGTTAGGATTAGGTTGTGGTTGGATTTAAGGTTAGGGTTAAGCGAGTAGTAGTTCTGGTGAATGTTTGGTTATGTCTCCAGAGAAATGAATGAAAGTCTAGGTAATGTCCCCACAAATCAAAGAAACAAACAAACATGTGTGTGTTTGGTCCCTGTGGTTTAGTGAATCTGCTGCCTTTATGTATTATTTATATCGGTTTCAGCACCGTTCATACAATTTTCAATAATGCTGATAGCATTTCAACGTGAGTTTGTTTCTGTGCAAGAGAGAGAGGGAGCGAGGCAGAGAGAGAGAGAGAGAGAGAGAGAGAGAGAGAATTGTTGATGGTCAGTGAAGCAGAGCCAACATTAAGCTTTAATTAAGAAACACACCGATCTAAAGACAGAGAAAGTGAGAATGTACATAGCCTGCAGGCATCTATTCACAGCCTCACCCTCCAGCCTGCCGTCTGTTTGTTTGTGTGCTTGTTTATACGTAATAATGCACTAAAATAAAAACACTGAATGTGTTCCATGTTGCAAGTTCCTGAGACTTTGTAATGCTTCAGAAAACGTGATGCACTGAAAAGCCATGCATAAAATATATTACATCAACACAGTGATTACCAGAAAGTAAATAAACTGGAAGCCAAAAGCCCCGAATGAGCCTGTAATGAAAAAGTTGGTAGCTCAGGTGGGTAGAGACAGTCTCCCAGTGCGCTAAGCCCCGCAATATCATACCGTTTTCAAAGCTCCCATCCTATCTTAATACAAAATAGCAATATTATTTATAATTTATATAAAACCAACGGGCTTTACTCTTCACAACAAAACATGCATCTCCTCACAACAAGCACAACTTTAACTCAAGGACGGATTAAGGATAGTCTAGGCCCCTGGGCAAAGAGTTACCCACCCCCCTCCCACCCAACCTGCACCCCTCGTGATCAAGGGTCCTCTAATGGTATGCCCTGCACTTCTCTAGGCCCCCCTGGTAGGGGCTCTCATAACCAGGACCCTCTAAATATTTGCCCCCCTCTTTTCTAAGAACCCTAATAGCCAGAAGTCGAAGTCAGAGCAGTGCCACAATGCCTTGTCCATTTTCATAAGGGGCCCAAAAGCATGGCTAGGGCTCCCAAAAGCATGACTAGGGCCAAAAAGCATGGCTAGGACCACCAAAAGCATGGCTAGAGCCCAAAAGCATGGTTAGGGGTCCCAAGATGCCATAGGGTCAAAGTCCCTAAAAGTCAGAGGATCCTTAAAATGGAGGGCCCTCTGAAATATATTTTATCATAAAAGTTGATAGGCATCGCAAAATTTTTTGGGCCTCTGGGCGCTGGCCCAACTGGCCCGGTCAGTAATCCAGCCATGCTTTAATTCAGTGAAGGCCTACTCATCTTATGTACTGCATACTGTGAGTATGGGCATGGAATGTGATCCATTCATCTTTGACTCGGTGCATTAAAAAAAGCATTTGCTTTGTAATTTTCACACACATTTTAGTTTTTGTAGTAAAAGAGTGTCCGTGCCAGATCACAGACCAACAGTGATGATGAAGATGTTATTTAAATTTGTCTTTAACAAAATTGTTGTTGAAATTTTCCCAATCTGCCTATATTTTTGCTCCAACCTCTAACTCACAACATGAGCAATAAGGGAAATTTGAGAATCGACTGGGGGGCACTGAGGACCGTGTTGTGAAACTACTCTACCAGGTTTACAAAATCAAAACCGAGTAAATGCTTACAAACTGATCTATAACTGCTCCAGAATTCAGGGCACATATAATAGACGAAGTCAAAACAGTTAATGGTCAAAATCAGAGAGCACAGCATCAAAAGAAGCATCGAGAGAAAACTCAAAAACAGTCCAGAGTCCAAAACAAGTGGGAATCAAAACACAGGCAGAAAAGAACTGGACCAAAAAAAAAGGTCAAGGTAAAACGATCAACGCAGATTGAATAAAAGTTCAGTGTGTAACAGGGACATGGCCAATATTGAGCTAAACCAAATCCCAGGCTTAATCACTATCAAACAAATTACATGAAATATCAAGCTCAAAACTCTGGTCATGTAGACATTGGAATGAGCTTCAATTGGACGAAGGCGATGAAGGTCCCATGGGAAATGGATTTCTCAGCACAGTCCATAGACTAAAGTGAACCTACGGGAGAGAGAACGAGCAGGGAAGGTGTCCTCAATTGGGGACAGGATCTCACTCTTTTTCATGTCCTGCAGGAACATCATTTGACCGTAGCTAGCTTAATCTGATCACAGTTGAAGCCCAAATTCAAACACTGGAGCACATATAGAAAACTTGAGGCACTGGTGGATAGTGATGATTGCTAAGCAGTGATGGGGGGGGGCTTAAAATTTATCACGGTTGAGAATCGTTGAGAACGACACTTGTCTGACTGCATTGTGCTGAGTGTAAAGTTTGGCGGAGTTTGGTGTAGGGTTGTCAATCAGGAGTTGGGCTCGGCCCCTGTGTTCCAGGGACAGAAACTCTTAAGCTTCAGCAGATGAAGAGAAATTGGAAAATGTAATGCTCCCAACTTTGTGGGAACAGTTTGGGGACGGCCCCTTCCTGTTCCAACATGACTGCCCACCAGTGCACAATGCAGCTCCTTAAAGACGGCCGAGTTTGGTGTGGAAGAGTCCTGACCTCAACCTGATAGAACACCTTTGGGATAAATGAGGGCAGAGACTGTGAACCAGGCCTTCTCGTCCAACATCAGTGTCTGACCTCATTAATGCGCTTCTGGAAGAACGGTCCCATAAACACACTTCTAAACCGTGTGGAGAGCCTTCCCAGAAGAGTCGAAGCTGTTATATTTGCACAGGGTGGGCTGCAAAGGGTGGGCTGACAGTCCTGACCTCAACCTAATAGAACACCTTTGGGATGAATGAGAGCGGAGATTGCGAGCCAGGCCTTCTCGTCCAACATCAGTGTCTGACCTCACAGATGTGCTTCTGGAAGAACGGTCAAACATTTCCATAAACACACTCCTAAACCGTGTGGAGAGACTTCCCAGACGAATTGAAGCTGTTATAGCTGCAGAGGGTGGGCTGACATATTAAACCCTATAGATTAAGAATGGGATGTAACTCGAGGTTATATGCATGTGAAGGTAGACGAGCGAATACTTTTGGCAATATAGTGTACATACATGAACGTGTCATAATATATAGTATCACTTTATTCTTATCTCAACTTGTGTGTTCTTCATTTGACTCACTGAGCTCTGAGCAGTGTCTAGACATTGGTCTTTGTTTCTAGCCAGCTAGCCAAGTTTCATTTTCATTGCATCACTGAGTTCTCCTAATAATATCCTCCGGAGAAAACAGAAAAGAAATAGGATGGAGAGGGTTCTTCTTAGTTTGCAATATAAACACTATTAGAAACCAGCACATTGCTATATTCTGTTGATATTTCCAGGTTATTGAAAAGGCTGGGAAAAATGTTTCAGACTTTCAGATAGTATTCTGCAAGAAATCCATGTCTGAACCGGTCGATACCAGCTGATCTTTATCTGTGTTGTTATGGGCGAAAAGTTTGACACCACATTTATAGAAACTCAAGAAACTAAAGCCCTTATTGTGCTTCTGTTTGGAGGAGAAACACAGGAAGCATATCTACATGCTGGTTAAATAGACACTGGCCCTTAAGAAACTTGACTTATCGCGTGGTTTGAGCGTCTCCAACGAGAGTTCGTCTGGAGGTGGAAATGGCTCTGAGGGAGAAATCTAGTGGTAATTATTCCATTCTTAACACCAGAAGTATTATATAGGTGCAAAATGATTATATATTGTTCTTGTTAAGTAGAGATGACGATATTTTCACCTTTGTTAACGTTTTGGTATATGGTTTGAGGTATATAAGATCATATTTAGCTAGCTCTCCCATTCCAGCAGAGATCTTAAATGTTCTTGAGGACGTTTGTAATAATATTTTGTTACCTTAAAACTGTGTAAACCTCTTGTGTTGAATACAGAGCTTTGTGTAAGCGGTTGAGAGCAGTTCAACTGGAAAAAAATGAGTCTCGAGCGTAGCTAATATGTGAGTTTCTGTTTGTTTTCTCTGTTTCATTTAAAGTGGCTCTACTTTTTCTTCACTGTTTTTTATAATTGTTTGTTTTGCTAGCATGGACCACGCTCAGAAGTGGGCCGGGGGGTGGGGGGGCAACTCAGAGGGCTTGGGCTGGAGTTCCGCGTGGCTTGGTGCTTGTGCGTGAACGGTTGAAATATAGGGAGGAGATGGGGAGGTGGTGGGTGCGATGTTGCTCGGCACGGGAATGAAGCAAGACTGGGATTGTATATATAGTAAGTAGAGGTAATTAGGGCGTGGTCCAGCTCCCAAAACCTAGTTACGTGGTAACTCCACTTCACAGTCGTAAAGCACTGCCGTATTTATATTTCCGTATTAAGATAATAGTATTAGTATTAGTTTGCACTGTGTTCTCTTAAAATAAAGTGCGCCCCCATGAGGTTGTAATTCATAGGAAGCTCTATTTGAAACTGAATGCAGTTTTGGAAAGAAAATAAGCGAGCAAAACTCGAATGTTACATTTCTGAACAAAGTAAAAGGTAAATTAAAAAGGCCAAAAAAAAATAGGTGTGTTTGACTTCACACTGTGGCGCGCAGCCCGTTCGCCGCCTGGCTCAGTGCAGTGCATGGCGATTAGTTTTTTTGTCTCGAGTCGCCGCCGCCATCGCTTCATAATGACATACAACGTTAACTTCAGCCTTTACGATCAGTTGCTGCAGTTGCTCTCCACGAACTGCGTGAGATGAGAGACGGTTTGATGACGACAGAGCCTAATCCTCATTGATCAGAAGCTCCACGGACACCTCTGACGTTTTACTCTTTTCTTTGTAAAATATTTATCTCCTCTAAAACTCTTTAAAGACCTCATGTTTACACTAATACTATCATATCTAGTAGCAGGACAGTTCATCTTCATGCAGTGTTCAACATTTTTTTTTATAATTAGCATTTCAGATCATGAATAGGCTCCGGTGCTGTAGATTTATGGTCTGTTCTTCTGGAGCTGGGTGTTTAATTAGAGTCAGTAAGGTCCAGTTGGTGGAAATGTCTTCAGGCCAAGGTCCAGACCATCATCATTTCTATCGTGTGTTATGATTCAGTGCCGTATTCTGTTTAGTAGCCTGAAGTAGTCTAGTATCAGCATCTTATACCATCAGCTACTGAAACACCAACACACCACACATACCGTTCAGTATATTTCAGTATATTTACTGTTTAAAGGCTAAACTGAATTAATTATTTATAAAACTTCTAATAAATGTTTTTTTCCCTCACTTGAAGTAAACACAAAGGCTGTAAAAAAGCAGAATGCTTTTTTTTTTAAGTGAGAAAAAGTTAATAAAATCTGCGTCTTCTTGATAACTCGATTTAACATCTTAACAGTTTCTCTCTCTCTTGTTTTCTTCTCTCAGACTTTCTCTTGTTCAGTGAGAGAAGTGAGCTCTTGGTTGTCCAGCCAGGACTTTAAACCTGGCCTGAAATGGTGTCAGGGCCGTTCTCACACACATAAGAGAGATACATGAATATTTTTAATTCTCCACGCTCTCAGAACATATGAGATGTTTGGAGCTGCATGTGTGAAGAATAAACATGTCTCGCTCCATTTCTGGTTGAAAAGTCATTTTTCGCTGCCGAGTTTCCTCTTTTGAGCACACTGTTTGAATGAGCCTTTCTCCAACTGCTGCTTTCCGCCCCGTACCTGTGTGCGTACCGCACTCCTGAATCTGCACAGATCTGATTGGCTGAGGAGCGTGTTTGGTGATCTTACAATGCACGCGATTGGTCTGTGAGTTTACTGCGTCGCAAAACCCATATACCGTAAAGGCAAGAAACGTTCCTCAACTTAAAAAAAAATCTGCTGAAACACTGTTTGGGTCTGCATTGGACAACGTCTGGGTCTGGACCCGGACCGCAGTCCGCCTATTAGTGACCGCTGTTCTAAAGTGTTTTGAACTGCTCTTATGATTTGTAACTGTCTTTAAAAGCACTGCGTCACTGTTTGGATCTGTTTTTCTTTCTTCTCTTTCTACTTCTTTTCTTTCTTTTTACTGTTTTTCTACTGCGTCTGCTTCATCAGCTGTAAACGCAAACACCGCGAGATCCGCTATTGTTCACATAGGCTGCAGGTGGCGACTGTCCGAGTTGAGGCGCAGCTGTATCTCGAAAAAGCCTAATTTCTTGTGTCCTGTGTGGTACCTTTTCCATGGGCTACATGAACAACACATGAGGCTACTATTTGAGAAACAAGTAACAGCTGCTTATGTCATTTTCACATTAAGTGTCAAATAATACTTGCTAACATTAAAAACACATACAATTAGAACTGTTTGCTGCTTGTGTTTGCACACCGAGGAATTTAACCTTCGCATTTAACCTGTCTGTGCAGTGGAACACCCACATACACACACATACACTAGGGGGCAGTGAGCACACCTGCCCAAATTGGTAGGCAGCCTTATCCACAGCACCCTGGGAGCGGGTGGGGGGTTAGGTGTCTTGTTTAAAGCTTAAAGGATCCAACCAGTTACCTTCTGGTCACATGGCTGGTTTCCTAACCTCCAGCCCAGGGACGCCCCCGCATGAGATACTACAATGAGTTCATCATCTTGTTAGCTAATACTTAATAATTAGTTACATTAATGATTAAGAAAACACACAAACACACACACACACACAATTTCAAATGATAACACCAATTTGCTTTTTATCTTTATCCACTACACAGCTTTCCGTTTTCCCATTTTAGTGTATCAACATTTAAAATTCTCGGAAAAAAGTTCCATCAAAACTAGAGATGGAAGGATCGATTGGCTATGTATCGGTATCAGATGATTTTTAATCAAAATATGCAATCGGTGATCGGCCAATATTTCTCAAATTTAGCCGATTATGAGAGCCGATCGATGGCGCTAAACAAATGAGCCTAGTTTCTGTATTTCCAGCTAGCATTTCATCCAGGAAGAGAAGAACCCCCTTCGGCCAGCTCCCTGCAATCTGAACCTCTAGGTGGAAATACATACCCTTTCATTTTCCACAGACTGACTAAAGCAGTGGCCTCGCGAAAAAGCATGCGCTGATAGAAAGCAGGTTCGTCTGGCAGTGTTTACCGTATGTAACTCAGACTCATCCAGGACGTTTTTAAGATGTGTAAAATCAGTGTGTCTCGTTGGGGAACCAAGACATTTAACTCTACTAATCTGATACAGCACTGCATGCAGCTGAATACAGTGAGTATCAGCAAACAGCAGAGCTAGCACACACAGCTAGCACTAAACTAATAACCCAGAACACCATACAGACCAGTACTAACAGAACAGCAGCTACAATTCAAGATCTACATTTAATGACTGCAGATTGTTGTTTAAAATAACCAGAGTCTGTGTTTAATGACTGCAGTTTTTACTGCATTTATTTAATTAGCTTTTTTTGTTTTCAATTAAAGGTCTAAATTTAGTGATTACAGTATTGGCGATATTTGTTTGATTTACTTTGTTTATTTACTGCTAATTTCGTTAAAAATGGTAATAAACCAGTTTACACCATGTTTCATGACTTGCTAGCGCTAATAACCACATGTAGCCCTGCCGTGGCATATACCCCGCCCTCTATCGGTATTGGCTATTGGCTGATCGTGCTGAAAGGTGATCAGCGATCGGAATAGGCCTCAAAACGCTGATCGATCAATCTCTAATCAAAACAGTACTTGAGTAAATGTAATGAGTTACTTCCCGCTGCTGCCCAAGTCTGATTACAGCCAGGTAAGCTATTTTCCATTACTGCTTAATGTATCTGCTTAGCCTATACAGCATATGAAGAAAAGTCATATATGTAAATGTATGCAACGGCAGTTTGTTTACCTGAAATTGGAAAAACATCTCTGTTGCGATAGGAGAGGTTTCTCTCTCTCTGTCTCTCTCTCTCTCTCTCTCTCTCTCTCCCGCCCTTTTTCTCCCTTCTCTGGCTTGTTTTATCTCTTTCTGGTCCTGGCTGTGCCTGAGTATACGCTACTGAGCGCAGAGCACACAACATCATCAGGGACCCCTCCTACCCCAGCCACACACTGCTTAACCTCCTTCCAGGAGGAGGTACACGAGCATCTGGATAAGAACCAGTCGGCACAGGTCCAGCTTCTCTTCCTCCACCATCACTCTGCTGAACTCCACACCTCACTGTTAACACAAGGTATTATTTATTGGTATTATTTATTGATTAAACATGCTTTCTACACTCATAACAGTATTGTTGCTCACAACAATAGAATTAACATTAAATCAAATAGTTTTATATTTATTTTCATACTCATATTTTTATATGAGTATATATATATTGTACAATATATATATATATATATATATATATATATATATATATATATATATATATATATATATATATTGAAATGGTGTATATACTATTAATATTGTTATTGTCCCGTCATTTATGCCTACTTATTGCACATTTGCACTGTCCTGTTTTGCACTATTGCTACTATTTGCACCGCTAGTAGATGCTAAATTCATTTAATTGCCTTGTACTTGTACTGAGCAGTGACAATAAAGATAAATCTATATATCTGTCTGTGTAAAAGTCTTCACCTGATTGGTTAAAAGTTTTTCTTTTATAAATAAGTGTATTGTCACCAGTAAGAACACCAGATATCATTAGAACAGATGTAAATAATCATACATACAATACAAAGTAACATAAATATCTTGTTGTGAAAGCAGTAGATCATATCTTGAGCTCCAGTTTAAACAACAAAGTTTAGTTCCTGATTTTTGTTGTGTGCTGTGTTCATAATGGAGGAATAAATAAGGAGGCAAAATAGTCTCTGATGTGAACTTTCTTTTTCTGATTTAGGACCATTTTACGATCGCCAATATGACATATAAACTCTATTTGTGCCGTAGACGCTAAGACCCCTGGTTACCATCACCTCCACTGTAAAAACATCAGAGTCTGTACAGTTTCTATACAGTAAAATATGTCACATTGAACCCAATAAGTCATATTTCAACCACTCAATAATCCAGAAATATTAAAATATTTGTGAAATTTAATGTTAGCTAATCACTATTGTTATTGTTGTATTTTATATGTTGTTCATGTCCAGAATGAATTATTTATGGTTTAATTAGTCAACAGATATTGCAACAACAACTAATGAAACAACCCATTAGTGCATTTTGAGAATTGAAAGAATAAAACACAACCATGACATAAAACAATCAGAGAATAGTTATTTAGTTTGAATTTAGTTAAAATTTTTATGTTTGTAAAATAATATTTTGAAATACATAATAAGGTGGTGTAGTGGTGAGTACTGTCTCCTCACAGCAAGATGATCCGGTTTGGATTCCCAGTCCGGGCCGTTCTGTGTGGAGTGTGCATGTTCTCTCTGCATGTGATTGAGCGCCCCGCCCCCCAGTCCAAACACATGCATGTTAGGTTGATCAGTCAACTGCCTGTAGGTGTGAGTGTTGTGAATGAGTGTTGGCCATGCGATAGACTGGCGTCCTGTCCATGGTGTACCTCGCCTTCGCCCAATGACGCTGGGATTGGCTCCAGCCCCCCTGTGACCCCAACTAATGGGATAAAGCTCTGCATTCATTAATCTTCTAAGCTGCTTATCCTTCTGGGTCGCAAATCTTGAGGCTATCCCTGGGCAGAAGGCAGGAAACACCCTGGACAGGCCGCCAGTCCATGTCCATGAGTGTCCATAACAGCTTGTTTAAACTTTTGAAACTTCCTTGTCCTGACTTTGTGGTGGGGGTATATAAAAAATGAAGCAGTGATGCACCTCACTGTTCCTTCCCCCCTTAATTAAAAAGTAATGAGAGAGACTCACTAGTTGGAATGGACAGAATCGGCGAGTGAATAGGTGAGTGAATCAGTGCGTGACCACGGCTGACTCAGAGGAGGTGACTGGAACTGAGCGTACAGAGGAGCGAGATATGGACGGAGGAAACATGTTCCTGAGTTCCACGTGTGGAAATGCAGGGATGCGGCAAAGTTCCACTTTTCAGCCTTTTAAAATAAATAAATGTGTTCCCATAAATCCAGACGCCTAACTGATACTAACTAATGCAGCATGTTTCTACCTGCCACAGCACGAGCTGATGAATGATCTCGGTTTCCTGAGCTTCCGAGTCTGCGATGAATCTTACTTTGTCATGAGAACTGGAGGAGTGTGAGCAAATGCAATTTACAATGGAAAATATTGCGGCTTGGCGTTGGCACTGCTGGGCTTCGGATGGCGGTGGTGGATTGAGGTTTAGCATTTTAGCGCCGGAGCCCTGCAGAGATAATGGCTCAGTCTGTTGCCGTGAACCCAGACGGCGATTGAGGAGGCGAAAAAAGCGGCACTGACGTTTATTCAGAATATTCACTTTTTGTTGGATCTAATTTGCTGAAGCTCTTTGACGGGAGCGTCTCTTAACGTAAACAGACAACAGTGATATTTCACGGCGGACGGCTGCGTGTCAATGTGTGTGCTGGTGCTACCCGGTGATGGATACATTACACATTTATGCTGCAATTTGGAGGGTCTGTTGCTCGTGGCTGTGTGTGGATGTGTCCCTGTGTGCTAGTGTCGTTCCTCAGAACTGATTGCACATTTATGTTGCCATTTCCAAATATTGTTGCCTGCTCCCTGTACTGTAGGTAATCAGCAGAGATGGCTCACTGAGTCATAAGACGGCCCTCTAAGAATAGCAACCATATGGCAGCAATATCTCACTAGGCTTAAAGAGCCTATTTTATTTATCCTCACCTTTTTTTTTTTTAAATAAAAGGAGTTTAATGCTGTATGTTGTAACAATGTTAATGTGCGGAAGGCACCATTTGCTCTATACGATTCAAATATGGGAGTTAAGATATACAAAAAATAGGCCACAGGATATTTTTTCTGATGTTACAAAAGCCAGCACATTTGCATACATCAGTGTATTCCTCCTACAGCAGTTGAGCCCTGCTTACAGTCCAACCAATCAGCATGGAGGTCATTTACATACACTACATGGACAAAAAGGTATCGGCACACACCTCATTAAATTCATGTTTTTCAATCAGTCCGTTTGTTACAGGTGTAGAAAAACAAGCAGCTAGCCATGCAGTGCTTTACAAGCATTTGTGAAAGAATGGGCCGTTCTAAAGAGCTCTCTGAGTTTGAGCATGGTGCTGTAAGAGGACATCACTGTTGCAGTCAGCTTGTGAAGTGTATTCCTTCCTAGATATACTGTGATTATCTTTAAGTGGTATTACTGAAAAGTGTAAGCATTTAGGAATCACAGCAGCTCTGTCACAAAGTGGTAAACCATGTAAAGTTAGAGAGTGGGGTCGCCAAGTGCAGAGCTCCAAACCTGCACCAGGAGCTTCATGGTTAAGCAGCTGCATGCAGGCCTTATATCACTAAGCACAATGCCAAGCCTCAGATGGAGTGGTGTAAAACGCCACCACTGGACTGCACTGGAGCAGTGGAAATGTGTTCTGTGGAGCGACCGATCACATTTCTCTTTATCTGGCAGTCTGATGGACGAGTCTGGGTTTGGAATATATCACAAGAACGTTACCTGCCTGACTGCACTGTGCCTACAGTAGAGTTTGGTGGAGGAGGGATAATGCTATGGGGGTGTTTTCAGGGGGTGGCCTTGGACCCTGGAACGGAACTTTTAATGCTTCAGCAGACCAAGACATTTTGGACAAATGTTTGCCTCGAGGTGGTACGTTGGGATAGTGGTTGGCACTGTCGCCTCACAGCAAGACGATCCGGGTTTGATTACCGGTCTGGACCATTCTGTGTTTAAGTGGGTTTCCTCCGGGTACTCTGGTTTCCTCCCCAAACACATGCATGTTAAATTGATTGGGCACTCTAAATTGCCCATAGGTGTGAGTGAGCGTTGGCCATGCGATTGGACTGGCAAACTGTCCATGGTGTACCCCGCCTTCGCCTGACGACACCGGGATTGGCTCTAGCCTCCCATGACCCTGACTAGCAATATAAAGTGGCAGATAATGGATGTTTGCCTCCAGCTTTGTAGGAATAATTTGGGGGAGGTTCTGTTCTGTTCTAGCATGACTGTCTGGCATGCTGATGATTAATATGAACGACAATTTTTTACATTTTTCATTTCTTGTACTTACTTAGTAAAACAACAGAAAGTGTGAATCTCACAATAGAAGTCAATGGGTGATTTTTAGTCATCCTTCCAAAGCCACACCCCCCTAAAACATATGAATGCACATTACCTGACTAGCCATGACAAAGTGCATTTAGGGCTGTTAGCTGCCTCACCTCACTTTATGTAGTAGGTATAGAGCAGCTTATGATAAATACCACCACTGGCTGAATACACACACACAGGCTACATACAAGATAATCATAGCTAGCTTAGACCTACAGCCTGGCTAACGTTAGTGTTATATTAAAGACCACTCACTGGACGTGTAGCATCACGTACCATCATGTACCGTCACATAACAAAGCAGTGCTATAGGACTGCCATGGAGGAGAGCTGATAATGTGGTTCAAGTTAATTTTTACACTCAACTTCTATGAATTGAATAAAATAAAGTGTTTAACATCACTTATTACACTAGATGCCAGTTTATCACCTCTCCTCAGAACACAAACTGCCCGTTTTCGATCTAAAAGATATACAGAGTGTCAGCATCGCTATGTCTTAGAATTTTTGGATATTGTTCAACCCAACATGGCTGGTCTGGTTATCTGTGGTGCCCTCAATACATAATGTGGCTACACGAGTGAGTGGAAACCAGATAATTACCTGCCCAACAAAATAACAGCAACCTTGGCGTCACATTCCAGGCCTTTCAGCATGCTCTGGTTTTCACCAACAGTGTCCACTCTGGTCTGACCTCTTGAACTGTTTTTGTTGGAACCCATTACAACTTCGGTCTTTCTTTTCATTATGCTTTTTTAGCAGTGAAAGCTGTGAAAGTTGTGGGTATCTGTGTAACTTTCTCTGCCTTTCTTGCCATTGTTTGTTAGCTGTAACAGGCTGAAATGAGAGAGGCAGGCAGACACATGACTGGACAGGGTTTTTATAGTCCTGTGACCTTCACTGATAACAATTTTTTCTTTATTTTATTTATTGATTTCTAGCAACAGAATTTTAGAAAATCTAACAATAACATTTCTCCAATTAATCACCAAATGTGGCCTGAAAGAAATACTCTAGTATTTGTTACCCTATTTGTAATCACATAATCGAACAGTTCCTCAGCCACTAAAGCAATCCTATGATGCACCATTGGCAAAGCTACGAGCAGTGAAATCTTTTTAAAATGTATGATATTTTGATTCTCTCTGGTTTTTGAATACAACCACACAACAGCATTTCATTTGCAACTTCACAGCAAGTCGTTGACCATTCTACAGTTGTATACTCAGCTGGCTTTTTGGAGGACAGTCGGTGTCGTGGTTTTTATGTACAGTCCAAAAATGCCGCTGCACATTCCCTTTCTTAGGTATTGATGCTATTTTACATGACAACACTGGGGGGGTTACTTTGTGTAAGAACTTCTGGTGCAACTACGCATACGTTGATACTAATTACAAGCAAAATGACAACAAACATATAAAATGACTAGCATAATATGTTCGGTTAGAGGGAGTCAGTAATTGGAAGAAGAGGAAAACTTGGCTTGAACAACAGAGCTACGAACACAGCACATAAAGATCAGAGTGTTGGGGGGCCGCCTTCCAAAGAGGAGGACCTGCGTCTATGACTGAAGCTCTAAATTTAAAACATCCACCCAAACCTCCGTATGTCTGCTCTTACCATTCTGTGGAGGAGAACCAGCACCAGAGCTTCCTTATCCAGAGAAATATCTCGCTTATGAAGCTCAGAGGAAGCAGACGTGTCGGGTGCTGGTGAGTCTATCAGTTAAGTCACTGTTTTCTGATCAGTGTCCACCGTGCTAGGCTATCTGGACTGTAACTAACACCCACACAGAGTGGCTCGGGCAGCTGGCTGGACTTGGGTTTAACCGGCTTTCAGAAATATAAACTCACCGTCTGTGTGTAGGAGTACACGCCCACCTTCCCACTGTGCAGGTACTGATACGCTTCAGTACTTTTATAGTTTTTCATTACTGAACCGTCTACACCTTCCGAGAGTACAGAGTAATTAAAAACATCGCCGTAGGTAACCTCAGACCACCTTCTCATATCATCCACCCACTGTGTTATTAACCTCAGATGAGGCAGTGTTGTCCCATTCATGCTTCTTATTGCCTCTCTGGTCTCTCTGTATTCATTTCGGTTAGCTGACTGGAAGTTCTAACACAAAGGAGGAAGAAACACACGCTTGAATGTGGGTGTGGCGGAATACAGTGAATAGTGATGGTAGACTGGCAGAAGAGGCAAATTCACTTCGAAAATGAAAAACAAGTCCTCCTCCCATTCTGTATGGAAATGGTAAGGCTTCTTGCTAGGTCCAGCTCCTTTACTCATCTTTAAACCCTTTCTTAATTTCAAAAGAAATAAATCGGAGGCTAACTCGCAAGCTTGCTAGAGTTTCGCAGCACTTAGCGCCAATGTATGCGAGGACAGATGGCAGGCTGGCTTTTTTTTTAATGCCATGCAATCTACCAACACTACCTTTGCGATTGACCAGTAGATTGCGATCGACGCTAAGCAGAAAGCAGAACTAAAAGAAAGACCGAAGTAGTAATGGGTTCCAACAAAAACAGTTCAGGAGCTCATACCTGAGTGGACACTGGTGGTGAAAACCAGAGCGTGTGGAAAGGCCTGGAATGTGATGCCAAGGTTGCTGTTATTTTGTTGGACAGGTAATTATCTGTAGCCACATTATGTATTGAGCACTCCCAGTACCTCCCCAGTCAACATGTTTATTTGGTCCCCATATGGGTGTGGTCTGAGCTTTACTGGTTTTACTAGGGCTTGTAGTGGCTTTTTGATTGGTGATACATGGGCCCTAGTTGGGCTACAGTCCTACAGCCATGTTGGGTTAAACAATATCCAAAAATTCCAAGACATTGTTTGTAAAGGAGCTGCACATACAATGATTGCTAAGCATTTTCCTGTCCTGATGTGGCCATGTGTGATTTCTGAGCCACATCATAAAAAATACAGTCCAATATGGCAGATTTTTTTTTCCTGGTAACACGCATCCCTGTACTTGGAAAAGAACAAAAAGACTGTTGACTCGGCTCTCACGTCTATAGAAGCCAATGGGCAGGTGCTTCAGCTGAAGCAGGCACTCATTGCCTTCTGTTCTAAGTGTGTTCGCAGTCAACAGGTTTTCCGTTCTGCCTTGAAATGGCTGTCTGTGGCGCTCGACCCTCTGCTACAGATGCAGCTGACAGAGATTAGGCTAAAAAATGCTGATGTATTTCTTTCCAGTCTGCTCAAGCTTAGCTGCAGAGGACTACAGAGGAAGCTGGAACCGAGCCTAATCTCAAGGCACAAAGGCGCAAAAGCAGTTGCGGTCTGGCCTTCCAACAAGGGCATTGGTTTCTAGAGGACCTGATCAAATCTGCCTCTGCTCTGCCTACAATCACTGCTAATCGCCACAATCACTCATCCTCACCTTGTCTGCCACTGTTTCTGTCTCTCATGTCTGGTGAGGATGATGATGATGACGATAATGACAGAGATGGCTCAGAATGAATGGGTGTGCGCTCTTTGGTCTTGCTGGGCCGCGCAAGGCGAGACATTTCTTATCTTGTAGGCCTCGTCTCGATCTCCCGGGTAATCGATGCTCCACTTTTTCCTTTAACGTCACTCTTTCTCCCCAAAGCCTGCACATGCACTCAGCTACCTACACACACGAACTCACCTACAAGTGTGACAATTGGAGGGAAAGTAGGCCGAATCGTTGCCTCTGGCTAAAGCAGAGAGAGAGTGCGTCCACAGGAGGCTCATACCTGTTCGCTATGATCATATACACATAAATTCTGTCTTCTAGGTCCCATTATTGACAGCATCTCCACCTCTTTTTTCTACTTCTCATAGCTCATCTGTCATTCTGTTAGTCTGGGCCTGCCATAAAGAAGAATTCCACTGATTTCTCTAAATGTCAGGATAATTGGTTTGATGTTGAGCGAGCTGCTCTGAAGCCGTTGTGCTGTTGTGTAATAGTTCATTGTGGTGAAGACGATAGGAAAAAGATGTCTAAAGTGTCCATGCCTCTTAAAGGAGCAGTTTGTTAGATGTCAAATTCATACTTCCAGCAAACAGGGGGCAGTGGAAGGGAAAGGAAATGCCTCCCGGTACCTGCCCAGCCAACATGTCCATTTGGGCCCCATATGGGTTTTGTCTGGGCTTTACTAGGGCTTGTAGTGGCTTTTTGATTGGTGATACATGGGCCCTAGTTGGGCTACAGTCCTGGGTCCCAATTGTGTCAGTTTGTGGGGCCACATTTGGGTTACAGCTAGGGGCCCAGTTATGTAAACTAGCCAGGCTACAGTTCACAGGTCACTGTAGTGGGGCACAGTTTGGCTACATTCTTGTTTCCAGCAGGGTTACAGTTATTTCTGATTTGACTGTGGGGCCGGTGGATGATTGTTCACATGGGCTCCACTTGCAGCCCAGATTGGCCCCATTAGTGGCCCACATGGGCAAACACACACAGGGGCCCACATGGAGCCAAACCTTTGAATTGCCTAAAGAGAATGCAATTGGCAGCCCATCTTTAACCCATGTGGGGCCCACATGGACATGTTGGCTGGGTCCTTAACAGTCTAGAAGAAAGATAACCCTTTAACTCGTTGAGAGATGTCTCTGGCGGTGGTGGGAGTTTCAGCCATCATTCTATTTACTGATCATTTCATTGGCTAGCTGTCATTGCATGATTTAACCTAAGCTGACTGTCTAAAAACTTTTATATGATCAAAACGTGTATGTTCACCAGTAAGAACACCAGATATGATTAGAACAGATGTAAATAATCATACATACAATACAAAGTAACATGAATATCTTATTGTGAAAGAAATAGATCATATCTTGAGCTCCAGTTCGAAGAAGAAAGTTAGGTTCCAGATTTCTCCTGGACGCCCCAGACATTGTTTGAATGTATTCAGTTCCTTCAGCAGCAATCATGATTTAGCTTAATGAAGTACTGATCAGTCAAAGCAGGTATTAGATGAGAACTGTAAATAACACTCCACAAGGAGAAGCTTGGAAAGGGTTAAATAAACACACTGGTGTATGTAAAAGCATTACATACTGTATTAATACTGTTTAAATATTTAGAAAAAGTGTTTTCTTTTTTTAACCAGACTGAAATGGCCTCATGGTGGAAATAAGTCAGTGTGGTCAGCGTGTTGGGTGACCTGAAAGGCTGGTAATTGCTACTTTCTTAGTTGACCTTGAAGCCGGTTACTGCTCACCTGTCGGTTAAGGGTGACCTATAAATCACTCTGAACTGCGGTCAAGCAAAAAAAGCCCACTTTTTCCTTAAAGCAGTAAAGGAGTAAATTTCCGTCCCACCTCCAAAATATTCCTCCGAGCACTGGACAAGGTGCCGTCACACAATTTAAGGATTGAGGTAAACAAACTGAAAAGACTGAATGAGCGTAGTCGTTGGTGCTGTGAACAATAGAATAAGTACTAAGTGTGCTTGCAAAGCAGCTCTGCTGTAAACAACTAAACAAAAGGCAATTCAGAGAAAGAGTTATTTAAATCTCCCTAATATGCAAGACGTGGCGACTCCCAAACTGTGGCTTTCAGCAAAACTAGCATGATCATAAATCCAGGTGCATCTTTAAAATAAACAAAGCTACATTCTCTCCAGAAATCTTTCTTCGCGCAAATCTTTCTCTGGCTTTTTATGAAAATTAATACATTTACAACAACACCACAAAATGCATTCTTTGGATTGTGTATAGACAATGGGGTTTTGTCTGGAGTGGGTAAGAACGTTGTTTGTTCAGCGCATTAGCAATTGCTTTAATTCCATTACATGCAATAAGTAGTCGAACAGAAATAGAATAGCTTCTTCTCTTCCAAATGCTAAGAAGGTCTAAAGCAGTTTTTGTGAAATCTGGTGTTCGTACAATATATAATAATTGTGAGGAGATTAAAGATAATGCACATGTTTAAGGAAAGTAAATGCCAGATAAAAACTGAAACTGTGAGAGTTTTCTGAAGAGATATTTAAAGAGCAAATAAAAGGTACAGAGAACATGGGACTCCTAACAACCACCTGGAAGACCTGGTACCAAAAAAGTAGAGTTGTCAGAAAAAAAAATCTCTCTCTCTCATATATATATACATATGTGTATATATATATATATATATATATATATATATATATACATATGTGTATATATATATATATATCGTTGCTGTCGAAACAAATAAAGTATCAAGTATCTCCAAAACAGTAACTGGTAAAATGGTTTCCACTTTCAATGTAAGTCAATGGAACCAGAACTGAAACTTTATTGGAGTATTTCTATTGGCTCATTCGTCACTGTATAAACAGCAGCTGTCGTGTATAAACTGTGAAAAGTAAAGGTTGATAAAAAAGAAGATAAAGAGTGTTTATAAATAAAAGTTGATATGTAAACTGAACAAAGGTTTAAGGCATTTGGGGACATTGTTATATTCAAAGAGCTAGGAGTCCTATTTGCTTAACCAAACACTTTATTATGTAGATATGTAAATAGTATTAATACGGTAAGTAGTGCTTTTAGCGGTACAAAGTGCAAAAACGTTCTTTACATTTAATGTAAGTCAATGGAACCTGAATTTTTTCCAATCTATTTTAGGGCCTTTTCATCGGTCCATTCATCATATACCATTCACAGTATATATAGAGCATCTGTCATGTTCACATGATGCAGAAACATAAAAATGGAGACCAAAAGTGGAGATATATGTTTTCTTTGGACAGAGTGGACATTGTTAGAGTGTTAATTAAACCTTTTACAATCTTTTTTGTAATACATTCATACAATGTCTGAGGCGTCCAGGTGAAATCTGGAACTAAACTTTGTTCTTCAGACTGGAGCTCAAGATAATTCTGATCTATTTATTTCAATATAAGATATTTATGTTACTTTGTATTGTATTTATGGTTATTTACATCTGTTCTAATGATATCTGGTGTTCTTACTGGTAAAAATACACTTATTGATAAGATAGAGGCTTTTAAGCAATCAGCTTGGGTGCCTCAGACTTTTGCACAGATCTATATAGATCTATTGTCTTGCTTATTACAAAACAGTATTTTAAGTCTTTTAAGAGAAAGAACAAAGAATGTTTACTATATACACATATATATATATATATATATATATATATATATATATATATATATATATATATATATATATATATATATATATATATATATATATACACTGGCTAGTGTGAAGTGGGCACCGGCGTGTTGATTGTTGGCTTAAAGCTGTATATATGTGCTTAATGAGCTATGCTGTGCTGCACTCGGGGGTTGTTTTGTGGGGTTGTCATGCAATGCTGGTGCCCACCGTCAGGGAGAGCTGTACGGCTATTGATGACCCGCCTGCTATCACAGCTGTTCTAGAGCTTTTGTGTGAAGCCCTATGCTTCCACATCTCAGTGTCTAACGAGAGAAAAAGACAGACCCTGGACAAATACTTAAAAGAGTGTCCTCCGCCCAGATCTGAGAGACAGAATTTAGGCAGAGGGAGGGGATGAGGTCGTGATACAGTGTGAAAAGCAAAGACTTATGGGAAGTTGAATTGCATTCAGTTATTTCTGTTTTACAGCAAGCTTTCCAGAAGCACTGCGTGTCAACCGAGTTTGTAGAAATGATCTGTTCCTCCCTGAGTACATGCTAATGTGTATTATTAACATAGATCAGCATGTTCCCAGCTCTTTGGTGCTAATCTTTTTTTTCATAGGCACAGCGTCCTTGTCGTAACTGCAGCCTGTGCTGAAGGTAGAAGGGAACTTGTTCCTGTATAAGACAAACGGTCTCCGCACTAACAGTTGTGTGAGTGTTGTTTGCTGTCAGTATGTTGGTAAAGCTAGTCGACAACTCAAGGAGATTAGGCGAGACATAGAAATATGGAGATTAAGAATCACTGAGCATGAAAGTGTCGTTTGTGTTGCCAACTTTTTGTCGAGTCCCGCCTCTGATCTGAGCTTCAGTGAGACTGGCCTTATTTCAGCTCATTGTAGACCAAATGCCACGGAACAAACGCGGCTTCAGACGGCTGCTCAGTCCACTTTCTATTTGAAAACAGCGTTCTTGTAGTCTGCATGAAGAGAACTAGACTTGTTAGATCTGTTATGAGTTGTTTTAGTCTTTCTTTCCTCATATAAGGCTTTTGGTGAGCTTTATTTAAGTGACTGTGAGGGATGGATTGAATATCTGCACAAAGATGCTGCACCTGTTTCCTCAAACCTAAAGGAATTAGCCCCCTTCTAATGCACGGCATGGGTCAAACTTGACCTGTATCCATTTCCTATGTAACTGTATGTACTGCTGAGTATCTCTTTGGTAAATCTATTAACATCAGTTAATCTCCTTATTGAATGTTCCAAGTGTTCATTAGGAATCTTGTTTTTGACCTTAAGTCATTATTTTAATTCTTATTTATTAACTTGACTTGTATCCATTTCCTATGTAACTGTATGTATTGCTGAGTATCTCTTTGGTAAATCTACTGAAATCAGTTTATTTCATTATTTAATGTTCCAAATGTTAATTAAAAATCTTGTTTTTGACCTTAATTCATTGTTGTAATTTCTTATTTATTAACTTTACCCGTATTCATTTTCTATGTAATTGTATGTACTGCTGAGTATCTCTTTGGTAAATCTATCAAAATCAGTTAATTTCATTATTGAATGTTCCAAATGTTAATTAAAAATCTTGTTTTTGACCTTAAATTATTGTTTTAATTCTTATTTATTAACTTGACCCGTATTCATTTTCTATGTAATTGTATGTACTGCTGGGTATCTCTTTGGTAAATCTATCAAAATCAGTTTATTTCATTATTTAATGTGCTAAGTGTTCATTAAAAATCTTATTTTTGACCTTAAATCATTATTTTAATTCTTATTTATTAACAATTTTTGTAAATATGTTTCTGACTGCAAATGTTTTACAAAAATCAGTAGTTTCTATCAAACTCCATAGTGAACACTTAAGGGTTAATTCTGACCCATCTTTATTAAGAAGTAAAGAAATAAAACTGAAATATGTATTAGTGATGATCAAAAACAAGTAAATTGAGGAATTCATAAAAGCTTAAATTATGAAATATTTTTTTGCAAAGATATAGAAAGTAAAGAATTCTTGTCAATTGATTGCTGATATTCTTACAAGTATGCTATATTTCATGTGAAGTGTCCTAATAATTACATTTAGATATGCAGATATATGTTGCATAATTAAATATGTACACATTAGCATACTAAAAAACAAAATGTAATATTGGAATGAGGTTTGAAGAGTTAAAATGTTTATTACTTTGCTTACAAGACTCACCACACTGTATCTGTGATATAGCACTATCGCTCATTTGCACACTATAGCACAAAAATGCAACGTCAGCTGCTCTGTATTGTATTGTTTCCAGCATGTCAGTCTTGTCTCGCACTTCTTTCTGCACTGTTTGTACAGTTGTATTGTTTGTATTGTCTAGTCGTGTTGCACTGTTTAGGTTGTGTTATGTTCCTTGTGTGCACCATATGCTCCTGTAGGAACGTTATTTTATTTCACTGAGTTTCGTTGTATAGATGGTTGAAATGACAACAAACACTTGAATTGACTTGATTTTTTCAGAATTATTGGTGGAATCTTATTGTTTTATTGTTAAAGAGCAATATGTCATGATGCAATCTGTTTAATTCAAAGTCTAAGCAATAGGGGACAACATATCACCAGAAAAAAAGTGATATCCACTCCTATCATTGATTACCAGTGATGGTGACGGTGGTGCTAATGGTCGCTTGCTTAAATTAGTTTACTGGAAGCAGAAACTTCAACATGATTGACAAAAGGTTAGAATATGCCGTTGGGGCAGCAGTGCTATTTTCTCATCGTCTCATGCCAGACTTGACACTACAATGACTCACCACTGCCTCTTAAGGTGCAAAGTGGTATTACGGGACAGGACAGGCCAGGCCAGCGCTAATTGGTAAGTATCCTAACTTCAGTAGATATCTCTGCAACACAATACACAGACATACTCCCCACCACCACCTCAAAGGTATATGATGGCCTAAGTGTAATGAAGCTAAGGTTTAGCTAGTTTGATTTAGAAGAGGGTCAAGCTGACTTCTTATTTGCCAGTTTTTTGTTCTTGTTTTTCCGTTCTACATTAAATGGTGCAGCGCATACCTGAGCTGCCAGAATGTAACTGCAGAACCATTTACAATAAAAGAATATCCTCTTTGTGACTTTCACACTCACACAAGTACCTTAGCTGTGGTTATGTCAGCTCTAAAGTGCTTGGGTATTGGCTTTAGTGGCGGTAGGGAGCTCTGGCTCACTGTCTGAGAGGGGCTTTCCGGTGGCAAGGAGTCCAAGAGTCTGACAGAGATGTCTATGAGTCTATCTTGGATTTTTCCCTGGAGGCAGACACCACTTAAAGACATCAATTAATCAGTTATTCAAACGGTCAGTATGTAGTACTGCGCAGAGGTCACATTCCATCATTCATTTATTTCATTTCCAGTCAAGTACAAGGTATTCCTATTTCAGGAAGTGTTTCTGAGGAGAATATATATAAGATAATCTGGGGAAAAGTCAATCTAGGACAGGGGCCAAGACCTGGTAAACCAAATATCAAGTAAAAGACACATAAAGGGGGCTTGTTATGTGCAGTGTTCAGAATTGTACTTTTTTCATGCTTCAGTTTCCTCAAAACACAATATATAGCCAATGCCCTTTTTAAGGTGGAATGGAAAGATGGGAATGGGAAAATTAAAGTCTGAGTACAAATACAATCAAGTTCATAACAAGCCTGATTACAAATACTATCAAGTTGAAGACTCTGTTAGAGCTCCTGTGACTTTAAGCCTCGCCTTAAATGATCTAAACAGGAGCAGAACCTTCAACATGATTGACAGGAGGTTAGAATACACCATCAGGGAAGCAGTGCTATTTCTTCATCCTCATGTGTTGGACTGATGGCAGATTCGATGCTACAGTGTATCACTATTGCCTCTTGTGGTATTACACAGTATTACATATTACAGGAACAGGCCGGGGCTAGCTGGTAAACTTGAGTGGATGTCTCTGCAACACAATACATAGATTCTTTTACAAACCATTAATACTGTTATTGCTTCAAATGATAAGTCATTGGGAGTACACTACTGCATTGGTAGCTGGCTAGCTAATGTTACACTGTTTTGGCTAATTTGTGCTTGACAATACCACACAACCCCCCATCCCTCACTCTGAAGGCATATGATGGCCTAAATTGAATAAAGCTGATGTTTGGCTAGTTCAGTTTAGACAAAGGTGAAGCTGACTTCTTATTGGCATTATTATTCTTGTTCACATTTTTCCATTCCTCCTTAAATGGTGCAGCAGTCATCCTCTAGACGCCTGAGGCTACGGAATGTAAAAATTAGACTGCTGAACTGGACCCCTCCTCTGATGTCCTTACAGACTAAGAAGGGTTGCCTACAGATCTTTGCTTATAGCCAATGCCCTTTTTAAGGTGGAATGGAAAGATGGGAATGGGAAAATTAAAGTCTGAGTACAAATACAATCAAGTTCATAACAAGTCTGAGTACAAATACTATCAAGTTGAAGACTCTGTTAGAGCTCCTGTGACTTTAAACCCCGCCTTAAATGATCTAAACGGGAGCAGAACCTTCAACATGATTGAGAGGAGGTTAATATACGCCATCAGGGAAGCAGTGCTATTTCTTCATCCTCATATGTTGGACTGATGGCAGACACGGTGTTACAGTGTATCACTATTGACTCACTATTGCCTCTTGAGGTATGCAGTATTACATATAACGAGACAGAACAGGCCAGGGCTAGCTGGTAAACTTCAGTAGATATCTCTGCAACATGATACATACACTTCTTTTACAAACCATCAGTACCGTTAGAGCTTCAAATACACTCTGAAGGCATATGATGGTCTAAATTAAATGAAACTGTTTGGCTAAATTGAATGAAAGTTTGGCTATTTCAGTTTAGACAAAGGTGAAGCTGACTTGGGAATGGGAAAAATTAGACTGCTGAACTTGACCGCTCCTCTGATATCACTGTAGCATTTCAGTGCTGCCTACAGAGCACCGCTTGTAGCCCATAGCCCAGTAGCTACTGAATCTGACGATGTACAGAGGCTCTTGAAAACAGCCAGTATCCACTGTAACCCCTTGTGACCATAAGTGATCTTGGAAAACAAGTTCTAGGAGTAATACGAATTGCACAGCGGGTCTTAATGACTCTGTGGGACAGAATAAGAAGCAACATTTGTATGTATATGTGCAACAGCCTGCACTGTTCAGAAGCCTCGCAGCGTTTATTAGAGCAAAGTTCTTCCAAGGTAACAGATTAGTAATGCAAACAGCATGCAGGGGAAGCATTTGGAAGTGCTGGATATTCAATCACTGTATCAGCTATCACTGTCAAAATGCAAACAGATTCTCAGAAGACAGATATACAGCGGCTCTGTGTGTGTGTTTGTGTGTGTGTTTGTGTGTATGTGTGTGTGTGGTTTATAAAACCTCCTCATTCTCATTCTCTCTCCCTCTCTCTCTCTCTCTGTCTCTCGAGGTGATAGTGCTTATGCAGCAGTTGTTTTAATTCTTGTCTGTTCTATTTCTTTTTCTTTTTTTTTCAGATGCATTATTTTATATCTTGACAGGGGTCAGCTATAGCCTGGGGGGAATGGGGGCTGTCTTTAATATGCCAGACGCATTTCAGCACAGCTATTGGCATGCGCATACACACACACATGCACCCTCCGCAGGCGGGTGAGGCTGCCAGTGGCTGTGCCCCGCTGTTGCTGCTGGGTGGCTGCAAAAGTGCAAAAGTGGATGTGTGTCTGGACGTGAGACAGAGAGGGCGGAGGGAGGGGTAGAGAGAGAGAGAGAGAGAAAGAGAGAGATAGAGAAAAGAGAGAGAGAGTGTGTGTGTGTGTGAGAGAGAGAGAGAGAGAGAGAGGCTCAAGGTGGTTCTATGTGGATGCACGTGTTGAGACCTGGCAAACAAAAGCAAACAGTGAGCCGGTGGTTGGAATGCTTTGCCAGGAGAGGTGAGCTGTTTCTTATCTCTGTCTCAGTGCCGGTGGTGCAGTCCCCTGTAGCCTTCTGTGATCAGTTCAGTGCTGGTTATCCGGCATACACAGTGCAAATCTACAAATAACCCGTGTTGGCCAATGTCACATTGCACTTGTCTGTAGCACAGTACTGTAATGTGTTACTGCCCTACATTTCAATATTTACATTACAGTTACTAATAGAGCACACTCGCTTTGATCTCTGGTCACATGACTGAAGTTCATGCAGGATTTCATGCCCTTAAACATTTGATATGTGGAGATGCACACTACTTTGAATTCCTTGCATTAAGCGACATACATAGGCCAAGGTAACGACCATAACCTTGAATTATGACACTCACAATGTGGACGCTGCAGAGCAGACAAGTGAGGAACCTGGCAATGTTGTTTTTCTGGTTTTCTGAGGGCTCAAACTTTTGATTCTCATTGGCCATGATAGTATTTGTACTCAGACTAGTCTTGCACTTAAAAGTATTTGTATTTAGACTTGTTCTTGACATAACAATATTTGTACTTAGACCTGTCTTTGACTTGATAGTATTTATACTCAGACCTGTCCTCAACTCATTAGTATTTGTACTTAGACTAGTCTTCAACTCGATAGTATTTGATGGTATTCTTCAACTCATTAGTATTTGTACTCAGACTAGTCCTGTACTTGATAGTATTTGTACTCAGACCCGTCTTCAACTTGATAGTATTTGTACTCAGACTAGTCTTCAACTGGATAGTATTTGTACTCAGATTAGCCTTTAACTTGATAGTATTTGTACATAGACTAGTCTTTGGGCTTAATAATATTTGTACTCAGACTAGTCTTGGGCTTGATAGTATTTTTACTCAGACTAGTCTTCAACTTGATAGTATTTGTGCTCAAACTAGTCTTTGGGCTTAATAGTATTTGTACTCAGACTAGTCTTCAACTTTATAGTATTTGTACTCAGACTAGTCCTTGGGCTTAATAGTATTTGTACTCAGACTAGTTTTTTAAACTTGATGGAATTTGTACTCAGGCCTGTCTTCAACTAGATAGCATTTGTACTCAGACTAGTATTTGGGCTTGATAGTATTTTTACTCAGACTAGTCTTCAACTTGATAGTATTTGTACTCAGATTAGTCTTTGGGCTTGATAGTATTTGTACTCAGGCTAGTCCTCAACTTGATGTTATTTGTACTCAGACCTGCCTTCAACTCATTAGTATCTGTACTCAGACTAGTCTTGGGCTTGGCAGTATTTGTACTCAGACTAGTCTTTAACTCATTAGTATTTGTACTTAGACTAGTCTTGGGTTTGATAATATTTGTACTCAGACTAGTCTTGGGCTTGATAGTATTTGTACTTAGACTAGTCTTCAACTCATTAGTATTTGTACTTAGACTAGTCTTGGGCTTTATAGCATTTGTACTCAGACTAGTCTTCAACTTGATAGTATTTGTACTCAGACCCGTCTTCAACTTGATAGTATTTGTACTCAGGCTATTCTTCAACTTTATGGTATTTGTACTCAGACCTGTCTTCAACTCATTAATATTTGTACTTAGACCTGTCCTGGGTTCTTTGAATAGCATCCTTTATAGCATTTGTACTCAGACTCTTGCTGACCTTGACTGTATTTGGACTGTGACCTCTCTGGGACTCAGCAGTGTGTGTGCTGATGTGTAACTGTGAGAAAGCTCTTCATTAAGAAAATATATTTTAAAATATCTGTGCAGGTTATGCTCAGCGCCAGGGCTCTCACACTCTGCCTCACAAGACAGTAGACAGTAGCCAGGTGTGAGGGATCAGTCATGATTTTGCTGCCCTTGTGTGCTTAACTACACAGGACCATTGATGGCTGGTCAGTGGCGCCCAGCAGGCGGCAAGCTGGCAGGATAAAACTGGCAGCTTTCCAAAGCACCAAAGGCAAATTAAGTTAAATGTATTAGCCATTTAGCTTCCAACCTGTTGCACCGAAGACAAAATCTCCCGTATCTGTTACAAGTCCCAGGAACAGCTGTTTGTAATGATGACTCTCCACTGCGATTCCTTTGTGCTGCCCTTATTGCAAAACCACAAATAAACACCTGCTGCATTGTTATTGTTCGTCTATATGATGCTTAATAAGATGTTTAGAAGAAGAACCATTCATGCTTGAGCAGTTTTACCTGCGGGGGCTCTGTAAGTTACAAGATCAGGCACTGGAAGTCAGTATGAATGTGCAAACTCACCTCACCATAATACGATAACAACACTTAGTAACAGACATAGCAGTGCCGTGTTGTTATTGTTATTGAGTGTAGCTCCTCTTGTGTCCTCTTGTATCAGTCTGGGATACACTATCAGTCAAACGTTTGGACACGCATGTTTGTTTTGTATTATGTGTTTAAATCTTATTAGGTATAACATTATTTAATAATTGTGAAGATTATAGAATTGCACTTCTGGAATCATTCCCAGAGCAGAATAAAACATCTGGTTGTGTTTGAAGAATGTTTATAGTCTATTTTAGAAATTAGCTCATTTACTCTGATGCAGGTTTACATACTTTGAACATTCTGGCCAGCAGCTTCATAAGGAGCCACATGAGCTGCTTTTCTAACAGGACTGAATTAGATGGTCTACATGCTGAGATCTTGATTTTGTGTTAAAGGTGTTTTGTATTAAAGGTGTTATGAAACATATCAGCTCGTCAGCTCCCGAGACCAAACCAAAGGTGCATCTGAAATCGCCTACTTGTCTACTACTCAGTAGTGAAATCAGTAGGCAAGCGCGGCTAGTATGTCTGAATACTCAGTAGTGAAATCAGTAGGCGAGCGCGGCTAGTATGTCCGAATACTCAGTAGTGAAATCAGTAGGCGAGCGCGGCTAGTATGTCCGAATACTCAGTAGTGAAATCAGTAGGCGAGCGCAGCTAGTATGTCTGAATACTCAGTAGTAAATCAGTAGGCGACCGCTGCTAGTATGTCTGAATGCTCAGTAGTAAATCAGTAGGTGAGCGCAGCTAGTATGTCTGAATACTCAGTAGTGAAATCAGTAGGTGAGCGCAGCTAGTATGTCTGAATACTCAGTAGTGAAATCAGTAGGCGAGCGCAGCTAGTATGTCTGAATACTCAGTAGTAAATCAGTAGGCGACCGCTGCTAGTATGTCTGAATGCTCAGTAGTAAATCAGTAGGTGAGCGCAGCTAGTATGTCTGAATGCTCAGTAGTAAATCAGTAGGTGAGCGTGGCTAGTATGTCCGAATACTCAGTAGTGAAATCAGTAGGTGAGCGCGGCTAGTATGTCTGAATACTCAGTAGTAAATCAGTAGGCGAGCGCGGCTAGTATGTCCGAATACTCAGAAGTGAAATCAGTAGGTGAGCGCGGCTAGTATGTCTGAATACTCAGTAGTAAATCAGTAGTCGAGCGCGGCTAGTATGTCTGAATACTCAGTAGTGAAATCAGTTGGCGAGCGCGGCTAGTATGTCTGAATACTCAGTAGTGAAATCAGTAGGCCAGCACGGCTAGTATGTCTGAATACTCAGTAGTAAATCAGTAGGCGAGCGCGGCTAGTATGTCTGAATACTCAGTAGGTATTTAGTAGTAGTGAACGGCACCCGGATGACCTACTGAATCAGCAGCCATGTTTATGTAGGTGAACACAGCACACTGTGTATCCCATGATTCACCTGGAGCCGTGGATGAATTCAGAGTGGAGTAAATAAACGGTGTAAAGCTGAACGTCGGCTGTGTGTACGTTGCTACGGCTAGTGAACTGCTGCTATAGAAGCTAGCTCTACTGCTGAGGTAAATGATTACATTCCTCCTGATTCATCTTCTCAGATCTACAGCTACAACTCAGATCAGAGTCACTAAAAGATCTAAATCTGTCAGTAAACAAGCTTTTAAATGAATAGCAGGACTTTTACGGTGGTGGTCTGACGTCTTGCGTCACAGGCTGTTGGCAATATGGTGGACATAGTACGTCTGAGCTTGTGTAGCTACTAAAACTCACCTACTAAAATTCACCTATTAGTCTGCTGCTCGAGCAGTACGTACTGACTAATCTAGTACCTACTGACTAGTAGGCGATTTCAGGCACACCTGAACACTATGGACTCCATTACCCAGAACTCTGTTACCAGTCACATGACTGCCAACCAGAGTCATGTGACATACTACCGGTCCAGGTAACCTGACTATTGATTGTCATCACCTGTATACCTGTGTATTTAAGTTCAGTCCTGTTCTATGCTCATTGCCGGGTTTTGTCTGTTGCAGCATTACGAAGCGTTTCATAATATATTATCATGTATGACCTTTTTCCATTCCTCGACTCTGTTACTGCCTAACCCTGTATACTGGATTCTGTGTATGACCTTGTTTTGTTTTTTCGACTCTGCCTTGGCCACTGGCCTTGCTGGACCTCATGGTTATTGGACTCTTGCCTTGTTATCTCGTTTCGTCTCTGTGGTATGTCCCTTGGTTTCTGTTTGGCCAATCTGGTTTTGACGTGGACTGTTTTTGGCATTGCCTTTTTCCACACCCCAGATATTACCTCTAGAATTGTCTCAATTCTGTTGGGTTCTGAAATATATGCACTAACTTTATTATTTAAACTTATCTATCCTCCTGAGAACCAGAAAAAATAAAGTTTGACAATTTTACTAATTTTAACATAAAATAAGTCTACTAGATGACAGATGACTTTTTTAACATTTTAAATTATTTTTTATGGAATGTCCTTTATAGTGGATTTATAGTTTGCCTGTTCTGTATCAGACCAAAAATTCTTCTACAACATCAGCACAAACTGTAATGTAAAAATAATAATGTAAATGAAAACTGAGTAAACAAACATTGGTTAGCTTTTGTCGATAGCATTTTCACTTTTGGCAGTATAGTAAATATTTCAAATGCACTGTATATGAACATAAACAGGACCAAATAATAACCTATTCCAAAGGTTACCGTGACTTTGATTAAAATAAAATAAAAAAATCCAGGTTTAAGCAGTTTTTAGGCCCACTAGCTAACCCTGTGTTAATCATTTCAAACGTTAAGCCAAAGTTTCACACTTTCCACACATAGTGCCCAACCTCTCGTATAGTCCATTTCATTTTAATGTTCAGTTTTTTAATGTAGAATTTTGTAACATTTTCGAATAAATTTAATTAGTAATTAATTTACATGTTTACATGTTTACAGAGCTTACATGTTGCAAAATGATCTCTGCCTCAGTCAAATTCCATTAATTTCATATAAAACCAGATTTAGTCCCAATGTCCACTACGAAGGACATCAAAAAAGTATGTTGTTAGGTAGTTAAGCATTTGTGCACATCAATAAAATTTGCTTTTAGAACTAGCTACAGCAGTTTTTATTTTGAAATATCATTTGGAGACTCATGTCCCCTCCTGTGGACAAAAATGAATTACCAGGTCTTACGAGGCTATTTATTATTAAAAAATAGATATTCAGCCAGGCGTGTCCAAACTTTTGACTGGTTGTGTAATTGAGGAGATTGCGCAAATCAGTGAATGATCCAGTTAGATCCCTTAGAAACTGCAATACAAGACCAGGTCTGATAAAAGTAATCCAGCCTTAGTAGTGCTTAAGAGTGAAAAGCTCAATGTGATGATAGCTATATCACAAATAAGGGTTGTAGTTCAGCATGGGCGAGATCCGGAAGAGAGTAGAAGAGAGGGGGCGGTCACCATGACTCACATCTTCCTCAGCCCTTATTTATGTTCCCTCTCTCACTCCAGTGATGTCTATTGTTTTGATGCTCTGAGTTGAAAAAAGACAGAACTGAGGAGCTGACTTGTCTCAGTTTTGTTGAAAGGATATTAATATCTAAGGACGTTCACTTCACTGGGTCTGTTATGTGCTTCAGATGGAGTTTTGAAGTTTTCGTTAAGAAGATTCATATATACATTTCAATCAAAAGTAGGAAAAGTAGCCTAAAAACATCTTTAAACATTTTTAAAGTCAATGAAACAATGGCTCAAGTAAAACCTTATCATTTTTGTGATAATATGAGATGAGATTTGATGGGATGAGACGCTGGGGTCTGCAGTCGATATGAAATGATATTGTAGCATCACAGCAAACCTGAGTTAGTTCAGTTTACAGCGCCGTGAAAAAAGACACACTTGAATGTTTCAGATCATCATGTTGGAGAAATATAAGACAAAGATAACCCGGATAAACACAACATGCTGTTCATTATGATATTATTTAGCAGGAAAATTATGTTCAGAGCCTTCCTGGTCCTAATTAAAAAAGCCCCCTGCTCACTTAAATCAACCAGTTAACAAGATTTCACTGGCCACACCCAGGCATGATTACTGCTGAAGACCAGACCTGCTGAATCTAAACAGACCTTAAATACAAACTGTCTGGCGATGTGAAGCAGTTAGAAGGTCTCATGATGCCACAGAGAGCTTCAAATACAGACGCAAAGCTAAGTAATTGATATCTTTTGTCTGAGAAGAGTTACAAAGCCATTGCTAAGGCTCTGGGACATTGAACCTCAGTGAAAGCCATTATCCAGAAGTAAAGAAAACAGTAAACTTTCCCAGGTGTAGCCAGTCTACCAACATCTCACCTACAGCAACTCAATGACTCATCCAGGAGGTCATCTAATAATCCAAATGAATAGCAGGCCTCACGCGACTCAGTTAAGGTCAGTGTACATGATTCCATAATAAGAAAGATGCTGGGCATACATGGTATACATAGGACAGCTGCAAGCAGCAAACCACTGCTGACCAGAAGGAACACAAAGGCTCGTCTCACATCTAGATGATAATATTCTGTAAAAGTTAAAGCTGGAACTTTTTGAAAAATCTGGCATAAGCTAACAACACTTCCAACCATAAGAACATCATACCAACAGTGAAACATGGTGGTGGTAGTTTGATGGGCTGGAGCTGCTTCTGATGGAACCATGAATACTGCTCTCAGAAGATTCTGGAGGAGAATTTCAGTCTGTCAGTTTGTCAGTTCATGATACGCAAGTCCAGCTATGGATGGCTCAAAAGAGAGATTAAGATGCTCTGGCAAGACCTTAAATGGGCAGTTCATGATCGAAAACCTTCTTGAGCACCAGTTTCCCCCTGACATTATTCAGTAAATCAGAGTTTTTAGAAATGCCATAGATGTAGATGTACTAGGATGACTGACTGGAAGGCTGCTTCTGCATCATTAGGATCAAGACTTTATCTGGGAGCTGAAACAAACTTGCGCTGCATGCTGCCCCCTACAGCACAGAAGTGTTGTGCAGTTAATGTTGGAACAGCTGGCGGCTGAAAGTTAAAGTTTATGTGTCGCATTGATATGAGCAGATTTGCTATTTGCTTGATGCATCAACACAGACTGATGGAGTGTTATCTGAAGTTAGTTAGGTGCAATCTTCTTATTCGATAGAAATGAGAGGGGTGGGCAACGGAGAGTAGATCTGAATGGCTGAAATGAAAAGGTAGTAAAAGTATGGATTTTAGGAAATACACAGATAAAAGAATCTTTCCTTCTGATTGTTACGTAGGTGCATATTCCTATAATCCACCTCTGATCTCAGCACAGAGAAGTCAAATGGAAACACACTCTGAGGGATATCATTTCATTTGTTGACATTTCGCCGGCGACAGCATTGTGCCCCGCTCCACCCGTCACTCAGGCTTGTCTGAAGCCCTTTTTTAAAATACAGCGTGATGATACGTTTTGAGTACAGTGTGTAGTCGCATCGATCTTCCAAGCACATGCTGAGTAGAACACATAATATAGCTGTGGCGTTAGGTAAGAGGCGAGAGTGGGTTGCTCCCCGGCTAATAAGTAGTGTTGGCTATAATTCACGCCATTCTTTATTCCCCCGCCTGCTCAGTTACAGCACCTGCTGGATTAAAGAGTGACAGTGAAATGAAACCTATGGCTAAAGCCCAGTTGCTGAAAAGTGTAACACAGTTCAATAAACGATGCACTGTATGTAGATAGCATGGTAGCCTATGTTCAAGTAGTTTCAATGCCTGTACAAGTCAGATCACTTACCACCCCTTGGTAGTATAATTCAAGTCCTGTAACCCCCACCTGCTTTAGTTCCTGGGTTTAACTAGTAGCTTGAAAATTATAAACTAGGTGAGAGAGTGGTAGAGGTGGGTAGTAGATAGCAGCAGTCCACTCTGTTGGCCAAAACAAGCACAGAGTGAAACATCTGCTCCTCTGTGCCAAGCAGGTCTTTCTTTCTTAGGATTTTTTAATTCCCAATTAAATTCCCAGTTAAATTCCACCAAAAATGTGGACTGTCCCCGGAAAACTGCTGTAATAATGCTCAGACGAACCACACGCTAGCATGATAAATAAAAAAGAATCTTTAATGATAACAATAATAAGAATAATATAAAAATAACAATAACAACAACATCTTCATTTATGGAGTAATTTTCATACCAGTGGCAGCTCAAAGCTTTACAGACAATTTTCATCAGTAATAACATAAACCTAATGAAACAAAGACCAAAGTTCAAATTCATTGTTACTATGATGTTAAAGTTTTAATGAAACTCTGAGTTAAAGAGAGATGTTTTTAATTGTTTATTAAAAGTGAGCACTGATCCAGTGGAATTTAGAACTGAGCTCCACAGTGCAGAAGCAGAAGAACTGAAAGAGTTTCTCCAGGTTCTCTGTATTTTATGGAAGGATGTGGAGATCTAAGATCTACAGCTGGAACATAAACAGAGAAATGTTCTGTGATGTAGCAGGTTCTAGATAATTTAGAGCTTTATAGATGAGTACAGAAGTTTTAAGTCTAGTCTAAAAAGATACAGGTAGTCAGTGCAGCTCTTTTAAAACAGGACTGATCTAACCATTACAGTGATCAACTCTGACTATTACAGTGATCAACTCTGACTATTACAGCGATCAACTCTGACTATTACAGTGATCAACTCTGACCATTACAGTGATCAACTCTGACCATCACAGTGATCAACTCTGATCATCACAGTGATCAACTCTGACTATTACAGTGATCAACTCTGACCATTACAGTGATCAACTCTGACCATTACAGTGATCAACTCTGACCATCACAGTGATCAACTCTGACTATTACAGTGATCAACTCTGACTATTACAGTGATCAACTCTGACCATTACAGTGATCAACTCTGACTATTACAGTGATCAACTCTGACTATTACAGTGATCAACTCTGACTATTACAGTGATCAACTCTGACCATTACAGCGATCAACTCTGACCATTACAGTGATCAACTCTGACTATTACAGTGATCAACTCTGACCATTACAGTGATCAACTCTGACCATTGCAGTGATCAACTCTGCTTCTAACAAATGCATAAACGAGTTGCTGTGTGTCTCTACTTTAATAAGAAAGAAAAATCCAAAAACATTATACAGAGCCAGTCCAGGTCAGTAACCAGTAGAGCAATGTGGTACACAGGTACACAGGGGAGATATCAAGCGAAGGCAAAAACAGGCAGGAGTCGAAAGCACAGAATCAAAAGGATCAAACAAACAAAGCTGATGGGAGGATCCGAAGGGAGAAAGCGATATGACAAAAAAGGTCAAACGCACAATAGATGGGAGACAAAAAGAACGCTCAGTAAACTTCACAGAAGGCAATACATCACGATGATCAGACAAAACAGACAGGTTTAAATCAGTGGCGGCTGGTGGTCTTTTAAGAGGGTAAGCTCATTGTGGGCTTACATCGTAAAATTAGTCAATTTATTTATTCATAAATTCTGGCCTGTGCACTTTCAGTCAGTCAGCTAACTGACTGAAATACCAGGAGAGCTGAAAAGATCAGTCTCAGGTGTTGATCTGCCCTGTTTAATTCTAACTTTCTCTTCATAAGGAAGACAAAATCCAGGTCGACAATATTAGCATTGTCTGCCATCGTGTGCACCTCGCTAGCTGACTACTTCACTCCGACCTAGCCAATAGTATGAATAATTGATTAAACGAACTAATGAAACAATATTAAACTCGACCAAGGAAATTATGTTCAACTGAAACAAAAAACACAGTGAACACAGTAAACAATGAAAATGGTCAGCAATTCACCAAGCAAATACCAAGAAATGGGTTGCAGTTTGTATTTCAACCTCACTCGCGATGGGACTGAAGCTTCCAGTGATTAAGTGACGGTGTAGATCTCAAAATAGCTGTCAATCAAAACGGGATTCAGTCTTTCGACTGATCCTCCAATCATCTTGCAGAAGCTCCACATCCAGACCTGCTCACAGCTCCATTCTCCCCCAGAAACACTCAGCGACCGGGGACGGGACAAAGTTGTGGCATTTGTCCAATGAGTTTTGAAGCAATGAAAAACTTTCCATGCAGTCCCGCTGAAGTAAATAGACGCTCAGTTTCTATAGGCAAGACGCTACGGGAGAGTAGGAGAAGTTAACAAAATTGAGTTTTGTGATAAGTAGCTGATTCTAAATGAACGTGCTCTAACACATTTGTAGTCAATGAAATGTTAACTGTACATATTTGACCATTTAATTTTTTACATTTTAGGGGAAGCTGAGGTTCCACTGCAGTTTTAGAGAAATCCCCAAATCAAAAAGTGACCATGAGGTGAAACAAGTTAGTACTTGTAGGGGGAAGTGGATCTATGAAACTGTTCATGATTGGCTGGAGTGGAGCTGATGGTGGCAATGTCATGGTGTTGAAGGATTCTGGAAACTGCAGTCCATAGAGTTTAACAGGACAGATGAAGAACCAGGGAGTATGACAACCGCTGTAATGTCAGTTATAAACAATTCTTCATAATGGGCACAAATATTCAGTTCCGCACTGTTGGCTCACAGCAAGACGATCCGGGTTGGATTCCCAGTCTGGGCCGTTCTGTTTGGAGTGTGCATGTTCTCCTCGTGCTTGAGTGGATTTCCTCCGGTTTCCTCCCACAGTCCAAACACATGCATGTTAGGTTGATCGGTCACTCTGAATTGCCCGTAGGTGTGTGTGTGTGTGTGTGAGTGAATGTTGACCATGTGATGGACTGGCAACCTGTGCATGGTGTACCCCGCCTTTACCCAATGATGAAATGATGGGATTGGCTCCAGCCCCCCATGACCCCGACTAGCAGGATAAAGCGGAAGATATTGGATGGATGGATGGATCTCTTAGCAACACCCTCACCCAGTGCACAATGAGATAAAACCTGTCCTTCCTGACTCTCAGGATCGGACTCTGGCTCAAACTGATACTGCAGATCATTGTAAGAACTATTACAGCAGTGTGGAATATGTAGCAGGAACATTCAAAACAGAGTGAGTGAACTGACCAATCACAGCACACCGCACCGGGCTTAATGAGCTCTAACAGTTGGTAAATACTTGTGTTTTAGGAAAATGAAAGCATGGAAATGTATTCAGCAGCCTCAAAAAACACAATTATGAACTCTGAAGACAAGCATAACATCACTCATCACAAGCTTTGTTGTCAATCCTCTCATTACAGCCAGGTATGAAGTTCTCCTGGAGCCATAGAGCTACATTTAGCAATAGTGGACAAGCAAACAAGAAAACAACAGAGCAAAGGATACAAAATATTCAATTAAATTCAATTTTATTTTATTTGTGTAGTGCTTTTTACAACAATATTGTCACATTTTGTCACAGAGTTTTGAAAATAGTTACAACATGTATACCCCAGTGAGCAAGCCAGAGGCACCAGTGGCAAGAACACCTCCCTCAGACTGGAGGAAAAAACCTTGGGAGAAACCAAGACTCACAAGGGGAGACCCATCCTTTTCTGATCAAACAGTATTTACAGTTTAATAAACTACACACCAAAGAAAAGAGTCTCTGTTTGAAATCTGGATAGCAAAGCTTTAGAGGCAGCACAGGTAGAGGCAGTCTTTGACTGAAACACTCTATGACTGTTTCTTTATGTAAAGTGGGCGTGAGCTGAAACAGTCCCATCCTATCTCAATGTTAGTACATCTGGATGGCACAGTGATGTAACTGAGGATACGACTTTTTACATGGCTGAGGAGCTACTAACTACATCAACCAGAGATAAAAAGAATCGTTGCAGCTGCACAGGTAGAGGCAGTCTCTGACTGAGGTAGTCTATGACGGAGTCTTTTTGTAAAGTGGGCGCAATGCTGGTGCATCCAGATGGCACAGAGATGTAACTGAGGTGTAGTAGTTAACACAAATGGACAGGAGAGCTGGCTGGTAATGGGTGGGGAGGAGGCCCTGAATATACCTTTCCATAGAATGTATAGATGGTTTTGGTCCTCTGCTGTAAAGCTATCAATTTGGGAGTTACTTATTTTTCTTTGGACAGCAACGATATGAGACGTTTTTTTATTATTTACCATAAAGTACAACACACAGTAAAAGGAAGAGTAGGATAGAAGTTGACATGAAGTATTTTTGAGGTTTAAATTGCTGTAAAATATTGCTTTTGTTCAACCAACGCAGTTATTTTACCTGGAACTGCTTCAAAGTATATTTTTGAGTTGAATGAAATCACTTGCTTGTTAGCGCACAAGGCAATCTTTTTAGACTGAGCTGACAAACCACTTTTTTTCCCAGAGTATATTACAGCCACCCCGAAAACCCAGTAATCAGAAAAACACTGGTTTGGCTTTCGAGATAAATCTTAGGAAATGTCAGCCCGACTGAGATAAAAATCTTTTAAACTACCCAAAAAAGAAAACATGGTATATTTTTCTTGGCGTTAGGACAGCAGATTAGATATGTTCAGAGAGTGTACGCTGCCATTAGTGCTGTTCAGTGCACTGGTAGTGTAAACAGGTATTATTATGTTGAGGTGGAAGGGAGATCCCAGCGGTGAGCTGTACCGAATTAAAAGACTGCTGCAGGGGGGAGCTAATGACTTCCCCCCGGCCTGCCTCTACCACAGGAAGCGGCCTGCGAAGCCGCAGGGGCGGGCTGGGCGTCCCCCCGGGCTGGCAGGTGGAAGGCTATAACTCTGGCTCCGGGGGCCGGGCCTCAGACCAGAACCCTGTGGTATCACACGCTCTCCGGTATCACAGAAACTCCCGCCAAATCACTGCGTACCTCTCAGTGTGTGTTCCAAAAGCTGAGGACGGGGCTGAGGTGGAGAGAGGGACACAGCGAACGGAAGAGAGCAGCAAGGACAAAAGAAAAGCAACAATAACGCTGAAAAATGGTCCAACCTCTGCCCACAATGCCGAGCTGTTATTCAGACTGCGGTGATTGGCAGGCAATAGAAGAGCCTTTCAATGCATGGGGAAGATCACTCTCAAGGCTCTTTGCTGCTTCTCCTACTCATGTTGGCTCAATGTTTTTTCTTTTTTTCCCCTTTCACTCTGAAACAATGATGCTCTCCAGTCGAGTAGCGCTCGCCCGCAGGTAAAAGCTATGCAGAGCTGTGGTCTGCGTTTGAAGAGCAGTCAAAGCGTTCATAGTAATTAATGCACACTTTCCTCCTTCATTGTGTTCCCATCTGGGCTTTGTAACCTTCTTTCTCTGTTTTATTAATCTCAAAACGACTTTCATTGAGAACATCAAGCAATCTTCTCACTTGGCTGAACATTTATTTGTTTTTCCCATAGATGAAAAGTGGCCCTGCTGTGTTTGGGGACTTGTGGCGGCGGCTGTATTGACTGACCCTAATTGGGCCGCTCTGATAGCCAGTGTTAATGTTTAGTGGGGAAACTCGGAACAACTTGATGGGCTGAATGTGTATAAAAACTTTTTTCTTAGGCTTTCATGTTAGTGGGCTACGCTCTTAAAGTCATACCAGACCATTAGCACAGATGCTTGGCCATTAAGTCTGTGTTGGTGTAATGGAGTGAATTTTATTGCTAGTGGTCTCATATGACCGTCTTACCGACATCGCCAGAGAGTACACAAGAGCAATGATGGCATGAGGGAAGGGCAGGACAGATGATCCAGACTGCTATGGGGTCCCACTCAGGTGGCAGTTTGAAATGTCCTATGCGTTTTTCAGTGTCAATATGTTGGTAATTTCCTTTCAAATCAATAATGTTCCATCTACAAATCCAATTTCCAGAAAGGTTGGGACATTTTGTACAATGCAGTAAAACAAGAATGGGACTTATCAATTCTCTGAAACCTTTATTTACCACAAAAAAATCCAATCAATTTGAATGTTTTGACAGACCATCTTAATGATTACAATTTGAATTTGATGCCTCACATTTTGGCGAGGGGAAAAATAAGAACTACAAATAACAAACTATGATATTTAGAAATGTTATAGGCAGGTAAATTGGTAACAGGTGAGGGGATTGGGAAAGGAGCTCCATCCTTTCAAGCAAAGTACTTTCACTTCTACGGTACGTAGTACTGTAATATGGGGAATTAGAGCTGGGTGATATAACCTTTAAAAAAAAAAAAATATATATATATATATATATATATATATATATATATATTTCCACAAAAAAATGGATTTTAGGTTTTAATCAGGGTTTTTTTTTCTGTTTGAAGGCAGATGCTTTTCAGAGCCCAGGTGTTGTTAACAAAACATATCGTTAAACTTAAACTGTAGGGCTGCATTGTTTGGCAGGACCACAGGTCAGTGGTGGCGGCATAATACGACACATCCTTCTTTGGTGATTCTTTGGCATGTGTTGTTATAAAGTTGTAGCAACTTCAGAAAGATATTTGCATCTGGGTAGCACGGACTCCTACTCTAAAACTTTTCCACCATGTTTTTACACCTGTCTGGCTTTTCCACTGTATATATGGGCACCATATCTTTACAATAGACATTCCTATAGCATCTGTGATTGCCTTCCAACATGCACCATTATTATCATACAGCAAACAGTCTGAAAACCTGTCAGGGATGGTTGCTAGCTTTATTTTAAGTGGTGTGCTGGTGAAGCGGCTGTTTCATTCCACTGGGAGCAGCACTTCTCCCACTCCGCTGCATGCTTCTGTTTAAGGTGTTGGAATAAGTTTGTCGTGCTGCTTTATTTGAAAGAAACAGTTTTCAAACACACCTTACAGCGAGGACTTGTTTGGTCTGCATTTGATGCCACAAAACCAAACCAAATCCAGATTATGGAGGAAGTTTACTCTTTTCTTGGGGTCAAATTCCGGCTTTCCCCCACTAGCATGTTGTTTATGTGTGTCTATAGCAAGCACATATGGGTGGGCTGGGCAGGGGGGGATGATCACTCGGAACTATGGAAGCCCAAAGGGGGGCGTCAGTGGCGGTAGTTAAAACTGAGAGAAAACCAATTTTCATAAAAATACATCGTCCTTAACAGTAAATTTGAATGAATTAATAAAATAAAAACAAATAAATAAACAAACAAAATTTGTCGCCCAGCTCTATGGGGAATCCAAAAAAATCTTAGCCCATGTAGGGAGAAACTGTGACCTTTGAGTCCTTAGTCGACATTACACAACTTTCACTCTGGAGAATCGCCGACTCATCTGGCTTCGGTCCAAAACATGCTTTTGTCCTGAGAACACATGAAACCTGAATGCATGTGAGAGCTAGCGATACCATGTAGAACATACACTACTTCCAAAACTGACATCAACAAACCAGCAGTACGAGTTGTTACTGCGCTGATCTGCAAGAAAGAAGAAAAAGTTATGGAGATAGATAAAGACACGGGGCCAGCAGGGACTGTTCTGCAGAGAGAGAGCTGGAGGTAAATATTTTATCAATGAAAAAGTACGTGTCGCCCACAGCCGCAGAGAAAGTGGTTAACGGTGATGCGGTTCTCTCTCTATGTGATCCCATTGGCTGTAGCTAGACGCTGCTGTAGACTCACAGTCGCCGACAGGCCTAGATATTAAAAATGCTAGATATTTACCTGGCATCTGCGATTAGTCAGCGACCACTCTGTGACGGCTTGGTGAGCGTCTGTCACCGATTTGCCTCAGAGCAGAGGTTTTTGTCTAACCCTAACCCTAACCCTAGGTCTGCAAAAACCAGGCTAAAATCGTGTAGTGTGCTGTGCTGTACTGTGCTGTGCTGGTTTAGCAAGTTCAAAGAATTTGCTAAGAAAATCTGCTAAGAAAATCTGCTAAGTGCTACAGACCAGACGTGATTACTATTAGAGGTCTGAGGAAAAGCAAACCTAATCCAAATTTAAACTTCCTCTTTCAGAAGATCTCAGATCTCAGAGGGCCTTTCGCGTTCATAAACGTGCTGCAAATTCTACAATAAACTGTTCAGACTGGACAGCAGCTCCAATGAATCAAAGCAAAATACAGTAATATGCAGTAAATTCAGAATGTAGGATGTTATTGTAAATAACATTTGCTGTAAAACTTAGAGCAGTTGTTTCCAGTGCA
Organism: Megaleporinus macrocephalus; assembly: GCA_021613375.1. Lineage (NCBI taxonomy): Eukaryota > Metazoa > Chordata > Actinopteri > Characiformes > Anostomidae > Megaleporinus > Megaleporinus macrocephalus. Next base: position 9,842,290 of record CM038702.1, read on the forward strand.
GCTGATGTATCCCCTTAATTCCCAAAGGTGATGTACTGTCCCAACTTTTTAAAGTTTGTTCAATCAAATTCTAAATTTGCTTATATTAAAAGAACATACAATACAAATAAGTCGGTCAGTGACAACACTGGAAACATGTTCTTTGTACTTTTCCTTAAATAAAAATTAACCAGAAATAAACCACAGATTTTGGGTTTATTGCATTCTACCAAATTTCCCAAATTAATGGTAATCAGGGTTTATATTATATTGCATATATTGTTTGTATTATTTATAGCAGAACTTTGTGTCTCCACAATTGGCGATATGAAGGAAGAAGCTTTATTTTGTTTTAAAGTGAAAAACAGTTCATTCCAAGTAATTTTGCTTTGTTTCTATTGGTCCATTCATCATGAAATGTTCACCCAATGTAAACAGCAGCTGGTGTTTTCAAGTGTTGTAAATGGTTTTGTTATGACAGCGACGAGATAAGCGCAAGCTGAATAGCATACTGGCAACATAATTGTTGCACTCCATCTAACATTCCTCTCAGTGCCAGACAGCCACCAAAACCGAACCCTCCTCATTTCTCCTTCCTCCTGGTAGATACTGTCTCTTTTCCCCATTCGCTAAGACCTATTCAAATGAAGACCGTTCTGACTGAACACATCACTAGCCACGTTTACATGCCGCCTGATAATCCGTTAATAACTATTCCGATTGAGGCCATTCTGAATACGATTCCTGGCCGACCGAACGAGGTGGGTTATCCTGTAAATAGTCTGTTAAATAGAAGAATAATAACCATGTAAATGCCTGTATCTGATTGCATTCCCAATTGAGGAGTTTAACCCCCAGTGCTCCACGAACTCGGCTGTGCGTCAAATTGGATGCTTCCATGTATGTTTCTCCATCTTTTTGATAAGACAGCACTGAAATACGGTTCAAAGGTTTTCTGAATCTGTAGAGTCTGTCCGTTTGATTCTATCTCATCATGAGTTGGTACATGACTCACATCCAGAGTTTAGAGGCTATGAGCAGTGGTTGAGGTACATGTCAGCTGCCTCTCATTGTGTGAATTTGGTGGATTCTTGTGTCCGTTGACACACATTGTGTGAAACTGACCAATGGACACTCAGGACTAATAGGAACTAAGTAACTAAATAGGAACCTGCTGCCAACGTTGCTGTGGAGGTTTTTTCTTCTTATAAAGAACTGAAACTCATGGGTATCAGGTTAAATGATATCAAAGAGTGGATTAAGGAAGGCACAGAAGCTTTGGGCACTTGGGGACATTATTATATTTAAAAGGCTGTATTAAAAACACTCTTTATATTAAATATTAAACAGTATTAATACAGTAAGTAGTGCTTTTACAGACGGCAGTGTATTTATTTAGCCCTTTCCAAGCTTCTTCTTGCTTTGACTGCTCAGTACTTCATTAAGCTAAATCAAGATTGCTGCTGAAGGAACTAAATACCAGACGTGTGGACTCGAGTCACATGACACGAGTCCAACTCGTCACTAAACTAATGAATTGTGACTTGACAACATCACGAAAGACTTGCGACTTGACTTAGACTTTACCTTTACTGACTTGGACTTCGAATCGGACTTGAGCTTTAAGACTTGAAAAGACTCGCCACCCATAATAAATAAGGAAAACTGGATGTTACCCCTGTTTAAAGCAAGCACGCTATATCAGGTGTACTAATACTTCCATACAGTTCAGTGTTTCAGAGTCTTGGCCTTCAAGGCCCAACATTTTAGTGTTTTTTCTTCTTCAACACCTATTTTAACTGGATAATGGACTGGTAATGAGGTGATTAGAACTGCTTGAAATAATCTAATTTCATATGCAAGTTATTTTTATTATAATACAAACTAAAATAAAATAAGATAAACTGTAACACTACCTTCAACTACCTGTGTACAGGTAAACTGAAACACTACCTTTACCTACCTGTGTACAGGTAAACTGAAACAATACCTTTACCTACCTGTGTACATGTAAACTGTAACAATACCTTCAACTACCTGTGTACAGGTAAACTGAAACACTACCTTCACCTACCTGTGTACAGGTAAACGGTAACACTACCTTCACCTACCTGTGTACAGGTAAACTGTAACACTACCTTCACCTACCTGTGTACAGGTGAACTGTAGTACCTTAAGTAGTGCAGCAGTTACACAAGCCTGTACAAACATAACCGCTCTCAGTTACAACTTATCACTTCCTTCAAGTCAATTTAATCTTATCATTTGTTTCTGCTACATATGACACTAAACCCGGAGAGTTAACAAAGAAAACTTTAGACAGGCGTGCTAACTGAGCCAGCCAGCGCCGTGTGTTTGATTTCCCAGGTTTAATTGGTATTGCGGTTCCACACTGTTTAATCCACATGCTACACTTCTTCTCTCGTGTCTATGGTTTAGGAAAAGGCTAGAATTTCACTTTCTACTCTAAACTCTTGCGACATCAGTTGCTTCAATCATAAGTTGCCTCAACATGCAAAGCTAGTTATGAGCAACTATGCATAGTTCCAGTTGATGGGGGGGGTGGAGTAAGAGGCAGTCTGGGCAGTGACTGACATGCTCCTTAGCCAATCACAGATGTTATGACCCGGTCTAGGGTCAGGCTGTAACATAAACATAAAAGATAAAATGAAAAAAAGAGATGAAATGAATAAGAAAAGAGAAAAAAGGGATCAAAAACCACAGACTGAGTTTCTCCAAAAATATATTGTTACACACACAACAAACACCAGAATATCTTCAGTGGTGACCCAGGCCAACACAACAAACAAAACACACACTAGCTCCAAAACAAAACAATACTAAGTGACAAGAAAACAAAATACAAAGCACACCTACCTCCTTAACTAGACAAAAGCAAAGACAAACCCAAATCCCAAACACAATGTCAGCCACCTACACCCGGTATTTTACTATTTACAAATATGTTCATATACAAACTATACAAAAGGTAATCAAGTTGAAGGGGCCAGGCAAAATCAAGGTCGAGGTTAGCCAGCAAAAGTCAGTACACAGTTGGTCGGATACAAATCAAATCCAAAGCAAACCAATGATTCTCAAGACAAAAATCTCCTCTCGTGTCTTCTCCAGGGCAGCCATTATATAGAGGCTTGGGTGGAGTCATCAGGAATCAGGTGCAAGATGTAAAACCTGGATCCCGGAGCTAAATGGATTAATAGACAGACACACAGAGAGAACACAAAGATAGAAAACCAAGTACACATAGTTTGGAAAATGCTGTTCATTGTTATGACCACTACTCCTCCTTTCCATGGGGAATGTTTTGATGGCATTCTCTGGATCCATGTGGAAGATTTGCATATGAATCCATCCTTGCAGATCAAGTAAACCATACATGCTGATAGTCTTCCCTTGGGGCGGATGGGATCTTCCAGCAAGACAATGCGGCACGTCACACATCTAGAAATGTCCCACATTGGTTGGAAGAGCCGACCAAGCCAACCAAGTACTAGCGTAGGCCCCTAATTCCCCAGACCCGAACCCAAATGAGCATCCGTGAGACCATGGTGTTGGCTCTTTGGATCCTCAACCACCCACACTCCAGCAGCTGTGGCATGCACTGCAGTCAGCATGTCTCCAGATACCCATGACAACCTACCAGGACCTTATTGAGTCTCCCCAGCCCGTCTAGCTGCTGTCCATGCCGCACACTGCAGCCACTTTGGATATTAGCTGGTGGTCATGATAATGTGGCTCAGCTGTGTATATGGCCTATATGGACGTGCCGGTTTGTCTGACTGTTCTCGTGCTTATAAGCACGGGTTTATTTATTAGCTCACAGTCGACGTTCCAAAACATTTCTCTCTCACTGGGAATTCTCCCGGTTGCCTGCTCGGGCACTGCCACCAGACGTAAATAGATATTTTGCTGAATGCTGGTTAAAGACAAGGTGAGCCTCTACAGAGCCTTGAGCCCTCAAATATTGTCTTCCAGAAACGGTTGATGAGAACACGCTTCCTCTCATGGGGCAGCTACGTCCGGGACGCCTGACTGACACGTGCTGTCCCTGCGCCAGGGAACATAACAATGGGGTTTGGTTCTTGCTATAGGGGTTCTGCTTATTTGTTAGATAATCCCCGGCTTTAGTGATTGGGTAGAATACTCTCGGGGCCCGCTGCTGCTATTGTGGTGGAATAGGCTGGCTAGCCGTTCTCTGGGCTTGTAGCCCATCAGTGCTTCTCCCCTGAGAGTACAGCCTATAACAACCCCTACATAGAAATGCCTACGGATCTGTCACTCTGCATCCTTTGCTGTGAGAGAATAAAATCAATACCGCGGATGATACTGGAGTATCATATAGTTCCTACAAGCCATGATTCAGAGCCAGAAGCTCATTCAAGTACTATATCATTGCAGCACCGCGAGCGAGCCAGCGTTGCAAATACTAGCAATCACCTGCAGGCAGATACAGTCTAACGTGACTTACCTACTGTAACGCAGGTGCCACTTTGAATACATCATCAAAGCTTGCGGAAGGTGTTCATGTGCTATACGTTTTTGTATTACGCCGCAACGCTGACCATAAATTAACAACGACGTGCATTATTCCCTCGGCCCTGTCCACACGCCCTTTCGATGTAATGGAAACCCGAAGGCAGGATGAAGGCAGGTAGTCTTTGTCCTCTGGTTTGATTGTGTACGGGTGTATGTGGGAGTGTGTGTGTGTGTGTGAGAGAGTGTGAGAGAGTGAATGGTGAGCCAGATGTCCCAGCGCTATTCAGAATCCTTCCCCCTCGAGTAGAAGGCTGGAAACTGATAATCCTCCTTTCATAGGCACCGCCACCAAATGGGGAAAATGTCCGCAGGTGAGGAATTAGTTTGCATAATAAGAAGTGCAAATGGATGACGTCTGCCGGAGCAGGGGAGTGATAACCTTGTCATCTGGTGTAATGTTGCTCCCCCTCAGGCGGTGGGACGAGAGCTAGTGGTGGGTAGCGATGATTAGCTAAGTGCAAGCATGGAATTTTGGGCCTTAGAGACGCACGACTAGATCTGTGTCTCAATTTGAGCTTATGCACTATGTTCATACACGTTACACCACAGAGGGGGGCTCTGAGGTGAGCCACATGTTGACCTGACCCTTGACTCGACTCCTTAACAGATTCATGGCGCAACAAAGACGCTTCAATGGCTCATAACCCAACTCGAGCTTGTGCTACCGTTTAACTGAGGCAAGAAGTGACTCGGATTCACATGGAATTGGATAGTGGCTTTAATCAAACTCAGGCTTAACTGACTCATGACTAGACTCTTAATTAAGACATGATCCAGATTTGTGTGTAATTGACTCGTGAGTTAACTCAATTTTGCACATAACTGACTTGTGCTACCGTTAAACTGAGGCAAGACGTGACTCGGATTCACATGGATTTGAGTAGTGACTTGAATCAAACTCAGGCTTAACTGACTCATAACTAGACTTTTAATTGATATGACCCAGATATGTGTGTAATTGACACGTGACTTAACTCAATTTTGCACGTAACTGACTTGTGCTACCGTTTAACTGAGGCAAGACGTGACTCACATGGAATTGGATAGTGACTTGAATCAAACTCAGGCTTAACTGACTCATGACTAGACTCTTAATTGACATGATCTAGATTTGTGTGTAATTGACTCGTGAGTTAACTCAATTTTGCACATAACTGACTTGTGCTACCATTTAACTGAGGCAAGACGTGACTCACATGGAATTGAGTAGTGACTTGAATCAAACTCAGGCTTAACTGACTCATAACTAGACTCTTAATTGACATGACCCAGATATGTGTGTAATTGACTTGTGACTTAACTCAATTTTGCACGTAACTGACTTGTGCTACTGTTTAACTGAGGCAAGACGTGACTCACATGGAATTGGATAGTGACTTGAATCAGACTCAGGCTTAACTGACTCATGACTAGACTCTTAATTAAGACATGATCTAGATTTGTGTTTAATTGACTTGTGACTTAACTCAATTTTGCACGTAACCGACTTGTGCTACCGTTTAACTGAGGCAAGACGTGACTCAGATTCACAAGGAATTGAGTAGTGACTTGAAACTCAGGCTTAACAGACTCATGACTAGACTCTTAATTGACATGATTTCAGACTTGCACTTAACTGACTTGTGACTCCACCTGAACTCACAGTTAACTAACAGGGACTTACACTAAGCTGACTCGTAACTTGACTCGTGCATAACTGACTCATGACTCAACTCTATTAACTAATTGATGACTTGGACAAATGCTTTATTGACTCCCAACTCAGACTTGCACTTAACTTGTGACTTGACTCAGAGTCGGGCTTAAACAACTTATGAATCCACTCTGATTCATGTTTAACTGATTCCTGACTCAACACAAAATTTTGCTTAAATGACTCATGACTTAAATCAAACAAGCAACTTAATTCAAATGAGTGACTTGACTTAGATTAGTGCATAACTGATTATCAACTCAACTCTGACTTGCACTTGACTAACCAGTGACATGACACTGACTCACCTTTCACTAGTGACTCGATTCAGAGAGCACACTTAATTCACTCGTGACTCAACTCAAATTCGTGCTTAAATGACTAGTGCTTTACAGACTTGGATGCACTCTTCACTGCCTTGTGACTTGAGTTGGGCTTTATGTGTAAATCCCCATAGATTTATGCTAAACCAACCATTACAAAAAAGAAGTTCATTCAAGTGTACCATTAGTTTATTTCTTTTAAACTAAAAGGAAGTGAGTATGCTTTCAGTTATGCTTATTTTTATGTAATTCTCAGTGATATACTAAACACAGTTATACTTAAGTATACTTGGGTTATACTGACAAGTATAGAACAGTCTAAGTATATTGGGCCTTTACTTGTACTTAATCTTTTGATTGAGATAGTAGAAGTAAGTATTCTTGCTCTGCACAATAACACATCCAGTAGAATATTTATTTAAATTTTGATTTATAAAGATTTATAAAGATACAAATATGTTTCTTAATCCGAGTTTGTCTTGTTTATTTTACGTGTGTCCACTGGTGAGTAAGTAAACATTGTTAAAATTCTATTTTAAGAAGAATAAAAACCTTAAACCTAGTCATATACTTTAAAGTACAACAATAATATATAAACCCTTAAGTTTACTTTTAGTGTAGCTGCAGTACAAAAGATGTAAACTAGTTGTATACTTGGTTTACTACTCTTACACTTAAAGTGTACCTAAAAGTATACTTTTAAAAACTAGAAAGTGGGCCAATTTAGTCCCAAGAAGTACTAAAATAGTACATATACAAGTGTACTACTAGTACAATGACATTAGTATAGTAACTGCATAAAGTATAGTTAATGATATGAACTTTAAGTATACTTATTTTCTGTAAGGGGACTTACGACTCAATCTTGTACTCAAATGACTTGAATTGAACTGAACTTGACTGACTCATGACTCAACTCACAGATCATCAACAGATGGTAAACTGACTAGTAACTTGACTTGAGCTCATGCCTGTCACTTGTGAGTCAACCAGGACTTGCAAAAATTTTAGTGGAAGGAAAAAACTGGAATGACTTAGAAACGTCAACATTGGAGCAGTAAACAAATAACACTTCTCTTTTTCCAACCTTACAGCTTCACTACAGTCACGTGGAGTGTTAGGCTGCAAAGTTCTTCACTGACATTTCAGTCTAAATCATTCATTTGGAAACAGGGACATGCCAATGATGTGGATATTACTGGAATGTAAAACTCGCCTTGGCCCTTGAGCTAGCCATGTCAAACCTTCTCAGAGTCGTTGTGATCGCTGCCTGGAGGCAGAAACCAGCAGTAGCTCTCCAAGGCGCTGTTCTCCAATGAAAGGCTTGTTATTTAAAGCTGCTGAACAGGTCAAAACAATAAGGAGACTGATATTCTGCTCTAAAGCCTCGATACTCCACTCATACTGGCACCCCCAGATACCCCAGACACTCGAGACTTGACTCAAAAGTGCCTCTGCTCTAGCTAGACAGCACTGTCGAGCTCCTAGACTTTTGTAGTGTGGTTCTAATCGAGCACCAGTGTTGGCATTAAATAAAAAAAAATATATATATATATATTATCTTTCGGTATATATTAATATATTCAGTTACTATTATAATATTTAAAACCATGTATTATAAATAGCCACAAAGCATAAAGAATATTGTGGATATTTGGGCACCTACCTCACATTTGTATGATCTTATTTGTGACTTCTGATTGGTGCAACCATCTAAGCATTAGAATTATAGTTGGGAGACAATGACAGTGCTCCACATACTATACTATAAATATAACTTTACACTTATAACACTACAAAGAGCGATTTGACATCCTTCTACTCAAGAACTACCTTTTCCTCCAGACACCAGACGTCCTTCTACTCAAGAACTACCTTCTCCTCCAGACGTCCTTCTACTCAAGAAATACCTTCTCTTCCAGACACCCTTCTACTCACGACTACCTTCTTCTACAGACGTCCTTCTACTCACGAACTACCTTCTCCTCCAGACGTCCTTCTACTAATAAACTACCTTTTCCTCCAGACGTCCTTCTACTCACAAACTACCTTTTCCTCCAGACACCAGACATCCTTCTACTCAAGAACTACCTTCTCCTCCAGACGTCCTTCTACTCACAAACTACGTTTTCCTCCAGACACCAGACATCCTTCTACTCAAGAACTACCTTCTCCTTCAGACGTCCTTCTACTCACGAACTACCTTCTCCTCCAGACGCCCTTCTACTCCTGAACTACCTTCTCCTCCAGACGCCCTTCTACTCCCGAACTATCTTTTCCTCCAGACACCAGACATCCTTCTACTCAAGAACTACCTTCTCCTCCAGATGTCCTTCTACTCACGAACACCTGTTCTTTCAGACACCAGACATCCTTCTACTCAAGAACTACCTTCTCCTCCAGACATCCTTCTACTCCCAAACTACCATTTCCTCCAGACATCCTTCGACTCAAGAACTACCTTTTCCTCCAGACATCCCTCTACTCAAGGAATACCTTCTCGTCCAGACGTCCTTCTACTCAAGAACTACCTTTTCCTCCAGACATCCCTCTACTCAAGAAATACATTGTCCTCCAGACGTCCTTCTGCTCAAGAACTACCTTCTCCTCCAGACGTCCCTCTACTCAAGAACTACCTTCTCCTCCACACTTCCCTCTACTCAAGAACTACCTTCTTCTCCAGACGTCCCTCTACTCAAGAACTACCTTCTCCTCCAGACGTCCTTCTACTCACGAACACCTGTTCTTCCAGACACCAGACATCCTTCTACTCAAGAACTACCTTTTCCTCCAGACGTCCTTCTACTCAAGAACTACCTTCTCCTCCAGACGTCCTTCTACTCACGAACACCTGTTCTTCCAGACACCAGACATCCTTCTACTCAAGAACTACCTTCTCCTCCAGACATCCTTCTACTCCCAAACTACCATTTCCTCCAGACATCCTTCTACTCAAGAACTACCTTTTCCTCCAGACATCCCTCTACTCAAGAAATACATTGTCCTCCAGACGTCCTTCTGCTCAAGAACTACCTTCTCCTCCAGACGTCCCTCTACTCAAGAACTACCTTCTCCTACACACGTCCCTCTACTCAAGAACTACCTTCTTCTCCAGACGTCTCTCTACTCAAGAACTACCTTCTCCTCCAGACATTCTTCTACTCCAGAACTACGTTCTCCTCCAGACGTCCTTCTACTAAAGAACTACCTTCTCCTCTAGATATCCTTCTACTCAAGAACTACCTTCTCCTTCATATTTCCTTCTACTCAAGGACTACCTTCTCCTCCAGACATCCTTCTACTCAAGGACTACCTTCTCCTCTAGACATCCTTCTACTCAAGAACTACCTTCTTCTCCAAACGTCCCTCTACTCAAGAATTACCTTCTCCTCCCGACATTCTTCTACTCAAGAACTACTTTCTCTTCCAGACATTCTTCTACTCAAGAACTACCTTTTCTTCCAGATGTCCCTCTATTCAAGAACTGCCTTCTTCTCCAGACATCCTTCTACTCAAGAACTACCTTTTCCTCCAGACATCCCTCTACTCAAGAAATACATTGTCCTCCAGACGTCCTTCTGCTGAAGAACTACCTCCTCCTCCACACGTCCCTCTGCTCAAGAACTACTTTCTCCTCCAGACGTCCCTCTACTCAAGAACTACCTTCTCCTCCAGACGTCCTTCCACTCAAGAACTACCTTCTCTTCCAGATGTCCTTCTACATAAGAAAACCAATGAAAACAGACAGGAGTATTGAGGTACAACTAGTTTGTTGGTGGCTGTTCAGCCTCGGTATTAACAAGCTCCACAATGTCTGTTACCATCATGTGGATTACCTAGCAACAGACATTCAACATCAACACCTCTCAACATCAACATTACAGCTGTTTATTTACTGGAACATTAGGTTCTAAATCTATCACCAGTGCAACCAACTGTACACAGCACAATACTTCCTTCTACTGACTAGACAATCAGGTCACCTTTTTATTCACCAGTTTTCCTGTTTCACTTCAACTGGTGCGACAGTTAGCCAAGATTCTTGTGCCTGAGGCACCTTTTAGAGTGGAACAGGAGTACTGGCAAATGAAAAGCTATGGCCATCCTCCTTGTGTGGTTGGCAGGAGTGAGTATTGTATAGTGAACAGCTGGTCTGTGGGTGCTGTGACTGTGCACTGATTGTATAGATTCAAAACTACAGCTTTTCCAACCACAGACGAAGGCTTGCAAGTCAGTTTTGCTGCCGTTATTCAGTCAATTTCTTGCATTTTTCTCCCTCATGAAAAACAACTTTTGGTACTCTTTTGGTTTTTTGGTTAAACTGAATTTGAGCAACCATAAATGATGTAAACGATATGTGAAAAATCACTTTCTGCCATTTACAAACAGCTAGTCCAGAATTTCATTCCCACATTAGCACTACATCTTGTTTCATTAGCCAGCTGCTAGAACACTGTGAGAATGTAATACAGGGTAAGTGTTATTCAGAGACACAACTACAGCCTTGCTGATATTTTGACCATCACTTTGACCAGTAATGGGATCCCATTCAGTTTAATGGTCAGAGTGATAGACCTTTCATTATGAATCTTTTCAAATATGATGTTAGAATTGAAAAGCTTCTGTCACTCTGACTATTTTGACAATGACGGTACGACGGTAGCAGAGCAGCTCTCGGGCTGCTTTCTTTCTGATAAAGTTAAATTTGTGTTAAGACTAATTAAGCCGTAAAATTGATGCGAGCATGATTTTCTCCGTCTCCAGGTACAATGCCGAGGCCTCCTCATTCCTGTGGGTCGTCTCACCATAGTAACAGCCTACAGCTGAAGTAAATGGAAGGCGAAGAAAGCAGATGACAGCGCCGTGGTCAGCGTGTTCCACAAGAATGGCTAATGATTCCATTTGGGAGCAAAGCGAACTTTAATCTTGAGCAAACTAGGCTAAGCTTGCAACTGTCACAAACGCAGCCCACTTTTATCTTTCCCATGCAGGGGCACAAAGCATTTTTCTTTTCTCTATCGCGCCCTTTTTTTTAATCATAGTTCTCTATCAGAGGACTTGTCACATAAATGTCAAAAGAAAAAAAAAACAACCTCAGACTTCAAACTACGCCTATATGTCAAACTTCAAATGTTTCAATTTAGTCTGCAGCGTGCCCTCCTATGTATTTCTGCCAGTCCTGCACACACGGGTCAGTCGACAAGGTCATTCATGCATGCTTTCCTGGAGAAGAAAGACGTCCACGCCATTAAGGTTCTGTTCCCTCGTAGCATTTGTGTTATTTTCATCATATTAACTAAAACACTGCTTAGAACCTTTTGTGCTGATATGAAAGAAGCACATATGAAAGATCTGGATCTTCAAGGGCCTCCAAGACCTGGGGTGAGAACGGGGCCTGCGCCAAAGACCCTTAGATCCTTTTAAAGCTGTTATCTGTTAACTTTGTAAAATCTTATCGGTAATTAAAATATTGCCTTCCATTGCTCCTGCCTCCTGAGTCTTTCTGGCCGATCTGTTCGAGCAGGACAATCACTGGACTAGGACCAGCCCTGGCACCCGCACTTAACCATGCATGTCAGTGTCCAGGGAACATGTCAGTGTCCAGCATATTCACAAAGCCCAAAAAATACAAGCTTATGTGAAATTTTGGATGAGCTGTCCACACATCAACAGAGGAGCCACATCACTGAAGGCCCCACCTTTTGATCTGCTGCTGTATCTTCCAACAGCCAACAGCACGCCCTTAAAGCAGCCAGTATATTCATGCATGTGATGCATGCAGACCCTCCTTTGTTAATCAGTGTAGCATTATATTCTGGGAGCTTGTACTGGCTTGTTCAGCACTGCAGCTCACATGAAGATTACATTCACTTTGTTTTCTGTCACAGTCCGCCATTAAATCATGAATAAAGCGTATTGGGATTAGTGGGGCATAAAGATTGGTTAATGGGGCATCGCCCCCCCAAATGAAGCTGGGATATATAAAGAGCTTCCAGGACTACAACTGAATTTGATCCTTCTACTTAAGAACTACCTTCTCCTCTAGACATCCTTCTACTCAAGAATTACCTTCTCCTCTAGACGCCCTACTATTCAAGAACTACCTTCTCCTCTAGACATCCTTCTACTCAAGAATTACCTTCTCCTCTAGACGTCCTACTATTCAAGAACTACCTTCTCCTCCAGATGTCCTTCTACTCAAGAACTACCTTCTTCTCCAGACATCTTTCTACTCAAGAACTACCTTTTCCTCCAGACATCCCTCTACTCAATAAACTTTTACTGTCATGTTTTATATATATATATATATATATATATATATATATATATATCATTGTCCACAGAAAAACATATATATAAATTTTTGATTTACATTTTTCTATCTTTTGAGCACAACAGCTGCTCCTAATTCCTATTTATGATGTTTCATGATGAATAGACCAATAGAAACCTCTTTACATAAACTTACATTGGAAGTTAAGAAAGTATATTTAAACAGGAATAATACAGTAAGTAGTGCTTTTACATACATCAGTGTGTTTATTTAACTCTTTCCAAGCTTCTCCTTCTGGAAACAACCCAGTATTATTTACAGTTCTCATCTAATACCTGCTTTGACTGCTCAGTACTTCATTAAGCTAAATCAAGATTGCTGCTGAAGAAACTGAACACATTCATACAATGTCTGGGGCGTCCAGGAGAAATCTGGAACTACACTTTGTTCTTCAAACTGGAGCTCAAGATATGATCTACTTCTCTCACAATAAGATATTCATGTTACTTTGTATTGTATTTATGATTATTTACATCTGTTCTAATGATATATGGTGTTCTTACTGGTAAACATACACTTATTGATAAGATAAAGGCTTTTAAACAATCAGTTAGGTGCCTCAGACTGTTAAACAGTAGTATATAATAGTATATACTGTGCAACCATGGACTGGCTACCTGTCTATGATGTACCCTGCCTTCTACTAGCAGGATAAAGCAGAAGATGATGAATGGATGGATGGATATATATCGTTTAGCAGTCTCTTTGTCATACTGGCTAATAAGACACAGCAAGTGACCTTTTCTTCTTTTCTTTATCAGTCAGATGATGAAAAAGTCCTGATGTCACCGCGTCATCGAAATCCCATGACTGAAAACAACCTACTGTCTTCACTGAAGAACCCTTGAAGTACCAAGAGTGTGAATATTATTGAACAATGTGTATACATGCTGGAGAATATCTTAGAATAGTGTGAATGTAAATCCCAGCTCAGTGTGGATGCGGGAGACAAGCTGAGAACGGCGTGAACGGAGAAGAAGATTCTGTATCAGTTAGAAAGAAGGGAACAGTATAGTAAAGTGTATATAGAGCAGACTATCATACTTATCATATCTATACATCATGTAGGTTGGTGTGCTCTGGCCTTAAGTCCCTCTTGATGAGTGCCCATGACCGACCAGGCTGCTGTGACTACTGGCTGAAAAGAAAAAAAAAATGGTGCGGAATTACACTGAAAATTAGAGAGATTTATGTTTTCACAAGCTTAATGTTCTCCTCAGGTGTAATTACAGCTAATTAGCGGCGGATATTATTTTGTTCCCGCGGTGGTAATCTGGCTGTCCGGATGAGCGAGGAAAGGAAACATCACAAGACTTTCTCTGATCTTTGTGACGGGGCGTCCGTGTCTCTCTCTGCAGCTCCTCGCAGTGACAGTAGTCATTAAAAGTCATTAATCTTGCTTTAATACTTCACCGTTTCCCACAGGCTACATACTTTCTCTCTCTCGCTCTCTCTCTCTCCGCCACCCTTCCCTCGCTCTCTCTCTTTCTCTCCCCTCTGAGAGGGAATTGCATTAAATTGGTATTTGTTCCAAATCACTACGTGTTTAATCACCTCTAATTTGAGAAAAGTCCCTGCAGCTCTCGGAGAGCAGAGGAGTTTTTTTGTAGACCATCAATACTTTGCATTGACTTTCACTGCTGGCTGTTTCTGCCGCACTGGTTTGAGGGCCACGCGTGCAGGCGGCTCTTTGAAGATATGCTGTAGCGTGTAGCCTCATGTTGATGTATAGCTGTTCTTGGCTTGTCTCGATGTTTTATTTACTAGTTTCTCAGAAAAGGCAGAGAATTTGCATCTTCACATACAAACGCATGTTTAAGGAAAATACATGTTCAAGGTTTTGATTCTATCTGCTGCATCTTTGTGATTACTGTGTAACAGATCCGTCAGAGTGTTTGGTTGTTTCCTTCAGCAGGATTTTTGGGGGCACACAGCTTGCTAACTTATACCTTAGAACCTAGATTAATCACAGTCTGAGTATCAAAACCTAGATTAATCACAGACTGAGTATCGAAATTTAGATTAATCACAGTCTGAGTATCGAAACCTAGATTAATCACAGTCTGAGTATCGAAACCTGGATTAATCACAGTCTGAGTATCGAAACCTAGATTAATCACAGTCTAAGTATCTAACCCTAGATTAATCACAGTCTAAGTATCTAAACCTGGATTATTCACAGTCTGAGTATCTAAACCTGGATTATTCACAGTCTGAGTATCTAAACCTGGATTAATCACAGTCTGAGTATATCTACATCTGGATTAATCATAGTCTGAGTATATCTACATCTGGATTAATCATAGTCTGAGTATATCTACATCTGGATTATTCACAGTCTAAGTATATCTACATCTGGATTAATCACAGTCTGAGTATATCTACATCTGGATTAATCACAAAGAGCAAGTGGTGCCAACATGACACAGTGCACTTAGCAATATTTAACATTCTTACTTTGTTACCTTTATTACTAACTGGTATCACAGCATGTAGCCAGACATTCCTGTTACTGCATTCCTGTAAAATTGTTCTTCACTGGGTTGCGGGATGAAACAGCTGCATCTTTCGATTTGTTGAAAATGATCAGCACATTTTTTGGCCACATTTGAAGGACCATGAAAAATGAGACAGCCTTGAGTGACAAAACGGTGGAGAAATACAGCCTCACTCCGCAGCATCCTTCGCTCTGAGACTTCTGTGCCTATAAACAACGTAATGGTGCAGCCAATAAACCTACATGTTATCATATGTGTAATGATGATAATGGCTAAACAGTGGTGAATCTAAATAATCAGGCTTTGAGTATTATTTTACAATGCACTGCATTGTACACTCCACTCAAAAATTTATATATATATTAATATATATATATATATATTTTTTTTACATAGTGTTACATTCGGCAAATACAAAAGAAATATAAATACAAAATAGCACATTTCATGTATGCCATAATCTTTTCCAAACTATCCTAGACACGCATATTTATAGGCAGGTATATTCATAACTGCTCCACAATGCAATAACCCCCTTTAGTAATAAAATAAAGACATTTTTAAACATCCAGGAACAATGTGAAAAATAGTGGTTCAGTAAGTTTTTCTGGTACCAAGCATTTCACACCACTGCTAATTAATTTGAACCACTCTCAGCCTTATAATTATGGAGAAATGTTGAAAAACTGGTACAGTCCCCCTTTAAAGTGGTCCTGTAATTCACTCTGCTGTGGACAGTGTCTGATTTGCATTATGTACAATTCCTTCGTTTGCCTCTGAGTGCCAATTTAGTGATACAGCCTCAAGTAAGCATGAAAAGAGAGAGGGGGGCGGGCGGGAAAGGAGTGTAGACGCAGGCGTATATTTGAAATTCAAATTGGTGTTAATCCTCAACAATCCACACAATCAATCAAAGCAAATTAAGATGTTTAAAAGGAAGGATGACCCTCTCCATCGACCTCAGTGTTACCATAGAGACCAGATATTATGTGGTTTCCATGTGGCCCAGCACCTTACGATTCATTTGCTGACCCATATATATGTATACATAATGTAGTATATAAAACAAGTAACAAAAAATCTCATTAACTGCAGAGTTCTAAACCTCCTCTGGCATTTTCATCAGCACAACTGCAGATTTCCATGACTGAGCAGCTGCAGGCAAGCCTTACTTCACTTAGTACAATGCCAAGCGTTGGATGGAGTGGACTCTGAACTCAGAGTCAGTGGAAATGTGTTCTGTGGAATGACCAATCACGCTTCTCTGTTTGGCAGTCTGATCAACAAGTCTAGGTTTTGGCGAATGCCAGGTGATCATTACCTGCTTGATTGCACTGTGCAATGTTTGGTGGAGGAGGGATAATGGTAGAGGCTTGTTTTTCAGGGATTGGCCTAAATCCCATCAAACACCTTTTGGACAAAACTATAAAGGAAATTGTGAACCATATCCACTTGTCCAACGTCCATGTCACAAATGCTTTTGTGGATCAATGGGCAAACGTAGACAGACACTTGCCAAAATCTTGTAGAAAGCCTCCCAGAAGATTGAAAGCTGATAAATATACAAATTTTGAATGGAAGTATGGAGTTTACAAGTACCCCCATGTCCTGGAGAACCTAAATTGCTCCCTAGGTGTAAGTAAACCTGCGTGTGAATGTGTCCCAACAAACCACGTGAGCACATTGTCTCCTCTGATTGGTCAGAGCTATTTGGCGTGCGAGCAAGAAAGTAAGCACAGGAAGAAGATCCGGTTTTCCCAAACTACTGCAAATTTCGTGTAGAGCGTAGCACGGAGCAGCGGCAGAGACAGCATCTGTTCATAGCTGTAATAATAATCTGATAATATACCAACTACAGTCCACCTGCAGAACACCCAGCTCACTCCAAACATCAAGTAGACAACGTCCCTCACTGCTAGTCCAAGAGAGACCTCACTTCATTGTCCTCGCCCTGTTAACTGCTACAGTTCTCCAGTTCTCTGTTTACGCCATCTGCCGCATCCCATAATGCAAAGCACACCTGGCTGCAGGAGATGTTTAGATCAAACTTGTGGAGTTCACCTAACACTGGGGTCGGATCGAGGTCGGATCATGTTCTCACCACAAACAAACCGCTCCAGAGTTCGTTTGGAACCGGACCGAGACCACCTCCTCTCGAGGGTGCAATTACTGTTTTCACACCTGCCAAAACAAACCACACCAATGGTATGTGCAAATGAACCAGAGTCTGTTTTAACCGGACTAACTAGTGCTGGTGTGAAAACGCCCTAAGAAAGGTCTGACTTACAGGCCTGCCTCCATGTTTTATCTGGCCCATCTGGCCATGTCGATAAGTCCTGGGTTTCCTGGGCAGGTTTCCTTGGAAGTGGGGTCTGCCGTAAACTGACGGGATTTGCTGAACCATAAACATCTCGTAACCTCTATAGTATTTGGTGTGCCAGCCACCTGTGTCTCCGATTCACTTTAACAGATGGCTTGATGTGTACAAAACATTTACAACACCTCCAATGGACTGGCAGCCTGTCTGGGGTGTTTCCTTTGCCTTTTGCCCAATGACAGCAGGGATAGGCTCCAGCACCATCACCCATCAGGGCCCAGAGGGACAAGCAGTAGAAGAGAGGAGTGAATACATGACTCTCATAAGTTCCTGTAGGTGTATGTGTAGGTGTCTAATACATATTGGTTATTGGATTTGTGCTTTTTAGGTCTGGCAGTGGTAAAAATGTTGGCTCGAAATCGTTTTTCTTCTTTTGGAGAGAACACGGCATAGCACACATCTCTTGCACTGCCAGCCCCCAAAAGACAACCAGTGCCCCCACATACTTTACAAAAGACTGTTAAAAAAACTCTCTTTTTTGGGAACAAGGTGACTTTACGAATCAAAGATTTTCGGTGAAGCGAACGTAACAAAAGTCTCTTTAGGTTTTTTTAAATTCTATTCAAAGGCTGCGGTGTGCTTGTGATGAAAGAGAAGGACTAGCATTAAAGGAGACTTATTCAAGTCTGTGCTGGTTAATTAAACACGTACTTGGGGAACATACGCTGCTTGATCATCTCGAGCACTTTCTCTTACTTGCGCACTCTCTCGCTTACTCAAAGCACATGCAGAGAAACAGCAGCTAATTACTGATGGCGGATGCCAGCCAGGTCGTTTTACGCTCCTGCTCATTTTGAATGATAGTGTAAATGTTGGGCAGAGTACTTAGGGAAAGTAGTGATGGCTGAATACTGGATACACTGTTCTTGTGTCTTGTTTAATGTATGTATTCATTAAAATTTTATTATTACACATAAAAAAGTTACATATTCAGGAAACACTTAGAATACATACTGTAGCAACTCTCTTGCACTGCCTCTGAAAAGCTGGGGATGCTCTATACTAGTGCCACAGTGGTGTCAGTGTGTGATAGCGTCCCCAGACACCTGTAGAGGAACAGCCCTTCAAAGTACATCAAGGCAAATGCCAAATAAGAGTAGAGCTTGATGAAAAAATGCAATGGCAACAACAGAGCTGCGCAGCTCTGCAGGGAAGATGGCAAGGCAAAGGCTCATGGCAGTGCTAACGTGATGACAAAGCCAGTGCAGGAAGACTAGATGTTGAAGCTGCTGCTGTGAGGATGATAGCCCTACTGCAACCAGATACACACACACACACCGAGATAGTCACCTTCCAGCCATTTGATGTGCCTATCATCTGAATCAGGTCAGTGGTGGAGGTGGGGCCCAGCATGATTAAGCAGTATTCATGCTAACGTCAGTTGTGTGGTGGGTGGCAGAGATGGTCATCTTTTGGTCTGGAAGCTTTCGCCACTGAGCAGCTAGCACCTCATGGCATTTGTGCAGGCTCAGTCTGTGTCCAGAGACATGGCTCCATTCACCTAGCCACTACTGGTTTGCCCTGGTCCAGTGCAATACCAACATACACACTATTGCGGTGACTGTTTGAGTTTCCCTTAAAAGAGCTCAGCCATTTATTACATTCATCTTTACATGCCATGCATTACTTAACAATCTTTAATGGTAATTCTTTAAAGGATGCCATATATTTTAAATGTAGTATTATAAAAGTATTTACTAAAAATGTAAATACATACTCTACTTTAAGTACTGCTACTGTTTGTATTTTGGATGAGTATTTCAATGATGGGCTCACATACCAGATGCTCGCAAAACTAAAAGGTGAACTAGTTTTAATTGCCAGAAATGAAATAGTATGTATAATGGCAACTGTAGACAAAGCCAGAACCAGACAGCAGTAGTCAAAACCAGAATAACAACTGGCAACCAAAATACAATGATGGACCAAAAGACAATAACGAGCAAACTAAGATAAGATTGTTACATAAAAGACTGGGAACAGGAGAGTCGATCAGTATGTAACAGGAAAGGCTGGCAATGCTTCATGAAGGACAGAATCAAACAGTGTATATGCATATATATAAAACTGCACTACATATACATAAAACCAGACACGTGGTGCTGACATCATAAGGGAGTGCATTGTGGGGACTGTAGTTTGTGGCTGGAACAGAGGCAGGAGGGAAACCTAGAAGCGTGACAGGTGTCACAGCTCTGAACACAGAACACTATGGGTCTGTCTCAAAACCTAGTGAGTATGTAAGTAGGCTGTCTAGGTAGGCAGCAGTTTAAGTAGCAGTGTTCTCTCCTCATCTCTCCTCATAAAACAGATTACTGACACGCAATAGTTAGAGAGAGACTGCCTCACTGCAGCACGCGACCAGTGGTTTAGCTGGTTTAGCTAAGGCTTAAAAAAACCCACTAGCATGAATGCTAATGGCTCGAGTATAAAACTGCAAAATGGTGAAGGACTCGTTACAGAGTTGATAATAAAATACTGCTTTGTGTGATTATATGACCAGAAACACATTAAAACTCCAAAGAGAATCAAAATAACTCACATTTTAAAACCACTTCACTGCTCGTAGATTTGCATCATGGGATTGTCTTAGCGGCTGAGGAAGCGTTCAATGCTTCTTTAAAATCAGGTCTAAATAAGGTTCCTCAGTAGACAGCATGTTTAAGTTATCTAAGAATTGGGACACTCTACATGTCGGGAGCACATACTATGACGTAAAATGCTGACTATGTAGACCCTCACTAAGTTTTGAGACACACCCTATATGTTCAAACGAAGCAGCCAAAGCCAAGTGACTGCTAGAGGGGCATACAGCCCTCCGGCATTGGACTGTTTTCTGGATTGGCGGAGCTCCTCTTATTACCTTTGAGGATGATTTTCTAACATCAGTACCTGACCTCACTTATGCTCAATCAAATCCTCACAGCAATTAGAACATATTTATATACACTACTGTGCAAAAGTCACCTAAACTGATTGTTTATCGATAGGTGTATTTACACCAGTAAGAACAGCAGATATGATTAGAACAGATGTAAATGATCATACACACAATACAAAGTAACATGAATATCTTATTGTGAAAGAAGTAGATCATATCTTGAGCTCCAGTTTGAAGAACAAAGTGTAGTTCCAGATTTCTCCTGGACGCCCCAGACATTGTATGAATGTATTTAGTTCCTTCAGCAGCAATCTTGATTTAGCTTAATGAAGTACTGAGCAGTCAAAGCAGGTATTAGATGAGAACTGTAAATAATACTGGGTTGTTTCCTAGTTCCCTCTATTAATACTGTTGAGTACTTAAAAAATAAAGTGTTTTGCTGAGCAAATTAAAGCTTGCTGCCTGGAAAAAACAGCTGTGTAAATAAAATAATGTCCTGGAGTAACTGAAACATTTGCATTGTACTGTATATCAGTGTCAACAGCCCTGTTCTGAAAACAGCCTGTTAAATAAGTGGAAAAAAATAAATGCAAGAAAATATGTGGCCTTTAGGAACGCTTCACCTTTAAACACTTCCAGAGCTGTTAAAAGGTACGGCAGACAAGTGCCAGCGTCTAAATATTTGAAGAAAGTGTTGAGCGTGTGTTCATGCTCTAAATATAATCTTCTTTTTTTTTTTCTGCATCACTCCGGTGGAAACGTCTTCTCACATCAGAACGGCACGCCGGGATGTCAGAGTCATATTAAATATGGGATATTCTACTGATATCCTCCAACATTTACAGTCAATTCATCAGCATCTGATTGGCTCCAGTAAAGCCAGATTGATCCTCCGTCTGATTGAAGCGTTTGTCACCTGTCCCATGCAACTCTGTCCCACGGATGGAGGGTGACATCTATAACATCTCTAAACGTCCCAGTTAATTGGCTGTCAGCGGTAACAGACAGAGGCATATGACTGTGTGTGTGTGTGTGTGTGTATGTGGACAGACTAGTTTGACAGTTGCTGTCAGTGAGGCACACCTGTAGCGGGAAGTAGCGGGGCTGTCACTCCCCCAGTAGACGAGTGAACGACACTGCTAAAGCAGACTGAAATATTCCGCTTTTCTATTTCGGGAGGCTTCAGTCTTCAGATTTGATGAGTCAGTGTACTGGGTGACCTATCCAGTCCTGTCCACTGAATATGATGCTTCCATCTGTGGACAGTGACCACACTGGAGTGCTGGGAGTGTCGTTTGTCAGCTGATACTGATTTTTACTGTATTACAGTATAATAAGGTTTTTACTGTAGTACTGCTGTAGAAGTGATAGACACTGTTAAGTGGAGAATACAGGGTTTCCTGTTTTACATACTGTCTATGTGTGTTAGTTGCACAATAGTGATACTGTTCGCGTTCACAGTTATAGACTTTGTTGCCAGTCATGAATGCCACTATATCATGTTTAACACAGACACTTTTTCATTTGCTTTCCAAAACACTTTATTTTTATGCATTTAAACAGTATTAATACAGTAAGTTGTGCTTCTACATACATCAGAGTGTTTATTTAACCCTTTCTAAGCTTCTCCTTGTGGAAACATCATCTAATACCTGCTTTGACTGCTCAGTACTTCATTAAGCTAAATCAAGATTGCTGCTGAAGGAACTGAATACATTTATACAATGTCTGGGGCGTCCAGGAGAAAACTGGAACTACACGTTGTTCTTCGAACTGGAGCTCCAGATATGATCTACTTCTTTCACAATAAGATATTCATGTTACTTTGTATTGTATGTATGCTTATTTACATCTGTTCTAATTATATCTGGTGTAAATACACTTACTGATAAGATAAAGGCTTTTAAACAATCAGCTACAGTGCCTCAGACCTGTCTAGACAGCCACTAAGGGTCTGTGTCAGATATTACTACAAAGTTGTATCAAGTCGTCTGCCAGGCTCAAATCTTCTGTTTAATGTTATAGAAGCTTCAGCGAAAGATCTGCCACTCATCCATTACTCCTGAGCAATCTCAGGCTGCACCTGTCTTCAAAATGACTTATCCTATCTGCTGCTTTCAGATGTTGATGGTTCCACACCACCACCAGTTTACCACCACTACCAATTTAGACCATTCTGAGATTGTTCTCAGATCTTCTCAAATCAAGTCTGTACAGAGGTATCTTCAAGAATAAAGCATATCGTCGTGGTCCAATGGAAAACGTGTATCTCTATTTTTGTCGATTTTGAGTTTTCTGCATTGTTTGAGAACGCCAATGGTCGTTTACATTGTGTGAAAATTTCATGATGAATGGACCAATAGAAGTGAAATACGTTGGAAACAATTCTGGTTCCATTGACTTCCATTAAAAGTAAAGTATGTTTTTGGTCCCTCCTGTAAAGTTGCAATTTTGGGGATACTTTCACTGGACAGCAACGATATACTCTGATCTGTCTCCCTATTCATTTAGACAGCAGGTAAAGAAGTTACAATAAGACACAGTGGAGAAACTCCTTGTGTGTCTTATTGTGCTCCATGGTGTTCAAGTACAATTGCTGGGAACACTATGAGCTGTTGTGTCAGCGCTAACTAACATCACGCTAACATATTATTCTACTGCTTTGATTAAGGTCGACTGAATGGCATTCAATTAAGCAGTGTCCTAGTTTTACGCTTTAGCAGGTCCAGCTGCCTCTCCGTTTGGTGACATTATCAAGAGAACCAACATTTTCAATAACAATGAGTAATGAGTAATGACAAGAACATCAGGCACGGTGGTGTAGTGGTTAGTATGATGGTGTAGTGGTTAGTATGGTGGTGTAGTGGTTAGTATGGTGGTGTAGTGGTTAGTAAGGTGGTGTAGTGGTTAGTACGGTGGTGTAGTGGTTAGTATGGTGGTGTAGTGGTTAGTACGGTGGTGTAGTGGTTAGTATGGTGGTGTAGTGGTTAGTATGGTGGTGTAGTTGTTAGTACTGTGGTGTAGTGGTTAGTACGGTAGTGTAGTGGTTAGTATGGTGGTGTAGTGGTTAGTATGGTGGTGTAGTGGTTAGTATGGTGGTGTAGTGGTTAGTATGGTGGTGTAGTGGTTAGTAAGGTGGTGTAGTGGTCAGCATGGTGGTGTAGTTGTTAGTACGGTGGTGTGGTGGTTAGTACGGTGGTGTAGTGGTTAGTATGGTGGTGTAGTGGTTAGTACGGTGGTGTAGTGGTTAGTACTGTGGTGTAGTGGTTAGTATGGTGGTGTAGTGTTAGTATGGTGGTGTAGTGGTTAGTACGGTGGTGTAGTGGTTAGTATGGTGGTGTAGTGGTTAGTATGGTGGTGTGGTGGTTAGTACGGTGGTGTAGTGGTTAGTATGGTGGTGTAGTGTTAGTATGGTGGTGTAGTGGTTAGTACGGTGGTGTAGTGGTTAGTATGGTGGTGTAGTGTTAGTATGGTGGTGTAGTGGTTAGTATGGTGGTGTGGTGGTTAGTACGGTGGTGTAGTGGTTAGTATGGTGGTGTAGTGGTTAGTATGGTGGTGTAGTGGTTAGTATGGTGGTGTAGTGGTTAGTAAGGTGGTGTAGTGGTCAGCATGGTGGTGTAGTTGTTAGTACGGTGGTGTGGTGGTTAGTACGGTGGTGTAGTGGTTAGTATGGTGGTGTAGTGGTTAGTACGGTGGTGTAGTGGTCAGTACTGTGGTGTAGTGGTTAGTATGGTGGTGTAGTGGTTAGTACAGTGGTGTAGTTGTTAGCACTGTTGCCTCACAGCAAGAGGATCTGAGTTGGATTCCTGGTCCGGGTGGTTCTGTGTGGAGTGTGTATGTTCTCTCCTTGCTTGAGTGGGTTTCTCTGGGTACTCCGGTTTCCTCCCACAGTCCAAACACATGCATGTTAGGTTGATCAATCACTCTAAACTGCCCGTAGGTGTGAGTGCGTGAGTGATTGTTGGCCATGCATTGGACTGGTGAACTGTCAATGGTGTACCCCGCCTTCGCCCGATGACATTGGGATTGGCTCCAGCCCCCCTGTGACCCCGACTAGCAGGATTAAGCAGCAGACAATGGATGGATGAATGGACAAGAACATCATTAACTCCACCCACGCTAAAGCAGTGATGCCTGTGATCAGATGGCAAAGTCTGTTATCTTGGCTATTGCAGCACCAAAGTAGAGTCAATTCACAAGTTCCAGATCTTGGTGTCCTCAATGGTTGGTACGGCCATGATTGAGGGTGAGTAGGCTGCAGTTGGCTGTATGAAATCATAATATTAATGGGTTGATCCCACATTCTACCAATTGTTAGTGGTTCAATGTCAAATGCAGCATTCCAGAGAGCTTACTGAGAAATACTGACAGCGGTACTGATAGGAACCAGGCATCTGAGGAGCTGCCAAGTATATCTACAAGTAACCATTTCACACCAAACCCCTCTAAAATGCATCTCACTCACTGAATTATGTAGACATTTTGGTGGAATTGCACCTTAAGCACTGGCGCTATGTGTTGATATGCCCTCTACGTTACGGAATGTCAGGTGAATATTGTGTCAGTTGGCTTGTCAACAGCGTGAGTCTCAGCTCATCACTGAAAGAGAGAATGGAGAGCGAGAGAGAGCGCCAGAGAGAGAGAGAGAGAGAGGGCAAGCGAGGGATTTCTCTCGCCGATACCCATCAGCTATGCTTTGGCTGAGCCGGGGTGAATTCTCTCAGCCTTTATTGGATATGATAGGGGGATGTATGCACTGGGAGAGAAGAGAGAGAGAGAGAGAGAGAGAGAGAGATAACCCCAAGGGAGGAGTGTGGGTCGTCTCGTGGCTGTCATTAGCCGGCTCTGGGTAATGACAGCAGCTCGGGTCTCTCTCACGGCTACGCATTTGTCCAGATATTTTTCAGCGGCTCCCGTAATGGCCGCCCGCGCTCTGGCATACGGAATGATGCCCGTAATTGAGTTTTGCGGAGAAGGTGGCAACAGATTGCGATTTGGAGGAGAGCGACGGACTGCGGAACGTTCCGGGCCTTCCTTCTCCTGGGGAATAGACGGAGGCGCTCGCCAGATAACCGAAGCGCTTCTGTATTTCCAAGCTAAGACAAATAAGGATGCAGATTGGGGCTTTTGAGCCGCTGGTGTGGGAGAGATGGCCGTTTGCCTAATTAGGGGTTTGCGCTTGACGTTTCAGTGTTGCCGCCTGAACACTGTTTACGTTCCGCGAGAGCAAAGCTTACGCCGACACTTGTTATTTCATGAAATGCGAAATATGAATATGAAATCTCTCCCCTCTTCGGTCCGCACTGTACGCAACAGAGATGCCGTCGGAATTAGAATGGAGATTGCCGGGAGATGCGGCGTGCTGTTACGCCATCCAGTTTCTTGAAGGAATCCCATTGGCCACTTTCAGCCGGGCAGCAGCTGTCAGGAAATGTGTTTTGATTGATTGCAGGTGAAAGCCCGTGTGTCGGAGCTGGTGCGGAATCGTGTGTGGTGGATAACAAACTTTCTCTCAGTACGTACACCAGTGAACTTTTCTCAGATTCCACTTCACATGTGTTCACTTTTGGGAAAGTCTTGTATAATTAGCTCACGTCCGACTTCAGACTGCATGCCTACTGCATACCTACTGAAGTCAATCTCATTTGATATGCTAGTAAATATTATTTCATATTCAGAGTTTTTCTCCTGTTACGACCTGGTCTAGGATCAGGCTGTAACTGAAATTTAGAGTGGGTTCTCTCCCCAGACCAAACACCGAACACCAAAACAACAAACCAAACAACTGAAGAAAGAAATCTAACTAAACTGAAAACAAAGCAAACAAAAATACACCATATTACCCCTAACTCCTCTAACTACCCCTAAATCCCTACCACCAAACAGGAGAAAAGGGTAGATAAACAAAAGGCACCCGTCCCCTATGTGCCTCAGAGATTTTACAGAATCTAACAAAGCTGTAGCTAAATGTAGCAGAGAGTGCCGGGCTGGTCTGGACAGGAGTTGTTCCAGGTTGTTCCATCTCATATTTATCAACATTAACATTTTAATATAACATTATAGTCATTATGGCTTTTAGAAGAATGTTTTTTTTCGAAGGGAGGTGGGCTAGTGAACTATAGACCCCTGTGGTGCAGCCTAAGCTTTTGTCCTTAATGGCTTTTTCTCCCTTACATTACTTTTACTTTTATACTTTAAGTAGTTTTGAAAGCAGTACTTTTACACTTTTATTGGAGTAAAAAGTGTAGCCCTGGGCTAAAACATTGCCCTTATTTTGTTATTTCAGATTTTTTCATTTTTAATTCAGCGTAAATACCTGTAGTCTATGTGAATTGGTGGGAATAATGTGCACGCATGCGTAGATGAACGGCTATCTCATTTAATATGCCGCGTTTGAGTGGAACGTACTGGAATTCCATGTGCTCGCACAATCTAGTTTTATTGTCAGCGTTTATGGAAATGCTGTTGGACAGAAAGAGTGCCTATCATTGTTTTTCTCCTATTAGACCGGCCCGGAGGCGGGGTCAGGTATGGCATGGGGGCGAAATACTCTGTTGCGAGAGGGTCTGCAGGAGAGAGACGTTGAGTGATGTGGTTGGGAAGGGCTACTGCGGTTAGCAGAGCTCTGCAACGTTTATGTGTAAAACTTCAAGTTTTATCTCCAGTTAGCGCAAGTAAACTGCAACCCACCAAGCCTGCAGTAGCAGTAAAGTCACCAAGTTACAGCGCACAGTTACGTGAGTGAGTTTTGTGTGAGTTACAACTGTTTAGAAGTGGGCAAATTAGCGTTAGCCGCTAGCTACTACTGTAAGCCGCACTGTTCGTATCCTGGACTGAGCCCGTTAGCGTTAGCCGCTAGCTTAAGCGCTTTTACTGGTTCAGCGAGGAGTTCTGTGTGAGTTGGACTAGACAGTGTTGAGGACTTTGTGCGAGGGACATTTATGCTGCCCGATAGCGCCTCGAGCTACCGGAGACGCTCGAGGTTCCTCGGGTTGGCCACCGCTCGGCTCGCCTGCCTGCATCACGAGGGAGAGAGAGAGAGAGGAGCGAGAGACCTGCGAGACGACTGCGTGCGCGCTTGGGTGACGTCGGAACACACTACTTCAAACCGAGAACTGTAAGCAGACTTTTCCGTTCAAAGTACGGATCCACTTTGTGCTGCAACGTGCAAGAACAGGCCTGCAACGTTTGTTATTTTGTTCTTTTGAGTTTGCCGGCTTGTGTAAGAGTATAAGTATTATAATGAGTGACGCGTCATCTCAGTACTAGCGTTAAGTGTGAAACAAGTGTGTTGAGCAGGTGAAATTCATAAGTTGCTGTAGTTCAATGTGTTAAGTGGTTTAAAAAGAAAGCAATTGATATTCAGCGCATATATAAAGTGATCCAAACTGTAATTGTACATATTTAAAAAGCTATACGTTAAAACACAAGTTTATTGCTATATTTTGTAATTCACCCTTTGGTAAAGGAAGTTTAAGTTAAGTTAAAAAACTACTTTAAGTTTATTTCCTTGGTATTAAGCGTAATGGTATTCTTGAGTTTCATTGTAAAGGTGTCATTGTGTAAATAGTCTTTGATTGACACATTATCTGAACTTAAGTGAACTATTCTGTTTGTTTTTTAAGCTGTTATATGATTTAAAACACATTCTCTGTTATAATACATTTTCTACCTTTTCGATACTACTTGTCTGACTCCATTCACTGGGTATAGTGTTGCTGCTTATTACGCCAAGTTAGAGTTGGGTGGTTAAGTTTCCTTGGCCATATAGTGAACTTAACAGGTGAGAACCATACCCACGAGCTCGGGGTAAATAATCATTAACCCCCTCTGCATCAAAAGAGGGCTACAAAAGCTTCAATTGAAACTTCAACTTCTACAGAAGTATTTTTAACCATAGTATCTGTACTTCTACCTGAGTAATGAACATGCATAATTTTGACACCTTTGTATATATCACATGAAAAAAATATACTATAGTATATATATATATATATATATATATATATATATATATATATATATATATATATATATATATATATATATATATATATATATATATTATTTACACTTGTACTTGGTGAACATTTCAAGTTGCTATACACTATTTTACTATAAACTATACTTTACTATATACTAAAAACGCCGTATTTGACTTTGCACTTTTTCGAGGTCAGGACCTCTTTTTCTTTGACCGAGCCAACGCTTTGAGCAGCAGATGTGATTCTCAAGTGTGTCCTCTGTTGCTCGGAAATGGAATGACAAAGCCTCAGAAGAGGTTTTTGCCTCGCAGGCATATAGTCCCATACCCTGTTCTCGGGCTAACCTTGCTCACCAACCGCTCGGTTTTCTTCTTCTCTTTCCCGCTCTCTCATCCCTCTCTTACTCTCTCATCCTCTGACAACAAAGGCACCGGAGTAAAGAGAGCGCGCGAGAGAGACCTTGGGCAGGTCACTGAGCTGAGATGGAAAGGTTGTTAGTCCCTTTGCGTCTCTCCACTTGTGAACTTTAGGAATCTTGTATGAAAAGCATGGCCTTCAACTGTATTGATCTCCAACGCAAAAGAAAAAAAACCCCTATCCTCTGTCCGGGGAGACATAAGTGAGTCCGGGCCCACTTTCGCTGTTATGCTTTCTGACTGCTTTAATGTTTAATTCAGCTGAGCGTGATATTTTGAAGTGTTTTTCTTTTTTTTTTCTTCTTTTTTTTCCGGGGTTGGAATATTTACTGGGCTCGGAGATACCACTTCATTTTGCGTCGTTACCCGGCGCTCCTTAATTGAATGAGTTGAAGCGTTTGCGAAAGATCTGATTGAATTATTACTTGTTCTCTCTTCTGTTTTTTGTTGTATTATTTTTTTTTTTTCTTTCCGAGCGCCCCTGCTTCGCTGAACAGCGATAAATTAAAACAAGTTGTTGAATAAGACACGCACGCAAAATAAATGAGTTGTCTGGCGGTAGCTCTCGCTATCCTCCTTTCCTCCCCTACACGACGAATTCAGTCTGCAGATACGCCTTCTGGTCCGGGCACTGAGAGATGTAATTGGGTAGAAAACATTAGCCGCTTTGAACTAATGATTAACGCTTCTTTGAAGTCGAAAAGATGATGATTTATCCTGTACGGCTGCGAAGAGCGGCTTTGTGTCGGCTCCAGACGTTTGTAGTCTTCCCTCATTGAGTTTGTTTACTTTAAAGCGCCGCGCGCCGTTGTTCACTCGTGAACATTTGATCATCTGTAGCCGGGATAATGAATCATAGGCCTGCATCTCCTTCGGGCTCGCGCTTGCAACGTTCAAAACACCTGCCCGAGTCGCTCGCCGACAAAAACACGACACAACAACAGGAAAGATTCCGAAACTGTTAAGCGTTCAAACAACAGGCAGCTGTAATCGGCAGGATTATGCCCCCATCTTGTCTCCACCGCGCTCAGACGAGCCCGTCGCCGGAGCCGTCCTGACGAAACCTGATTGAAAGAGGCCGACGGGTCTTTGTGGACTCGTGGCGAGCGGAGAGGGAGATGTTAGAGGTAATTGTGTCTCGCTGGCACAATAGAGCAGGGCTGCTGTGTGTGCTTTTATTTGCCTCTGGCGCGACTGTGGGAGGAGAGGGCGTTCCACTTGGGGCCGAGGATTAGCCCTCGCAGCACAAAAAGCTATCTCGCTCCAGCCGCCAGCCGCTACTGCCTGCTCGGCAGATCACTTCTATATGACCGGCGGACTGCTGTGTGTCACCTGGCTTGATCTTGTGCCCACAGAATACTCGCAGCAGCTCAGCGGCAGGAGGTAATAGCTGCCCAGCACCGCCTACACTGGGTCGGATATGTTATCAAGAGAGCTGTCTTCCTCCGCACATGCAGCGCCGTCATGTATAGCATTCAGCTGGAATCATTACTAAGGCCAAGTGAGATTAGACCTGACAACCTGGAAGATGATGCTGCTGATTACAACAGATATATGGGACAAGCATTGTAAAGGAACGCAGGGCAGAACAAGCATCCCAGGAAGAAAACATCTAAGGTGTCTCCATCCATCCTTCACCCTAGTAACAAATAAAGAAGTAACAGTCTATATGTATATATGCATCCATTATCTTCCACTAGTCACGGTCGCGGCAGGGTTGGAGCCAATCCTACCGTCACTGGGCCAAAGGCGGGGTACACCATGGACAGGTCACCAGTCCATTGCATGGCCAACACACACTCAGAGTGACTGATCAACCTAACATGCATGTGTTTGGACTGTGGAAGGAAACCAGAGTACCTGGAGGAAACCCACTCAAGCACGGGGAGAACATGCACACTCCACACAGAACAGCCTGGACCGGGAATCCAACCCAGATAGTCTTGCTGTGAGGCTACAGTGCTAACCTGCTGTAGTGCTATGTAACTGTAGTGCTATGGAGTGGTGGGCACGAGACCTCCTACTGCATAACACCTTACAGCACCACGTCACACATCAACAATCATGGGTTGTCTATTAGCTGTAAGAAGATCCAAGCTTAGTTATCCCAGGATGGACATCATGGCAGAGGGTGAGAAGAGAGAGAACAAGACGTTGTCAGAGAAAGCGAGTGACCGAGCAAGAGAGCAGACAAGAAGACTATCTGTTGGACTGGCGTTTACTAATTCATGTACAGCCATATGTATTCACTGCATCACCAATGAACAGCACAAAAAGTATTTATCAGTCTGATTGTTCGCTGTTTGCTCAGAATAAAACGAATGTATTTCACATCTCGATCATGTTTATCTCATGGTGCTCATGCTAAATAAATCAGTAGATAAAAATAAATTAATTAATTAATGAATAAATAAATAAGCATGTTTGATATCTGATTAAGAAAGATTACATTCGCTTTATCGAATAACGTAATATATTGTATATGCAGTGAAGGAAACTGCAGATGGCAAACAAAAAGTATAAAAACACCACTTCAAACGGAACACACATACATAATATATAACTCATAAATATATTACCATGTTAAATTATTATATATCATTATACACTATAAAAGGTATAGTTTTGTACATGGTTGTCTCTTTACATTAATACATAAATAAATGTTTGTGAACATCAGTGATCTCTCTTAGGGAAACAAGTCTTGCAGTTAAAACGTAGCTGAGAAGCTTTAAGACAAAAAGTGGATTCCAGATACAGTGTTGAATAACAGGCCAGGATCAACACCAGAGGAAGGCAAGTAAACACCATAAGGGACATGAAAGAGGACAATCGTGAATGTAGCGAAGTCAAAAACCATAAATAGCAACTGGGTGAATAAAGTTTGAAGAGGCAGTGCAAAAACATAGATGCAAGAAATGGTCAGTACATGAGAATATAGAGGACAAAGTATACAATACTTGGCAACGATGATTGGTAGACCTCGGGTAAGTAGGTGATTGATAGACCCAGGGTAAGAAGGTGATTGGTAGACCTGGGTGAAGTAGGCGATTGGTAGACCTAGGATAAGTAGGCGATTGGTAGACCTAGGATAAGTAGGTGATTGGTAGACCTAGGATAAGTAGGCGATTGGTAGACCTAGGATAAGTAGGCGATTGGTAGACCTAGGATAAGTAGATGATTGGTAGACCCAGGGTAAGTAGGTGATTTGTAGTCCATGGGGAAGTAGGTGATTGGTAGACCTAGGATAAGTAGATGATTGGTAGACCCAGGGTAAGTAGGTGATTTGTAGTCCATGGGGAAGTAGGTGATTGGTAGACCTAGGATAAGTAGGTGATTGGTAGACCTAGGAGAAGTAGGTGATTGGTAGACCTAGGAGAAGTAGGTGATTGGTAGACCTAGGAGAAGTAGGTGATTGGTAGACCTAGGAGAAGTAGGTGATTGGTTGACCTAGGATAAGTAGGTGATTGGTTGACCTAGGATAAGTAGGTGATTGGTTGACCTAGGATAAGTAGGTGATTGGTTGACCTAGGATAAGTAGGTGATTGGTTGACCTAGGATAAGTAGGTGATTGGTTGACCTAGGATAAGTAGGTGATTGGTAGACCCAGGATAAGTATGTGATTGGTAGACCTAGGATAAGTAGGTGATTGGTAGACCTAGGATAAGTAGGTGATTGGTAGACCTAGGATAAGTAGGTGATTGGTAGACCTAGGATAAGTAGGTGATGGGTAGACCTTGGGGAAGTAGTTCATTGGTAGACCCAGGATAAGTATGTGATTGGTAGACCTAGGATAAGTAGGTTATTCGTAGACCCAGGGTAAGTGGGTGATTGGTAGACCTAGGGGAAGCAGGTGATTGGTAGACCTAGGATAAGTAGGTGATTGGTAGACCTAGAATAAGTAGGTGATTGGTAGACCTAGGGGAAGCAGGTGATTGTAGGAGTCAATATATACTGTGGTTATTGTCTGCTTATCCAACAACCTCTTGCTGTTTCTCATACCTGAAAAGTTGCCTATAGGTGCATATACATCAGAAGACGGGTACACAAGCGGAGTGCCTGAGGTTAGGTCTAGCACTGTGTTGGCTTTGGTTTCAGTACAGCGAGTGAGCTTGTTTGTAGAAGTGGGTTGCATTTCCTAAAGGAAGCAGGTTTCAGTAAACACACACACACAGGCTTTAAATGAATGATAGATGGGCAAGCAGATGTCGGTGGCATGCGGGACAGGACTGCAACGGAGTGACCTTGGCCCACACTGACAGGCATCATCATCACTGTGATATCGCACACACACACACACACACAGTAGGAGTGGTGGAAGAGGACAGGCAGCAGATGCAAGCAGAAGCCGACTGAGTGGACAACATTCACAGCTGTCTGTATGATATTTTCACTCACTTGTCCGGCCCAGTAATGGAGCTACTTCTGTCTTACTTAGCCAGCTTTTCTGAAAGAGTTCATTCTTTGCACTTTATCCTCATTCATGCTCTACTCATCCGTCTTCAACCCTCCTAGGTGGTGGGTGCATCTTAAAGGCCAAGCACCAGTTATGAAAATGTCAAACACATAAATACAGCAGAATCTGAGATCCTAACTTTTTTTTTTTACAAAGAAATACAGCTTAAAAGACTTTTTAGCTCTGCCTGCTGTTCGGAACCTGCCATAGACGTTATACACGTGACATAGGTGGTAGATGCACTTACAGTAATGGATGTAATTGGATGTACAGTGGAACCCCCAAAAACAAACGGCCCAAAGACCCCCAAGTATCCAGAAAGTGGACTAAACCTGTTAACTTTAAACGGGCACATTGGAAAGGACCATCCTCTCACTCTGTCATCTGTAGTGATCATTTCACGTCTGAAGATTATCACAACTATGGGACGTAGGCTTACACGACGACTGGATCTTAGGTCTGGCGCTGTTCCAACAATATGGGCATGTAAGGAAACCAGCGAGAGGTGTTTAAGAGCAGTGGGGAACCGTCATGACCCTCTACGCCCTCTCAGAGGGCCTAAAATATTCTTAACACACACACACACACACACACACACACACACACCTACATACATATAATTTTATTTAATCTACTTACAGTTTGACAATTAACATCTAAACAATTACAAAAATATAGACAAATAAATTATTCAAACGTTACTATTCAATCTGTGTTGGAATGTGAGGGGTTAAGTGGAAGCCTGTGAGTCTGTGTCTCCCCCTATAAGGACTGTGATGCCTCCGCAGAATGTTGGTGATCGGTGGTCCCGCTGTTTATTTACAAAGGGGGCCAGGAAGTTAAAATTCAGCTATACCAATTTTAAATAACAGTAAAACTGACCAATCATATCTTTCCTCTAAGTGGGCGGGCTTAACTGTATGATCATTTTCGCTAGCTGGAGAAACAGCTAGCTAGTGCTAGGCTACCACTGCTAGCCAGTTTGCTGAGTCGCGATGAAGGCCCGTGTCCCGCCCCCAACCTGTCAAAACCACCCCCTCTGAAAACTCTGAGAGAGCAGCCGACGGTACTGAACTTCGCATGCGAGCTAAAATATCAAATTTCGAGAGAAGAAAAGCATTAAAGAAGGAAAAAAGACAGTTTGAGCGTGTTTATGAAAATTGCGTGTGCAGCTACTCTTTCTGTGCCCACAAGTTTCACATTTACGCTCATGAATGAAACATTATCGTGCACAAATTATTAGGAGAATCTTATTTTGATTAAGAAGTTGTCTATGTTGTACAGATGTTATTGTTTGTTGCATTTCTGTCGTCTGATTTTTTGTTTCTTGACTTGCAGTTTATTAGGAGAGGAAACATTTTTAACATTTTTTTTTTCAGACAGTCATAGGGGGGTTGGGGGGGTTGGGGGAGAGGGCGGAGGCTTAAGGGTCACGGTTCGCTACTGCTTGGAGGTAAACCAGGTAAGCGCAGATACTTCACCTGCTTTAGCTGATGGTAGCTAACATTAGCTTTACTTGCTAAATTCATTGGCTCAAGTTATGCTAAGCTAACGTAGTTGAGTTATGAAGATTTATAGTGTTGTATGAGTGTGAGTTTCACTTTGATCATATTTTACAACAATAACTGTACCTCTATATCTGGGTTTAGCTGGTTGCTAGGCTGTTATGAATAATGTTGGTTATTTAGCTAGATACTGTTTACACTCAGGATGAGCTGCTGTTGTGGGTGTGGTTTGACTAAAAGTATCAGGACTAAGTGATATGGTGGTCTATTTCTACATTACAGCTCTTTCAAATCTAAATTCAGAAATATCATCAGAATCTGAAGAAGCAGCACTGGAAAATTTGCAGTCCCAGTCAGTCATAATGGTGTTTTACTGCAGCGTTGTTGTCCACCAGTGACATCATACAGTAGCGTATAGGAATTTTTGTAGCGAGCTCGAGTTTTTCCCATCAGTTTAATTAAAATCGTCTATTTTAAAACAAATTAAGCAGAGAATTTCATTTTAAGTTATGTTTATATATTTTCAGTATCTAAACCAATGTGAAATTACCAGGGTTGTCCGTAAGTGGTGCTTAGCCTTTAAACACCTCTCACTCATAGCTCATTAATAGAACACATTTAGTAAAGGCCATATGTATAATATACTGCTTGAATGCATTGCTTAAAAAGACTGTAGTTGTAGTTAATAGTGAATACAGCAACAGTGGAAGTGATAGCTTTAAAAAGATATGATGAAGCCAAACTCCACAGGTCAGTAAAACAAGATGCGCCATTTCCATTGCTAGCCTTTAGGGAAGCGGAGATGGTATGTATCTTGCAAATCCTAATTAGACTTAATCACATCCTGGGCAGCTTGCCAAGACACTTGCTTATGGTGGAGAAGCAGAGGAATGTACTACACCGTTATGCTTCCTTGCCAACCACACATGGCTTTTCAGACTGTTTTTAAAGCTGAGATAGCGAGTTGATTTTGGGTGGTATTTGGAGCTGGGATGTTGCCTGATGGGTGGTCAGAGGTGGGTGAAATCACTTTGGTCAATGGAGAAGGGACTGCTGAGTGTTTTGCTTTTTGAATCAAGGCAAGTTTTTAACTTTTTGTTATAAAATGAAGACTAATCTGTTACTCACGAATGCTGACATCACAGCTGAACGTTCTGATATGTGGATCATCTCTGTGGCTTAAACCATTCTGAAGTTATGAAGGCTGGAAGACAACTATGCATTTGCCTGATCTAAGGGTTAATGTTGAAATGATTAAAACAATGAAAGCAAGTATTTTCATTATTTCGTGCTGAGCTGCTTCATCATTTGAATGAAGACTTTCACTTGCCTGTTTCGTCCGCCTACTGTAAGAGCTATTTACCCCCAACCTTCGTCCTGCCCACCATCTCACTTCTGTCCGCGATCGTGACTTGCAGGATATGGAGGGTTATTCCCGGCCCACTTGTCCTTACAGGCCTCATCTGCGCAAAAGGTCAGAAGGTCAAGAGACATGTCTAAGCCCCCCAGCGACTGGATAATCTTCTCCGCCCACTCCGACACCTGCTGGTTTAATTGGCCGACAGGAGCCATGGAAGGAGGGGCCAGGTGGTAAAGTGAGGCTGATTAGCGAGTCCCCAGCTCTCTGAGAGCAATTATTTCCAGATATCAAAGAAGGAAATGAGCCACATTAATATCTCAGCACCTGATTCCTCTTTCGAACTCATACATTTTCCGAACAAGCGTCCTCAGGAGAGCCTCCACTTTCTTTTTTTTTTCTTCCTCTCCTTTTTTTTCTGGACTGAGATGAGCTAATAAAAGTTTCAGAGTCTTGTACGGAATGTTGTATATCACTTCCCCGCTGAATCCTGTCTGACTCAACATCCCCACATTTTGATTTCCGTCCAAGAAATCCTCCCCTCCCTCCCTCCCCTCTCCTCCCCTCCCCTCTCCTCCCCTCCCCTCCCCTGCGAGGTTGAGCGATGTTGCTCCATAAGTGAGGAAGTTCTCCAGGCAAATGACTTTCATTAAAATGCAATCGAAATGGAGCCCCACTCCATTTCCAGGAGAAAAAAAAAGAAAGGGCCCTGTCTCTGCACAATCCAGTGAGTCATAAATACTGTCCCCGGGCCAGCGGCATTAGTTAACAGCCGCCTAATAAAATAATATAGCGACGCTGTGACCCGATCGGGAGAAAGGATGATGCTGATCCTTGAAGTATCGAAGGAAAATTCCCAGAGTCGCGATCCCGAGTAGCATTTGTTCAAATCAAAGAGCCCACTCTCTTTCTTAGAACAGGTCATTCGAGACAGCATTTATTTCCCACAGAGATAGAAAAGGGGAGAGGTACTGCTGAAGCTCCGTAAGCTGGAGTATACATATGAAATCATCGGAATTAAAATGAAGGCTGCCAATCATGGGAATACCTACGGTTTGATTTAATTAGGACATCATTTTAATGCTGATGAGAATAAAACCTAAGCTCATGTTAGTATTTAGAACTTACTCCTTAAGCTCCTTTGTTTGCTACTCATGTCACAAAGTACAGCCATCGGTTACCATGCATACCGAGCGGTCTTTCCATTCTGGATTTGATCTGGTTTGACCTGTTTTTCTATTTCTCTGTTGTTTTGATACTGTTCCTTATTTGGTTGTCTTTTGGTTTTGATATCTGTAGCGTTTGATCAGTTACAGCAGCTTTACACTTGGGTTCAAACGTCTGCAACTTGTATGACTAAATACTGTATTTATTTTATTAACCCTTGGAGCCCTACATGATTTGGTATTCTGCTCAAGTACAGCTTCCAGTCACAGGAATACCTATGGTTTGATTTAATTAGGACATCATTTCAATACTTATGATAATCGTACCCAAGTTTATATGACTAATTAGAACTTAAGCTCCTTTGTTTGCTACTCATGTCGCAAAGTACAGCCTTCGGTTACAAAGCATACCGAGCGGTCCCATCACTGATTTGATTTGATTTGACCTGTATTTCTATTTCTCTTGTTGTTGCCTCTGCGTCAGTCTTGCCCATGTACCT
This sequence comes from Megaleporinus macrocephalus, assembly GCA_021613375.1. NCBI lineage: Eukaryota > Metazoa > Chordata > Actinopteri > Characiformes > Anostomidae > Megaleporinus > Megaleporinus macrocephalus. The sequence goes on from CM038702.1 coordinate 9,880,314, forward strand.
GGTTACGATCACCTGGGTCTTGACCTGGCCTGTATTTATGACTACACTTTTGGATTTTACACTTCATAAATAAAGTTGACCAACCTTTGCAAGTTCTACGACTAAATACTGTATTTTATAACCCTTAGAGCCCTAGGATGACTTTAGGCTATTGTTTTGGTATTCTGCTTAAGTACAATTACCAATCACAGAGTACCTATGGTTTGGTTTAATTAGAACATAATTTTATTGCTGATGAGACTCGTACCAAGGCTCATGTTAGTATTTAGAACTTACTTCTTAAGCTCCTTTGTTTGCTACTCATGTCACAAAGTACAGCCATCGGTTACCATGCATACTGAGTGGTCTTTCCATTCTGGATTTAATTTAGTTTGATCAGTTTTTCTATTTCTCTGTTATTTTCATACTGTTCCTTATTTGGTTGTCTTTTGGTTTTGACCATCACTTGTTGTCTCTGCATCCATCTTGCCCATGTACCTGTTTCTGATCACCTTGTTTTGACCCGGCCTGTATTTCTCACTACTCTTTTGTATTTACCCTTCATAGATAGATATCTGCAGCATTTGATCAGTTACAGCAGCTTTACACTTGTGTTCAAACATCTACAACTTGTATGACTAAATACTGTATTTATTTTATTAACCCTTAGAGCCCTACATGTTTTGGTATTCTGCTCAAGTACAGTTACCAGTCACAGGAATACATATGGTTTGATTTAATTAGGACATAATTTTAATGCTTATGATAATCGTACCCAAGTTTATATGACTAATTAGAACTTAAGCTCCTTTGTTTGCTACTCACGTCGCAAAGTACATCCTTCGGTTACAAAGCATACCGAGCGGTCATTTCCATCACTGATTTGATTTGGTTTGACCTGTATTTCTATTTCTCTACAATCACCTGGGTTTTGAACCAGCCTGTCTTTATGACTACTCTTTTGGATTTTACTCTTCATAAATAAAGTTGACCAACCTTTGCAAGTTCTACGACTAAATACTGTATTTTATTAACCCTTAGAACTCTAGGGTGACTTCGTGCTATTGTTTTGGTATTCTCAAGTACAATAAACAATCACAGAAATACTTATGGTTTGATTTAATTAGGACATCATTTCAATGCTGATGAGAATCGTAGCCAGGCTCATGTTAGTATTTAGAACTTGCTGCTTAAGCTCCTTTGTTTGCTACTCATGTCGCAGTACAGCGATTGGTTATGAAGCGTACCGAGTGGTCTTTTCATCGCTGATTTGATCTGGTTTGACCTGTTTTTCTATTTCTCTGTTGTATTGATACTGTTGCTCATTTGGTTTTCTTTTGATTTTGACCATCACCTGCTGTTGTCTCTGCATCCATCTTGCATCATGTACCTGTTTCTGATTACCTTGTTTTGACATGGTCTGTATTTATGACAACTCTTCATAGATAGATATCTGCAGCGTTTGATCAGTTACAGCAGCTTTACACTTGTGTTCAAACATCTGCAACTTGTATGACTAAATACTGTATTTATTTTATTAACCCTTGGAGCCCTACAGGCTTTGATATTCTGCTCAAGTACAGTTACCAGTCACGGGAATACCTAAGGTTTAATTTAATTAGGACATCATTTCAATGCTGATGAGAATCGTAGCCAGGCTCATGTTAGTAATTAGAACTTGCTGCTTAAGCTCCTTTGTTTGCTATTCATGTCGCAGTACAGCGATTGGTTATGAAGCGTACCGAGCGGTCATACCCATCGCTGATTTGACCTGGTTTGACCTGTTTTTCTATTTCTCTGTTGTATTGATACTGTTGCTCATTTGGTTTTCTTTTGATTTTGACCATCAACTGCTGTTGTCTCTGCATCCATCTTGCCCATGTACCTGTTTTTAGTTACCTGGGTCTTGACCCGGCCTGTATTTATGACTACTCGTTTTGATTTTACTCTTCATAAATAAAGCTCATCTTTTTCTTAATATCTGCACAGGTTTGACCAGTTGACCAACTTCTGCAACTTGTATGACTAAATACTGTATTTTATTAACACTTAGAGCACTAGGGTGACTTTGTGCTATTGTTTTGGTATTTGGTATACATCATTTTAATGCTGATGAGAATCAAACCTAAGCTCATGTCAGTAATTAGAACTTGCTACTTTGTTTGCTACTTCAGTACAGCCATCAGTTACAAAGCGTACCGAGTGGTCATTGCTGATTTCTGGTTTGACCTGTTTCTCGTTTTGTTGACTGTGGCTTTGCATTTTTGATAGTCATTTAGTTTTCAGCCTCTCTTGTTGTTGCCTCTGCATCCATCTTGCCCATGTACCTGTTTCTGGTGACCTCAGTTTTGACCCAGCCTTTATCTAAAGACTACTTATTTGTATTTACCGTTTATAGATAGATATCTGCAGCGTTTGATCAGTTACAGCTGCATTACACATGTTCAAACATTTGCAACTTGTATAACTAAATACTGTATTTATTTTATTAACCCTTGGAGCCCTACATGTTTTGATATTCTGCTCAAGTACAGCTTCCAGTCACGGGAATACCTACGGTTTGATTTAATTAGGACATAATTTTAATGCTGATGAGAATCGTAGCCAAGCTCATATTTGCAATTAGAAGGTATTAGTGCTGTGAACTGTGAATAAATGAGAAAATCTGGGCAGAAACTGTGTTACTGATTTGTGAGCAAGGAATAAATGTCATTTTTCTGATAAACCGCTTCACAGAGAAGATATCAGGAGATTCCGGAAAGAGCACCTCCGAGGGGACACAAGGATATTGGGCTTCTGCCCAGTGACTTCCCTTTGATTTATTCATCAGAGAAGGTCTTATCCTGTCCAATTAAAAACATTTTTTTGTCAACTGCAAGTATGCATTTGGTCAGGCATTACCTTTAAAGGAGAAACCCTGTCAATCTGCTTAAATTACAAGGTAGAACAGCCACACAGTGCAACAGGACCCACATAGACATGTCATAGCATGTTAATAATAGATTCATAATATACTGAGCCAGCTGGAATCATTATTTGCAAGATAATGTTAGATGTTTTAGGGAGTGATGCTGCATTGATATAAGAGGGGGCGTAAACAGAGCCAGAATTTATAACACTGTTACAAATTGAGCTTCATTCACATGTAACTAGGACTTATTTAATGTATAACACAAGCTGATCATCTTCATCAGCAAAGGAAAGAAAATGTATTAACTATTATCTGTGGCAAATTATTAACCCTCCCCTGATTCTTTCAGTAAACGCTCTTTTCAGGCCAGTGAACAGTCAATAGGTTTGCAAAATTAGTTACAGTTACTAGTTACTTCTTTCAAAAGTAATTGGATTTATTTACCAAATACTGCATGTAAATGTGTTTATTTTAATTTATTCAACTTTCCAAGCTTCTCCTTGTGGAAACAACCCAGTATTATTTACAGTTCTCATCTAATACCTGCTTTGACTGCTCAGTACTTCATTAAGCTAAATCAAGATTGCTGCTGAAGGAACTGAACACATTCATACAATGTCTGGGGCATCCAGGAGAAATCTGGAACTACACTTTGTTCTTCAAACTGGAGCTCAAGATATGATCTACTTCTCTCACAATAAGATATTTATGCTTCTTTGTATTGTATGTATGATTATTTACATCTGTTCTAATGATATCTGGTGTTCTTACTGGTGAAAATACACTTATTGATAAGATAGAGGCTTTTAAATAATCAGCTTAGGTGCTAAAGACTAAGCACAGTGCAGAACTATCTAGATGCAGGTAATGGCTCAGGGTGAATTATTAGCAAAAGCATTCCAAAGGTAATACGATCAGTAATCGTATTTGTAATATTTTACCTCTTAGCTGTCACCAGCGGTGGTTCTAGAACATTTGTAGCAGCAGAGAGTTTCAGGAGGGTGGCAGGGTGGCAGTATGAGTGTTGGAAAGCTGCTCTGCCAATCACCAATTCTTGTTCCCTTCTCTCCTGGAAGCCAGTGACATGGTGGAGGTTTTGGGGTGTTTACATCTCGGACAGGTATGGCCACCCCTTTTGTGCCTTTTCCCAAGGTTAGGCCTGTAATAGCATGCCCAAACTCAAAGGGGGTACTGTTCCCACGTACAGTTGGCTACTGGCATGAGCTCGCGCTTATCAAAATGGTAGAACTCAAGTTTTGTTTGTGTGCAGTCAGAATTACTGTATGTACTACTGACACAGCGTAACAGAGGCTGGAATGCAGGAGAGCTTCTTTCTGCCTCACTCAAAGATTTTCATACTGATCAATGCCTGGTCCTCAAGGCTCGCTAGTCTACTACGCCTCTCCACACCACAATGCCTATCTTGCCGACTTGCTAGTGCTCGCTTGCTTGTGTTGCAAATGAGACGATCGTAACTGCTCTGAACAACGAAACAGACAACGTTTTTTTGGTTTGTGGGAACCGAATTCTAAAGTTTCAAGCTTTTTAATGATTCACTGCATCACTGACTAGATGCATAAAACCCGGATGACAGACGTGTTCCCTCACTAATAGAGTGACATACACTTCTGTTCAAAAGTCTGGGGCACTAATTGTTTATAAGGCTTTATCTTATCAATAATTATATTTTCACCAGTAAGAACCCCAGATATGATTAGAACAGATGTAAATAATCATAAATACAATACAAAGTAACATGAATATCTTATTGTGAGAGAAGTAGATCATATCTTGAGCTCCAGTTTGAAGAAGAAAGTGTAGTTCCAGATTTCTCCTGGACGCCCCAGACATTGTATGAATGTATTCAGTTCCTTCAGCAGCAATCTTGATTTAGCTTAATGAAGTACTGAGCAGTCAAAGCAGGTATTAGATGAGAACTGTAAATAATACTGGGTTGTTTCCACAAGGAGAAGCTTGGAAAGGGTTAAATAAATACAGTGATGTATGTAAAAGCACTACTTACTCTATTAATACTGTTTAAATATTTAAGAAATAAAGTGTTCTGCTGAGAAAATAAAAGCTCCATGTCTGGAAAAATATATATTTTAATATAGAAATTTTCTAAAACCTCTGCATATATTTCCCCACATGACATTTTGGTAGAAATAAGCAAAAATAAATTCTATGTGTAGGCACTGATAATTGTTTTATATTTGTCATGTGCCATGTATATATTAGATTAAATTTGAGCAGGTGGGGGGGGGTAATGAATTTGTACACAAGCAATGCATGTCATGTCACTGAGACCTGTATATAAAGTGTTTTGATAAGCAACCAAAAGCTTCCTGTCTGGAAAAATCGCTTTCTTTATATATATATATATATATATATATATATATAAATAAACAAACACTCAAGCACTCAGCTATGCAGTCATGTTACTTTATAACTCGATACATCCAACAATGGCATTAAGGCACATTCATACACTGCGCCTATGCTCATATGTGCTTTTGGTCCTCAGACTCCAGCCTTGGCCTCAGTAACACACTGTTCCCGGAGCCAGTGCTGCAGAGTGTTCTGTTCTGTGTGCTGTCGGGATCCTTACCCGACACCTCCAAACCTCCTTCCTCGGTAGACGTACAGAGAAATATTCAGCAGTCTTCGGTGAAGGTATGCAGAGAATGAGAATTGGAGAATAACCTTGGGGATGGCATGCGTTTTGTTACATAAGAGGATTGAGGGCACGGCTAAAGGTTAAGCACACTATTACAAGCGCAAATACGCCTCCGGATCATTGGGCGTACGGCGTTCGTAGATTTATCTCGGGGGTCAAACCAACGGTAGAAAGAGTCCAGAGCGAATTAGTTCAGTGTTTGGTCATTTGTATTGCTTGCATATGACTCGCTCATCCAGTTATGACTCCAGGTTAATAATTTCTTAGGAAATACTAAAGAAGACAGCCAGCCAAGTCCTATTGAGCCACGGAAGAAGCTTGCCCGCCTTGTCTACTGAGCCAACCATAGATTTCTTGCTGTTTGTTTGTTGGGGAAACGGCGCCTTGGGGAGAGCTCTCTACCGCAGTTTTAGAGGTGTCTCATACCTCATGCCCCACCATTGACCAGCCTATGACCTACAATCGAACATGCCGGGCCGAGCGTTGCAGCAGCGGCGCAGATAGGAAATAAATTGCATTGTTCTTCGGGGAGGCTAATATGTAGTTTGTTATGCTTTGTTGAGCTCCAAGAGCAAGATTTTCTCGGCCCCGTAGAGTAATGCCGCACTTACGACTCTTTCCATGCATCTAAGTGATGAATGAGTCTGAATAAATACCAGTGAGTGGGCGTGGGGTTTGTGTTTGGCAAACGACAGCGAGAGGGCTTCTTTGTTTCATTTTTCGAGATTGATGCAGTTAATATGGGATATGCATCTCAAACCCGGCCCACGTCAGCGCACTAAAACTGAAAAAGGAGGGCCGCTATCATCGCGAGGGCTCTCCTAAGAGAAACGCTTCTATTTACATCGACTTCTCCCCCACAAACACTTGTAGAGGATGTAGCTGTCGGGTAATGTAGGGCAGTTATTAAGCGCTGTTACAAGAACATACGGCCTTATCCGGCGCGCTGTCTGGCCGAAGTTGAGACTGCTCTACATCTAAATAGAATCTGTGAGAGCTTGTCACTCTGTTTGGAGAGAGGACAGTGGAGGACGTTGCGCGCGAGTACTTGTTTTTTTTTCAGGCCGCAGTCTCGAGGGAGCTGGGTAAAAATATGCCTCGGCGTAAAAGGGCAGAATTATTAGGGACACACTGGGAAACGGAAGCAGAAGTGCAGGCACCTGTTGATTAATAGATGGCGTTTATTTTTGGACTCGCTTCGGGCTGGGGCGTCACCGTAAAACGGAGGGTAGGGGAGCCCTCAGCTTTAATGGGCACCCGGCCAGGTAGCTGTGAAACGCTGGACGGTAACATATGGCCACTACTGAAACACAAGCTTGGGTTGAGTTTTGGACATGATTTGAAAATGAGTGACATTGCGTGACAGTTTTATTGATGAAGTCTGGTTCCACTGTCTTACATTAGAAGAAAAAATGAGCTTTATTATCAGAAAATGTATCATTTTACAGATACACGGCTGGGATATGGTTATTACCTGAAGAAACATGCATGTTTTAATCTTTTGTATTGTTTTTATTATTGATTGTTTTTTCTTATCATCTGCTGTATCCCGCCAATTCCAGCATCATTGGGTGAGTCCAGTTCAGTCCATTGCATGGCCAACACACACTCACATCTATGGCAATTTAGAGTGACCGATCAACCTAACATGTTATTCATAGCTACAGACGATGTTAGACCAGCTGTATGCTGTGCACCAAAGCCTAGCATCACCATTAACGTTATTATGATGGACTCAATCCATTAGTGAACTTGACTTTAAGTGACTTACATGCTTATTTGAAAAATAGCACCTTATGTCCACCTTTCTCACTCGCTTTTCACACCCATGCGTCTCCCACGTTGGACCTGAGTCTTGCACTGTGAGTCTCATATGATGGGAAAGCTTTCCTTCCAGTTTTGGTGCTGCTAAAAACCAAACATAGCTACAGAGCCCCACACGACAGCAGCACAGCCAATCACACTGGCCATATGTGTAAGGCGGGACTCGAATAGAGAACATGATTTAACTCTTTCTGTACCTCTAGGTTAATAGACATTGACAGATCTTTTTTTCAGAGGGGATCAAATTATTGGTGGGGACAATTCAATAATCGCTGTATATTGGAGGGGACACGCCACTTCCGTCCATGCTAATTCTATGCCCTTGGGCCTCAGTGCTAACCACTACACCACCTGTTTTTATTTATTTTATTCTTTATTGTATTTATTAATTTTCCAAAATTTCAGCATATACTCAGTACATTTCCCATACCTGCTGTTTTATTTTTTAATAGATTTCCAACATTTATAAGATTAAGCAAATTAACAGTAATTGTGCATTAAATTTCCAGATGTGTGTTCTTTCTAGAGAATTTCTACTTAATAAAGTTCACATATAGTTCATAAAGTCATGCATGTTTATTCAGCTTGCTTTAGTCAATAATGTTGTTGCATTCTCTTGTAAAGTTGCTATTATTTTTTACAACAATAATATATAAGCTTATCTTTTCAGCCTTTTAATATTTAGTTATTATTTATGTAAGTGTATTGCAGTTGTTTTTCTGCATTGCATAACTAATTTAATATTTAAATAATATTAAGTCATAGCTAACCACTACACCACTGTGCCGCCTGTCATAGTATATAGATAATCTAAAATGAAATTAAAATTAATTAAATCCAAGAATGCTTTAGCCTAAAAAGACATTACACTTACAATCATGCACAAAAGTTTAGACCTCCTCTACAGAGAACACAATTAATAGACTATAACTGTTTATTTACGAAGTATGGCTTAAAAATAGATACAGAAAATGTACCTTGTGCAAAATGCAAGGCATATTTTGAATAATACTTTTTTAAAAAACTAAAATATCAACTGATTGTGAAGAAATAGCAGTTTTAATGATATGTCTAAAAAGTCTATGTATGGTGTTCAGAGATATCTACTGAAGTTAGCAAGCTCTGACCAGTCCTGCCTCATAATACCACTTGAAGAGGTGATAGTGAGTCACTGTGTCACTAGAGTTTAGCTAAATAAGTATAAACATGAATGGATGAAGAAGTAGTGCTGGCCCAATGCCATAACCTAACCTCCTACCAATCAAGGTTCTGCAAGGTTAGATCACTTGATATAAATATAATACATGTGCATATATATGTACTGTTAAAGGACTGACCACCAGGGCCCCCTGTCACCTGGCACCAACCAGTTCTTCTCTCCATTCGTGCCATTTGCTACATCCCTGACTGCATCGCTGTATCATCCAGATGTAGCACCTGTACAGTTTCTAAAGCTCTTATCTTCAGACTTTAGTTTAATAAACTGTAACTACTGCTCAACCAGAGGAGGATGGGTCTCTGCTTGTGAATCTGGTTCCTCCCAAGGTTTCTTCCTCCAGTTGAGGGAGTTGTTCTTGCCACCATCACCTCTGGCTTGCTCACAGTAGATAAAGTGTTGTGACTTCATGTTTTCATGCTTTTAAACTCCTGTAAAGCTGCTTCTTTTGCTTATACAAATAAACTTGACTTGACATGACATGTATATTGTTGCTGTCCAAAGAAAACCACGTACCTCCATCTTGGTCAATTTTCATTTTTCTTCATCATTTGCACCCAACAGCTGCCTCCTACATTGTGTCAAAATTTTAGGATGAATGAACCAATAGAAATGCTCCAAAATTCTGGTTCCATTGACTTACATTAAAAGTAAAGAAGGTTTTTGTCCTCCCCTGTAAAGTTCAAATTTGACGTCTCGCCAGCGCATGGTTTGGCTAAGTGGAGAAGCTGGACATATCCTTGTGCAGGACGTAAATGAAGTGAATGTTAATACATTAAATATAACATTCAATCCAGTTTTCTCTGAAATGCAGAAGGTGCTGAAAGTGGATGTAGCAATAGCTGCTTTCTTATTATTTTTATTTTATTTTTATTATTTTTGGAACCGTTTTGGAACTGGGGTGCCTGCTGGGGGCCTATAATTAGCGCGTGGAACTTTCTGGATTTTCCCCACAGAGGATTTCCCAGCCCTATTCCCGAAGCACACAGCTGTGTGCGTTTGTATGCACACTCGTTTGGGAAAGAACCGGAAGAGTGAATGAAATCCGATTAGCAAGATTCAGCAGGAACCGTCAAGAGCATGATGAAGTGGTCCGAGTGCAGTTATTCACGCACACACACACTCATATACACACACACGAAAGAAAAATCAATAGGACTCGCCGACCATTTCTGTTCCTTTTGTCAAGTGAATTGTTTTTTAATTGCATGCAAAGCTAATGCAGGCGTCTGGCAGTAATATATTGAAGCGCTGCCTCTTTGGGGAGCCAGTACAATCCTTTATCACGCTTCTAAAGGCTGTCTCTGTCCTGCACAGCGAGCGAGGTGCTTATCCTCAGATGAATGGGCTGTATGCCATGTTTCTTTGCAGAGAACACAGCTAAGGGCAGACCGTCGAGTGAATACAGTCCAACGCTGATGTACAGAATCCACGACAATATCTATAATCAAGTTATCACCATAGCAACGCCCGTGTCTTCCAAACTTCAAGGTGAGACGAAGGCTCGAGATGTTTTCTGTAAAGCATTAAACTACCAGTGTTTAGAATCACTGCCAGCCAACATGCCCATGTGGCCCCTACATTGGTTAAAGCTGGCCTGCCAATTGGGTCCCCCTTTAGGCAACCCAGTTGGGGCCCACAAAGATTTGTCTATTGGCTCCATATGGGCCCCGTTTGTGTGTACCCATGTGAGCCACTAATTGGGCCAATCCAGGCTGCAATGGGGCCCATTTGAACAGTCATGCACTGGTCCCACAGTCAAAACAGAAATAACTATAACCCAGGTGGGATAACAAGTGTAGCCGAACTGGGCCCCAAAACAGTGACACAAATGGTGCCCACAACTGGGATGAACTGGGACACACAATGGCGGCCTAACTCTAATAGTAATGGTGCGTTACCACAATGGCAACCAACTTAGGGGCCTAACAGGGTCCCAAAACTGTAACCCAGCTGGGCTCTTGAGCCCACAACTGTAGCCTAAGTGATGCCCACAGCTGTAAGCCAAATGTGCCCACAAACTGACCCAACCCGGACCCCATGAAAGCCCAAATGGAGCCTAAAGTAATAACCCAACTGGGGCCCATGTATCACCAATCAAAATGCCCACTGTAAGCACACATAAAACCCATACAGCCCAGATAAAACCCATATGGGGCCTGCATGGACATGTCGGCTGGGGCTGAGTTACCAATATGAACTTAGACAAGGTGATGCATGCACACACACACACACACACACACACACACACACACACACACACACACACACACACACACACACACAATCTCTGTTTGTACATTTACATAGAAAAAGACTGGGATGTAGAACAAACTCTGTAGCTACAACAGTATATAAAGTACATAAAGTAAATAATTAACATGCAACGCTCCATAGAGAGTTTTAAATTGTTATCCTCAGAACCTGTTCACACTGAGCCGTTGTTATTCTGGGCAATAAGGGGTGGTCGGGGGGTGGGGGGCTGAGCTCTGTGTTAATTGAATGCAGCGAAGTGCGAAGAGGAAAAGGTAGTAAAGGAGAAATTGGATATGGCTATGCTTCTAGAACAGTGCAGGTCTCCTACGCTCTGCCACATGGATGAGTAGAAGAGTAGATCAGTAGATTCATACATGTGTCATCGACTTGACGTGCTTTTTTTTTGTGTGCACATTCCTTATTTTCCCACCAAAATAATCTAACATATACATGACACATAACAAATTACTCAACAATAGCTCATCTACCTGCAACAATTATCAGTGCCTCCATATAAAACTCATTTAGCTTCTATCTGCCTAAGATGTCATATGGTGCAACCGTCCAAGCATATCCATTACTGTGCAAGTTCTGGCACTTTGGGACATTATTATATTTAGAAAGCCATTTTTTAATATATCCAGACATGAAGTTTTTATTGCTCAGTAAAATACATTATTTTTTAAATATTTAAATAGTATTAATACAGTAAGTAGTGCTTACTTACGTCAGTGTGTTCATTTAACTGTCTCCAAGAATTATTATCAGTATTATTTACAGTTCTTATCTAACACCTGCTTTGATTGCTCAGTACTTCATTAAGCTAAATCAAGATTACTGCTGAAGGAACTGAATACATTCATACAATGTCTGGGGCGTCCAGGAGAAATCTGGAACTACACTTTGTTCTTCAAACTGGAGCTCAAGATATGATCTACTTCTTTCACAATAACATATTGTGAATTGTTTTGATGCTTATTTACATATTCTATTCTTTTTTCACTGTTATTTTGATTCTCAACTCTTTTTTATGTGGTGCAGTGGTGGGCTGAAGGTTAGGGAACCAGCCTCATGATTAGAAGGTCGCCAGTTTGATCCCCTAAACAGGCAGGACAGAACTGAAGTGCCCCTAAGCAAGACAACTAACCCCCCCAACTGCGCCCCCATTGCTGTGGATGAGGCTCCCACCAGTGTGTGCATGTAAGTGTGGGTGTTTCACTGCATGGATGGATTAAATGAGGAGGTCGAACTTCTCTGTATGCCAACACAAATGATACATAATTCTAAGTTTAAGCGTATTAGGATTGGAAGTCTAGCCAGACGTGAGCTCTGTTAATTTTATTGTTTAGCCACATACAATTCAACTATTTGAAAAGTTTTAAATATAGGTATCTGTCTATCAATAATCTTTGACTGTATTCCACTATTTGGGGTCGCTGGAGCCAATCCCAGCATCATCAGGCGAAAGTGGGGTAACCCAGTCAAGCATAGGAAGAAAATGCAAACTCCAGACAGAATGACCCCGAATGGGAATGGAACCATAATCGTCTTGCTGTGAGATCACAGTGCTAACCACTACACCAGCGTGCCACCTTTATATACATATATGTGTATCTATGTGATGAGCTGAGCTCATCTTAACTAAGAAAAATAAAGAGGAACAGAGGACTAAAGAGAAGCAAAAAACCAACTCATGGGGCCAATTTGCACTGCAAGTGGGGCCCATATGAACAATCATCCACTGGGCCCACAGTCAAAACAGAAATAACTGTAATCCTGCTGGGACCAAAATGTAGCCTAACTGGGGCTCATGCCAGTGACCCAAATTGTCCGCACAACTGTAGCTTAACTAGGGCCCACAATGGCAGCCTGTAGCTTAATTGGGTCCCAAAACTGTAACCATGCAGGGCCCCCAGCCAATAGTATAATAAGGTTAACCAAACAGGGCCCAAAAATTGACCCAACCAAGACTGGGGCCTAAAGCTATAACCCAACTGGGGCCTAAGTATCACCAATTAAAAAGCCCCTACAAGCCCACATACAATTCTACTATTTGACAAGTTTTAAATATATGTATCCGTCCATCCATCATCTTTCATTGTATATCACTAGTCGGGGTGGCTGGAGCTAGTCCCGGCGTCATCGGACACAGTCAAGAATGCGGAGAACATGACCACAACAAACTCCAGAAAGAATGACCCAGAATGAGAATGGAACCGTAATCGTCTTGCTGTGAGGCCACAGTGCTAACCACTACACCACCGTGCCACCTTTATATACATATATGTGTATCTATGTGGTAAGCTGAGCTAATCTGCTGAGCAGAGCCAATCTTAACTAAGAAAAATAAAGGGGAACAGAGGACTAAGCATGAAAATGAGCTTTATTGGCACCAATATTTGTTTTTTCAGTCATGTTCTAAAGACTGATTCTGAAATGTTAATTGAAGTAGATTATATCATTCTTTGTAACTCAAACGAGCAGCTCCCATTTGTGAAATGACCCAATACAGCAGCAACAGAGATCATCAATATCTAAGAACAAATGTTTTTTTCTAAGCCAATACAAAATACAAATGATGGTCAGTCAGAGGCTTTAAAATAGCCTGTGTTTGTAACAGTTGTTGATGTGCCTCTAAAATTGAAGGTTTTTTCCAAATATTAAAAACTGGAGTTCAAAACATGATTAACAACTGTGCTAGACCTGGTAGACCACCAACACTGTCACCTTAGATTACTGGGAAGCCGGGACATTCTGAGACGTTGAGGTAATTCTGTTTCTGCTTCACCTTATATGGTCGTCTTCTGTCATACCTGGGCTTTGTCTACACAACCAATAGACAATGTCAATGGATAAATTTGATCAGTCAGTCTGTATGACTGTGTGCAGAAGAAATAAAGATCTAATCTACAGTTGATCTGGCTCCCTGGCTTAAGATCCAACACATTACTCAGGCATGGTGGAGGATCAGTGCATGATTGGAGATTCATAACAACACTTGGAACTGATGATTTGTGTTGAAAAACGTGTGAAAAGTGCAAAAAAGTGCAAAAAGTGTGATAAATATGTGATTGTAAAGAAGCTAATTTTAAACCAAGCACCAAGACGCTCAAACAAAGAAGCTGCTGCTGTTCTCAGAGCAATGGACTGGCCACCCCAGAGCCCAGGCCTTAACATCATTGAGTGAGAAGCAAAAAACACTAAACCAACTCATGGGGCCAATTTGCACTGCAAGTGTTGCCCATGTAAACAATCATCCACTGGGCCTAGAGTCAAAACAGAAATAACTGTAATCCTGCTGGGACTGTATTGTAGCCTAACTGGGGCCCATGCCAGTGACCCAAATGGTGCCCACAAACTGTAGCTTAACTGGGGCCCACAATGGCAGCCTGTATCTTAAATAGGTCCCAATACTGTAACCATGCTGGGCCCCCAGCCAGTAGCATAACTAGGGTCAACCAAATGGGGCCCAAAAACTGACCCAACCGAGACTGGGGCCTAAAGCTATAACCCCACTGGGGCCTATGTATCACCAATTAAAAAGCCACTACAAGCCCACATAAAACTTATACAGCCCAGATAAAACCCATAAGGGGCCCACATATACACGTTGGCTGGGTTAGCATTGTGGAAAATATCCTTACAGATTTCTGAGAAAATCTGAAAGCGAGTTTGATGAAAGGAATGGAATCTGTAAAGAGCAGACACGCTAGATACTTTAAAATATGATCTTATATTCAGTTAATAAATCTTCTGTATAATAAAAGATATGATTTTTGCTTCTTCCTGGTGTTTTTTCTGGTGAATAACTCGCTTAATGACTGAGAAATAAAATACATGAAGGCCACTATCTGACTTTTGCTCAGTACAGCATGTCTGTATATTCACAGGGATGGCCCTCTAAACCTATTCCAGATGTCTGCTCATTCATCAAGTGACGTTGCTAGTCACACAATGACAATGACATTTATGCAAAATCCGAAGGCTGGTAAATCACTGGGTCAGTATAATTAGCTTGGCTCTCTAAATGGCTGGAACATGCTAATGGCCGTGCTTTGAGTGGATGTGGTCAGGTCATAAATACTTTGACTGTCAATGCAGTGTCACCTTGCTTTGACTGATGGATTAAGAAGGTGAAAAAGTTCCTGCTCAATAATATGATGTGGCCCTTGCTGTGGTCCTGCATGATTAAACACTACACTGCCCTTTGAATGTGTCTGTCATTCGGGCAGACAAATAGAAATATGGGCCTATGTTCTTCTGTAGCACTAAAAGTAGACCAAGGTGTCTATCAGTGCAATAACCATGGTGTTGGGTGTTTTCTGGATATCTTTACATTCAGTCTTGGCTCATTAATGTCCTTATATATATATAATGTATGTCAAAACAAGTCAAGGTTCATTTATATGCAGGTTCACCCCCCCAATGAGCAAGCCAGAGGTGACAGTGGCCAGAAAAACTCCCTCAGAGCAAGAGGAGAAACCTCCAGAGAAACCAGGCTCAAACAAAGGAACCCATCTTCCTCTGGTCAACAAGTACAAATATATTAAGAATAAAATGTACTACGTTATGCATCAATGAATACAGAGAATAAAAGAAAGAAAACGCTTGAAGGCCCATCAGAGTAGCAGTGAGAACCAGCTCAGTGTTTTGTAAGGTAGGAGGAGAAATGACTGATGAGTTTGTGAGAGCAGGAGAAGAAGACGTCTGTGATTAACTAAGCAAACGGAATCTTTAAAGGCATCAGTGTCGTGCAGGCGAGTTTTCCACAAAGCACTGGACAGCAGGAGCTCCATGATGGAAAACCTGGTCCAGAGAGGGCCATGCAGGCAAACTGGGCCAACCGGTCAGACGATGCAGACGATGCAGCAGCATAAGAATGCATAGGGTGGGCAGTTGTTCAGCATTAGACCACACAGGATGGGCAGTTGTTCAGAATCAGACCACACAGGATGGGCAGTTGTTCAGAATCAGACCACACAGGATGGGCAGTTGTTCAGAATCAGACCACACAGGATGGGCAGTTGTTCAGCGTCAGACCACACAGGATGGGCAGTTGTTCAGAATCAGACCACACAGGATGGGCAGTTGTTCTGCATAGACCACACAGGATGGGCAGTTGTTCTGCATAGACCACACAGGATGGGGAGTTGTTCAGAATCAGACCTCACAGGATGGGCAGTTGTTCAGCATCAGACCACACAGGATGTGGAGTTGTTCAGAATCAGACCGCACAGGATGGGCAGTTGTTCAGCATCAGACCACACAGGATGTGGAGTTGTTCAGCATCAGACCTCACAGGATGGGCAGTTGTTCAGAATCAGATCGCACAGGATGGGCAGTTGTTCAGAATCAGACCGCACAGGATGGGCAGCTGTTCAGCATCAGACCACACAGGCCGAGCAGTTGTTTAGAATCAGACCACACAGGGTAGGCAGTTGTTCCTTATCAGTTTTTCAGCATCAGACCACACAGGGTGAGGAGTTTTTCCACATCAGACCGCACAGGATGGGCAGTTGTTCAGCATCAGACCGCAGAGGATGGGCAGTTGTTCAGCATCAGACCACACAGGGTGGGCAGTCATTCAGCATCAGACCACACAGGGTGGGCAGTTGTTCAGCAACATACCACACAGGGCGGGCAGTTGTTCAGCATCAGATCTCACAGGACGGGCAGTTGTTCAGCATCAGACCGCACAGGATGGGCAGTTGTTCAGCATTAGACCACACAGGATGGGAAGTTGTTCAGCATCAGACCGCAGAGGAAAGGCAGTTGTTCAGCATCAGACCGCAGAGGATGGGCAGTCGTTAAGCATCAGACCACATGGGGTGGGCAGTTGTTCAGCAACATACCACACAAGGTAGGCGGTTGTTAAGCATTAGACCACACAAGGTGGGCAGTTGTTAAGCATCGGATCGCATAGGATGGGCAGCTGTTCTGCATCAGATCTCACAGGCTGAGCTGTTGTTTAGAATCAGACCACACGGGGTAGGCAGTTGTTCCGTATCAGTTTTTCAGCATCAGACCACATAGGGTGGGCTGTTCCGCATCAGACCACACTGGATGTGCAGTTGTTCAACATCAGACCGCACTGGATGTGCAGTTGTTCAACATCAGACCGCACTGGATGTGCAGTTTTTCTGCATTAAACTACATGGGATGGGCAGTTGTTCAGCATCAGACCACACAGGGTGGGCAGTTGTTCAGCATCAGACCACACAGGGTGGGCAGTTGTTCAGAATCAGACAACACAAGCTTGACAAAGCTGTGCTAGCAGTTCTGCTAGAGGTAGCTAAGAACAGTATATGGTGTTAATCAGGTGCAGCAGTGACTCCGGCAGGCCTGGCTATTACAGCATAGCTAAAAAAGAAGGTATGACCCTGCTAATTGCTATCTCTAAATGCCTACAAGGCTGAAGTTGGCTTCTTTTTCAGCAGCTTGTTTGAATTTCCAATTCCATATTAAATGGAGCAGAAGTTACATTCCAACACCTGTACAGATGCCTAAAGGTGACTGTGGTATGATTTGCAGTGGAATGAGGAAGCCTAACGAGAAGTCACCATCACCTCCGTCTAATTTCTTATGTCATTTGTATTATATGTGTTTCCGTCCCATTTGCTTGTACCTCTGATTGTCAGACGCTGCTGCAGTATGGAAAATATTAAGGACGCTCATGTCTCACTACCAGATGGTCCCCAGAGATATTGGTGTCTATGCTACGCTATGGCTAACCCCAAACGACTGCTGCCTGGAAAACAAAGTGGACTACTTGAGATGTAATGGACTGGACAGAAGCGATTGGGGCTGCTATGCTTTCATTTTCAATTGAAATGTGACCGAAGCATCGCTGGCTCAGCCATTCGGCTAAATAGAGCAACATAACGCTCTGCTACTGGCTCGCGCAAGCGTGGACACACATAGGCTCACGGGAATCACCAAACTCACAGTACAACAGGCTTTCATTCTTGTAAATAGTTGTGTCTGTGGGGACATTATCAGTGCAGCAGTGTTGGATGTGCGAGGTTGGGGGAGGATCTGTGTATCTACCAGTGGATAGAAACAGAACGTGTGTGGTTAGAACCAGTGCTTAATTTGTAAAACATCAGGTAATGGAACACTAAAGGTGGGGTGATCTAGCAAGTGGCAGTGAGGGGAAAAGGTCCTGGAACGCATAGACACAACAGTGCTTCAAGTGTCCACATAACATAGTAGAATTCTATACAATAAAATATCCTAGCTTTAATGATTGCAGTAAGGAGCTGCAACCATAAAATCTCAGAGATGCAACTGGATGAATAGTTTTTGGTGTCCTATAAAAAAAGACATCAAAGAGGTGGTGGATCCACATAAATAAGTTCTGGAACACAGATACCTGAAATATGAGAGGTGCCGGATCTTGTTCCAGCAAGATCCCGCACAAATTAAGCACTGGTTAGAACTGACCTGCCGGTACTGCTGTTGGTTTATTAAGTGGGTTTTCACCCTCTGTGTCTTGTTTGGCACTCTCTTTATATGTTGTCCGTGCCGGTTTATGCTGGTTCGTACTTGTCTGGTGCTGGTTTAGCTGATCACCCAGCATACAAAGCATCCAAAACATAACATATGCTGGTTTTGGTGGTGATCAGCAAAACAGCGTCCATCACTGCTGACCACCATACCAGCATCCAAAACACAGCATATGCTGTTTTTGGCACACCGGTAGAGCTCGCTTTGGACAGACCATCGGAGAGAGTCAGAACTAACTTGCAAAAGGGTTGAAATATTGTTGCTGTCCATTGAAAAAATGTGGACCTCCATTTTTGTCGATTTTAAGTTTTCTACATCATTTGAACATGACAATGGTCGTTTACATTGTGTGGAAATTTTATGATGAGTGGACCAATAGAAGTGCTCCAAAATGGCTTGAAAAAAATTCTGGTTCCATTGACTTACATTGAAGTAAAGTAGGTTTTTGGTCTCTCCTGTAAAGTTGCAATTTTGGACAGCGACGATATGCTTATTTTAATAACGGGACTCATTTGATCGGCAGTGTGCTTCTGTTCTCTAGTAAACTGAATAAAAAAAATTATTATAAGTTAAACTGCAGAAACTTTAATACAAAGTCCTCCAGATCTACGTTTGATGAAATGCCAATTTTTGGTCTTCTTAGACAGAAACCTTCAGCTGAACGACCGAACTTTTGCCTCAGGGCAAAGAAAACAAATATGTGTTGCAACCTGGTCCAGGGTCAGGCCATAACAGGAATTGAAAGTGGGTTCTCTCCCCTGACCTCTGCCAGATTGGACACCGGACCCTGTTTACAACCAGAAATGTGCAAGTTTTTTTTCAACAAATAAGTAACAAGATGAGACAGTGGCTTCTGGGACGGCCAAATAAATAAAAAAAAAAAAAACAAAGAAAAGAAAACGAACTAAGCCTGAAAACAAAGTAAACAAAACTACACAGAACTACCCCTAACTCCCTACAATAAACAGAGGAAAAAGGTAGACAAACAAAAGACACCCGTCCCCTACGTCCCACAGAGATTTTATAGAATCTAACAACGCTATAACTACATGTACAAATGTAGTGGAGAGTGCTGGGCTGGTCTACGCACGAGTTCTTCCAGGTCAGCTCAAAGGAAAGGAACTTGAACGTCTGCAAAGATGGCCGCTTGACAATCTTATATACCACACGGTGCCCCCTAGTGGTCAGTCATTGAGCTGCACACATTGTCACAGATAACAACACAACAACATGGCCGCCAACAGACATAAAATTTGGCTATTATGACCAGGGTTCGTAACAAATGCTAACTATAACATGCTCTCAACATATCATGTTGTTATCATATGGCCAGCGTAGATATCTCTTACATTAGACTTACAACGGTTAGTTGCATTGATAATTTTGTATAACTGTTTCACCTCTAGCCATATAACATCCCATCAGCCATTATCAATCATGCTGAGGAGAAACCTTGGTTTCACTTTGTTTTAAGGAAAACATATTGGAATTTATTGAAAGTATTATTTCACAATTATTTGCACAATAAAGCTCAACCGAACCATCCCTAAGCAGATTATTCTCAGTGCATTGAGCTTCATTCATCATGTCTTATTACATAATCGGAGGTCTTCATGTACAAATCATTGTGTTATTAGATGTGATAATGCACAATAAACACTTTAAGATATTATTAATATAAAAATAATATATATTATATGCTCACTGGCCACATCATTAGGTACACATCCATCCTCACTCATGGTCTACTTTATCAGCATCACTTGCATTTCTACATTGTTAGCCCCCTTTTACTCTGTTCTTGTTCAATGTCAGGACCCACACAGAGTAGAAAGGAGTAGAAAGTACTGATAATGGAGTGTAAATTTAAGGAGTAGAAAGTACTGATAATGGAGTGTAAATGTAAGTAGTAGAAAGTACTGATAATGGAGTGTAAATGTAAGGAGTAGAAAGTACAGATAACGGAGTGTAAATGTAAGGAGTAGAAAGTACTGATAATGGAGTGTAAATGTAAGGAGTAGAAAGTACAGATAATGGAGTGAAAATGTAAGGAGTAGAAAGTACAGATAATGGAGTGTAAATGTAAGGAGTAGAAAGTACTGATAATGGAGTGTAAATGTAAGGAGTAGAAAGTACTGATAATGGAGTGTTAATGTAAGGAGTAGAAAGTACAGATAATGGAGTGTAAATGTAAGGAGTAGAAAGTACTGATAATGGAGTGTAAATGTAAGGAGTAGAAAGTACAGATAATGGAGTGTAAATGTAAGGAGTAGAAGTAAATCCTTCTTCTTCTACTATTTGGACTGTGTTACTTGACACCTCTGTATTTAGGCCAATTATTTTGGCTAAACCATTATGTTTGTTGAGAATTATTCAGAATTTCTAACCAAATTATAAGATCAATTCATTCCCAACATGTGTTCCATAAAGTGCTACCGTGTTGCATTTCACATTATGATGAAAACTAAACTCAGCCAAATGTTCTTGCGTTCCTTGAGGGTCCTGCAGTTACCTTTAAAAATCTGACAAACTGTATTAATTTAATTAAACATTAAATATAAACAAACAACATGCCAAATGAGGATGTGCCGCACTCAGGGTAGTCCTGTATCCTCAGCTTGGGTTTATCCAGAATTACCCAAGACTTAGTGATAAAGCTGATATAAACTTTTAGCTGAAGTAATTTTACTGGTTTGATATGTAAGTAAAAGTGCAGCTGAGTTGGGATTCTAATTTTGATTCAAAGGTAATTTGAGAGATTTCAGGGTTGATTAAATTTCCTGCCACCTGCCTGTTATTACCACTCTTGGGAGGTACCGTCTGACTGGAGACTTTGAGAATGAACAACTCATTTTAACATCCAGGAGATGTGTACACAAACACTATTCTGTTTTGTTGTTATTTATTGAGATGTAGTGTCAAATTCGGGAGTAAGACCTTCTCTGCCCAACATTTTGGAGATTATAGACTGGTATTTGAACGGAAAGTGAGTCTTCCAGTTGTTTCATAGAGATCAGAGATAGAGATTTAAGGCAGGCGGATGGTCTTTGTAACTTAGCTGAGGACAATTTAACTGGCACTAAAAGCCACCATTATTAAAGTATGTCTAGCAGCCGAGCAGGCCCTGATTACTGGAAAAGAACTCGGTTCTATCATCCGTATGTGTTAGAAACACACGGTGAGCTTTTATCTCTACCTGGAACCTGTGTAGTGATAAGGCAAATCACGGAAGAGGAAGATAATGGGTGTTCAGCAGGCCAAGGCCCATCTGGGGAATTTAGAGGTTTGATGAGCAGCTCAATCATCCACGATACCATCAGCAAACGAACATCACAGCTTTGAGTTGGGAGTTTCCACAGATCTTCCAGGATGTCTCTTACATTGTGTTGAGAGACTGTAATGGGAATGTGGAGGCTGTTCAGAGTGAATGACCCTCTGTTTCAACACTGGTTTCAACACGTGCCTCTGAAAACTACCCTACTGAAGCGTCCTCTCGCAGGACAAGGAGAGGAGGAGAGAAGATAATTGGATAATTCAGTAGGCTCATGCTGCCACAGGGATAAGTAGCTTCAGCTATCTAACCAGTGGGCATGTACCTGTATTCCCAGGGTACCATTATCCCAAGACACTACGTTTAGCTCTTCATAGGAAGTCTTGATATTGTATATTAAGGGAAGCTATGAAAGGTCCTCACAAGGACTGATTAAGGATAGGCTTGGCCCTTGGGCAACTCGCACCCCCTTGTGATCAAGGGCCCTCTAATGGTATGCCCTGCTCCTCTCTAGGGCCCCCTGTTAGGGGCTCTCATAACCAGGGCCCTCTAAAATTATGCCACCCTCTTTCCTAGGACCCCTAATATCCAGAAGTCGAAGTCAGAGCAGTGACACAATGCCTCCATAAACGACTTTCTGGATTTCTCGACACAAGCTCCGAAGCATCGTTATCATTTGCCCATCACTATTAGATGCTACCGCAGCTCCGCGTTGCTCTGTTTGCACTGTTTGGCCGTATGTGGTCCCACGTTCTTTAAGTGTCCTCTGGAAACTTATTAATGGATTATCTGTGGTGTGGACGGTTTTGCAGCGCCCATGTTGTCGTTTTGATGAAAGTGTTTTCTGTGAAACTGCAGCGCATTGAGTCTTCTCGGCCACCGTACACAAGTGGTTCACACAACAATGGATCTTCAGTCTGAGACCGCAAGAGAGTCTGCTGTTCGGACAGCGAGGGGAAGTCCAACCAGGACTCCAATTTAGCGAAGAGTCCTGAGGCGTGTTGTCCTTGCATCTTGAATAATTGCATGTCCAATTGAGCTGCACTTGAAGCTCGAATGGCTTGAGATACAGATTGACCATTGCCATAAAGACAGGAAGAGGCTTTGTTGGCTTTACAGTGAGAGAACTTGGAAAGATTGAAGACAAGCCGTACTGCTGTTCTGAATCCTGCTTGCTAGATTCTGTCTAGTATTGGCTGGTGGACTATTCTCAGTCCTCCAATGACACTGATCTGCCACTGCAGTGCTGAGAATGACCCACCACCCAAATAATATCTGCTCTCTGGTGGTCCTGACCATTGAAGAACAGGGAAACAAAGCATACAGAGAAAATTGATGGACTCTAGTCTGTAAGTGTAGAACTACAAAGTCCTCCTGTATGGTAAGCGGAGCTGAGCTGATAAAATGGAGATACCTAATAAAGGAGGTGCTCAGTTTTCAGTCAACTGTTTAATGTCTTATAAACAGCTTCGCCCGCTATTTTATCTAGTCTGAACGTTATTCGAGATAATGGTTTGAACACTGCTTGAGATGGTATCAGTGATCCACCCCTAAAGGGGAAAAAGATTGAATACATCAATGAAGGTGTTTTAAAGACATAGGCCCACTGAAACAGAGGGCTAGTATGAAATTACTGAGGCTTTATACTGACCACAGAAAGAGACATAAGCACATGCATTTCTTCCCCCGAGGGCTGAAGACTATGTCTTCTATATTTTCGAAACATGATTTGTTGAAAGGCATCTGGTGCCCTTGACAGAGCACGCTCAGGTTTCAGCCTTTGTAACTCCAGACACGTACCTGCTCATTCCAGGTAAGTTCTGCTGCACTAGAAACGCCTTTGGCAAGCCTTTGAAACTGTTCCCTCCACACATCATATAAGACTTTACACTCTACAATTAGACATTTATCATCACCAACGTTTCTCTTGTTTTTTTTAATTCTATTCTTTTAATGCTACTGGATACTCAGAGACTCAGTTTTTTTCTATCCTGACCATTTTCCCATACCAAAACCAGGATGCTCTCGAAGGCTGAGTACGACTCCTTGTATTTACTATAAAGTGTTGTTTGTCTACGCTCGTTGTCTTCTGTGGGAGTGCGTGTGGGTGTGTGAGATGGCAGCATCTGCCTCACAAGCCAACCGCTTTGTTTGGAGTGCATAATGCTTGGATTTAACATCTGTTCAGTCTGTAAGACCTCGTGCGGAAACCCGTGGCAACAAGGAAAGTGTCTTGACATCTCTCACTACACCATTTTAAGGTCAGGCCTGGGGTCAGCTGGCACTCGGGGGCCTTGTTTTTTTGTTGTTGTTGTTTTTGCGTTCACATCTTTGTTTTAGATTCCAAGCCGGGTTGTATTGTACTGAAGCGCCTGGGAGTGAAACGCTGGGCAGCACAGCGGCCAAACCCCAGGGCTGTTGATCTTCTTCACATCTTCTCTTCGAATTCCCTTTCCACTCTTTGAGATACAAAGCTGTGCAGCGCTGACATCACCCAAAGCGCCCCAGGCTGGGAGCTTTTCGCCTCCAGCAACTTGCAAGGAGATTCTCCCACCATGGTGTGTGACTTGCATGGGAATCCGGTTCCTGCTGTTCTGTCATGGAACATATTATGCACCACTATGGGCTGGCGTTCCACATGTTCTTTAAAAGCAGCCCAGCGGATCCTCTCCCGCTCTTTTTCCCTTTGCACACAGTCTTCTCATTAATTTAGTCGGGTACAATGGCACCTGCTAGCTAGGTTCCCCCCTAAGTCACACAATGCTACTTAGCCTGGAGGGCGAACGCCAGCATGTGCTTTTCCAGGTCACCTCATCTTTTCAAGTCTCTGCAAACACATCACTGGATAGCACAGCGCAACGGCACTACCCACCAATTTCTACAACTGTGCTGTCTTATCTTAGACTTCAAACTGTGAAAGGCTGTGACACTGATTCACTGCATCCTATAAATCACAGTAAAATATTAAGTACCTTAAAAATAATACTACCTTCACCTACCTGTGTACAGGTAAACTGTAACACTACCTTCACCTACCTGTGTACAGGTAAACTGTAACACTACCTTCACCTACCTGTGTACAGGTAAACTGTAACACTACCTTCACCTACCTGTGTACAGGTAAACTGTAACACTATCTTCACCTACCTGTGTACAGGTAAACTGTAACACTACCTTCACCTACATGTGTACAGATGAACTGTAACACTACCTTCACCTACCTGTGTACAGATGAACTGTAACACTACCTTCACCTACCTGTGTACAGGTAAACTGTAACACTACCTTCACCTACCTGTGTACAGATGAACTGTAACACTACCTTCACCTACCTGTGTACAGATGAACTGTAACACTACCTTCACCTACCTGTGTACAGATGAACTGTAACACTACCTTCACCTACCTGTGTACAGATGAACTGTAACACTACCTTCACCTACCTGTGTACAGATGAACTGTAACACTACCTTCACCTACCTGTGTACAGGTAAACTATAATACTACCTTCACCTACCTGTGTACAGGTAAACTATAATACTACCTTCACCTACCTGTGTACAGGTAAACTGTAACGTGTTTCACTTTTATCAGCTACAAACATGAACAGAACATGGCAGATTCACACTGTTACTGTTACTGAAGGACTCTTGAAGGACTCACTACTGTACTGGACTGACTGCCCCCAACCTGTACTGGCCAGAGACAGCAGGAAGGCAGAGCCAGACACTGTTCACTTAAAAAAACAGTAGTTCCCAACGGATAACGAATCTAGGAGGCGTTTCCGTCTGTATAGCACGTCTGACACAGCAGTACATACAGGCAATTCTACAGTGGCTATATTTACATGCAGGGACTTTCTCCAATCTGATTGAATTCATTTCGGTTATAGATTAAGACTGAGGTGTTTAAATGCTCAATCTACTCAACAATCTGATAAAAATCTCCATTTACATGCACACTACAAGTAATCAGATTTAATATTACACGCATGCGTAGAGTGACAACGAGTATTGAGCGAGTTCAGTCAGACTAAGACCAGCACAAGTGTGTTATCAGATTTTCGGTTGGCACGCTTGTGTTTATAATTGCTTTAAAATTACGGCAGACTCAGGAAAAAATACTTCCCATACTTATTAAAGAAGGGGCGAGAGGAAGACGCCACGTCCTGCAACACCAGTTTCATCCAGTTAGCTTTGGGTCGATCTCCCGTGAATTCATCCATAATTTAGTAAAACAGGGAAGTGGACGGAGCAGAGCCGCTTTTACCGTTCAGGTTTTTAGTTTTGTAATACTCTGATCTGAGAAACTTCCATCTGTTTTTAATTTTCTATATAGTTTGTGTAAACCCACCGTCGTTCATTTGCTCATATATTTGTCTGAACAGCTTGTTATTGCGAGCTTTAGGGCCGTCCATCCTGCTGTTTTTAAATCTTCTAATGTTTAAAGGGAACAGCACATGAGCAGACCATACTTGGGAATATAATCGGATACAGGCGTCTACACGGCTACTATTCTTCTATTAAACTGATTACCCATCTCCTTCAATCAGATAGAAATTGTAATCGGAATGACCTCAATCGGACTAGTCTATTGGGATTGAGGTGTATATATGGACGTATTCTATTCCTATTGAGCTATTAATTGGATTATTAATGGATTATCAGGTTGCATGTAAACGTAGCCAGTGTGGGCTAAACATACACCGATCAGCCAACACTCATTTTCATTTCATATAGAAGCGCTTCATAGTTCTACACCTACAAACTGTGGTTCACTTTATTACCCTGTTCTGAAATGATCAAGACCCCCACAGAGCATATAATACATAGGTGGTGGGTCGTTCCAGGCTCTGTAGTGACACTGACGTGGTGCTGGTGTTAGTGTGTGTTGTGCTGGTACGAGCTATGTCCACTCACTGTCCGCTCTATTAGGCACGCCTACCTTGCTGGATCAGCTTGTAGATGTAAAGTCAGAGCTCACCTATTCCTGTACAGTACGTGTTGGTCACCTGCTAGTCCTTCTTCAGTGGTCACAGGGTGCTGCCCACAGGACTCCATTGGCTGGAAGGAGTTGTTCTTAAGTTCATGGAAATCTAAAATAATCAGCTTCTGGTCATTTATTAACAGCAACCAATTTGATGTCCATGTCGAATATTAAACATTGCCCATGTTTTATCTGAAAGAGAGAGAGGTCTAAGCAACTAGACCCGTCTAAACTCTGATGTAGAGTTTCCCGAACTCTCTTTTCTCTAGATGACCAGCTGCATGGAGTATATATATATATATATATATATATATATATATATATATATATATATATATATATATATATATATATATATAAATATATATATATAAATAGATAGATAGATAGATAGATATATTTGCAGTGGAAACGAAGTAACTGGTCAAGTTGGACTGCATCATGTGGTGGGAAGGTTCCACAGAGCAGGTACTATTTGGGTGGTGGCGGTGTGCTAGTGTATGTTGTGCTGGTACGAGTGGATCAGATACAGCAGTGATGTAGGTGTAAAGGAGAGTTTGTGTTGGTCAACTTCTAGCCCTTCTTCAGTGGTCACGGGACGCTGCCTGCACATCAGAATATAGCTGTTGTTCTTGAGTTCACAGTCCACAATAACCAGCTTCTGGTCATTTATTAACATTGTTAATCGTTTCGTCTGAACTCTGTAATATTTCCCAAACTCTCTTTCCTCTAGATGACCAGCTGCATGGACGAGGGACTATATTTGTAGTGGACAGTAAAGGAGCTGGTACCAAAAGCAAAAAGAGTTAGGTAAAGTTGGATGGTACCATGTGGTGGAAAGGTGCCACAACTTAATAGGTGTTAGTATGTGGTACACTTTTCCAGAAATCTTACTGTTTTGCCTATAACGTGGACATGACAAGAGTTTCTAGGTATGAAACCCAGCCCACCTCATTAGCTAACATTAAGTAACAGTGGTCAGTTAGCCTGATAAACGTTAAACAT
Organism: Megaleporinus macrocephalus; assembly: GCA_021613375.1. Classification (NCBI taxonomy): domain Eukaryota; kingdom Metazoa; phylum Chordata; class Actinopteri; order Characiformes; family Anostomidae; genus Megaleporinus; species Megaleporinus macrocephalus. Next base: position 9,907,945 of record CM038702.1, read on the forward strand.
TTCTTGTTAAAGGAGCAGAATGATTTTAAAATACATGACACATGTAAAACAATGTGCTGAAACACATTTAATCTTTAATTTATAATGATGAAAATTATCCCAGACCGAGTTCATCCAATGAAATTGCTTTCTTTGTATGTGTTACATGTTATCCTCACACTAACATGTAGGTTTGGAAACCTTTAAGAGATTTTGTTCACCGTGATGATGTGTTGTGTTGTGTTTGTTTACCAGTACAGCTTGTCTGGCTGTGACAGAAGTAAACAGGTGGTGACTTTAAGCTTGGCAGTCGTTAACTGGGCTCCCAGTAGGCAACCTTGTAATGTTTTGCTCTACTGGCAAGATATCATGTGTTTGAAAACTGGTGATAAAGTCACTGATTATTGGCACATCATCAATTATATTTTCGTTGATTCTTCACCAATCATGACTGATGTTATCAGCCTCAACTGGTATATAGGCTGGGTTCTAGTGGAGGATAAAGAAGATTTATCTCTTTTGAGTTACATTAATTTTTATAGAAAAAAACTATACAATTATAGGACATCCTGTATGTGATGTGAAGGAATTGTTTTGTATATACACAGATTATGCACTGTAATTTATAGATGCCAAAGAATTAATTGACTTGTTATCTGAAATTGTTCTCTGATGTTCGACATAGAAGGTATGTGGCTTTGGTTGGGCCCAAACACACCTTATGATTTGGTCCTAGAATGAAATGAGCTGTTTTCCCCTATTTATGTGAGCTCATGAATATGTGATGAGCTCTGCCCTGATTGGCTGGTTTACAGTGAGACATTGTGATGATTACACAGACACAACATGTCCAATAGACAAAACATAATGAACCTCTGTGTAAATAAACCCTGCCCTCATACTATTTAGTTAGCTCTGCTAGTTACATGGAGCTGCTAGTATCTAATGTTACCTATACTAGCTGCTCGCTTTCATCTGGACATCAAACACAAAGTAAATTAAAGGTGTCTCTGTGAAACTTTCAGTTTAAGATGATCTGCTTCAACCAGCACACAGTGATACACTCACCCAGCATGGCTGCTGCTTACAGGTTACTGTTGGGGTTGTGTTGCTAATAAAGGTGGAGCTGCTTGTCTCTTCAGTCTCTTCAGTGTTAAACAAGGTACAAGGTTTGAGAAACTCTCTGAAGTGAAATGAACAGAAGAAACTAACAACTGTGAACTAAGGTTGTTCAGAATCTTGTTAAAGATGTACGAGCTGAAGTTCCCATTCGCCTGTATGTTTTTTGAGAGTTTCGCCTTCAGTGGTGCTGCAGTTGCATCCAGGCGCCCGTACAAGCTGTAGCGTTTAAGGTGGAATGGAATATTCAGTTAAGAAGCCGGGGAAAGGGAAGTCAATTTCAGCCTTGTTTAAAGATGGAACATCATGTATTGCTGACAGTTCGGTTCATTGGAATGGAAATAAAAAGTACCGACATTCTTTTCACAGCCTGGAACAGTAGGTTTCTCCACATAGTCCACAGTTTTCATTGCTGTTGTTCTGTTATTGATTTATGGGCTGGTGTGTGTACATGAATATTAATACGTTAAGGCTCTTTTATAAATGCAGGATTTGTATTTGAAGGAGGAACAACAGTGAGGTTGATGGTATGTCAGTTCTATGTACTGAACTCTTCTTATTTAACTATGGGGATGTAAACACGGTTTTCCATTCGTGGGCCCCCTTTAAGAGAAAAAAAAGAAAAGGGAATTGTCTATTAACTTTTTAGACAGAATTGTTAATGTAATATGAAACAGGAGATTTACACAAGTGCACATTCCCAATCTCCCAGTGTTTCCTCTCCGCAGACACCATGCCCTGAGAAAACTGAACCCTGCTAGTGACAAATCCTGAAAGATTTATAGCGTCGTTCATTTTGAGCGTAATATTTAAATTTTTCAAAGAGAGCTTTATTAATGTTTGGTCCCAGGGATATTCTTAATGAGATTTGAATATTAAATTAGAGAAACATCTTATCGCCTCCTCGCGCAGAGCCGGGCAGCGTACTCGTGCCCTTTCCTGTCTATTAATAAATATGCCAGAGATGTGAGGGCAGAATAAGACGTCTTACTGTGAGCAGGAAACTTTTGGCAAACTTGGTTCACAAAAGAAAAGGATGTGAATATGAAAACACAGATGAAATATGGAATCAATCAGTAGGTGGGTTGAGTGTCGGATGAGAAGCAGTGACATCCAATCTAGTCTGCAATCATTTTTTTAAAAACCCAGTCTGTACCAGCACGGCCATCAAATTAACCTCATGTTTTGTTGCCTTTATATATGAATTCTGTTATATAAGTCATGAAATGAAGATCATCTTATCTATTTTTTAGCTATTTCAGTTAGGATACCATAGCAACCACTTAGCAACCACCTGGGATACCATAGCAAACCATGCAGCAACATTCTAACAACCACCTGGAGTATAATAGCACCTGTCTAGCAACTGTCTCGCAACCACCTGGAATACAATAGCAAAGCTGTATCAACACCCTAACAACTGCCTGGGATACCTATTTAATCATCTAGCAGCACTCTAGCAACCACCTGATATACAATAGCAACCACCTGGAACACCATAGCAACCATGCAGCAACATCCTAACAACCACTTGGAGTATGATAGAACCTGTCTCGCAACCACCTGGAATACTATAGCAATGCTGTATCAACACACTAACAACCACCTGGGATACTATAGCAATCATCTAGCAGCACTCTAGCAACCACCTGAGATACAATAGCAACCACCTGGAATACCATAGCAATCATGCAGCAACATCCTAACAACCACCTAAAGTATGATAGCACCTGCCTAGCAACTGTCTCGCAACCACCTGGAATACTATAGCAATGCTGTATCAACACACTAAAAACCACCTGGGATACCATAGCAATCATCTAGCAGCACTATAGCAACCACCTGAAATACCATAGCAACCATGCAGCAAAATCCTAACAACCACCTGGAGTATGATAGCACCTGTCTAGCAACTGTCTCGCAACCACCTGGAATACAATATCAAAGCTGTATTAACACTCTAACAACCGCCTGGGATACCAAATTAATCACCTAGCAGCACTCTAGCAACCACCTGAGATACAATAGCAACCACCTAGAATACTATAGCAATCACCTGGGGCGCGCCTGAAATCGCCTACTTGCCTGGCTAGTATGTCTGAATACTTAGTAGTCGTCTAGCAGTACGTGAACGCTAGCCGGATGACCTCCTGAATCCTGAGTTATTTTTATGTATGCTACCGCAGCACACTGTGCTATCCCATGATTCAACTGGAGCTGTGGATGAATTCAAAGTGGAAAGCAGTACGTTGGCTGTGTGTAGCTACTGCTGGGGAACTGCTGCTGTAGAAGTTAGAGCTACCTCTGAGGTAGAAAGTCTTTAAGCTCCTCCTGATTCCTCTTCTCCGAGTTACTTTGCAAAATTGCAACTCAGTGTCACAAACAGTCTCTAAATTTTTTGTAAACGGGGCTTTTAAATGAACAGTGGGACGTTTGCAGTGGTGGGCTGACGTCTTGCGTCACAGGACGTTGGTAAGATGGTGACTGTAGTGTGTCCGGGTTTGGGTGCTTACTGAAAACTTGCCTACTGCCTACTGAAACTAGTACCTACTGACTAGTAGGCGAGCTCAAACACACCTCTAGGAGCACTCCAGCAACCACTTGGGTTACAATAGCAAACACCTAAAATACCATACTGGATGGATGGATGGATGGATGGATGGATGGATGGATGGATGGATGGATGGATGGATGGATGGATGGATGGATGGATGGATGGATGGATGGATGGATGGATGGATGGATGGATGGATGGATGGATGGATGGATGGATGGATGGATGGATGGATGGATGGAGATAGAGAGAGAGATAGATAGATAGATAGATAGATAGATAGATAGATAGATAGATAGATAGATAGATAGATAGATAGGGGCTGCCTCTCAGCACGGCCCCGGAAGTGAAGAGCATGTAGCAACAGCCTTACAACTACCTGGGATACCATAGCAATCAGATATTATTAGATTTAAAAAGCTTTTTCCAGACAGGAAGCTTTTATTTGCTCAGCAAAACACTTTTATAAATATTTAAACAGTATTAATACAGTAAGTAGTGCTTTTACACACGTCAGTGTGTTTATTTAACCCTTTCTAAGCTTCTCCTTGTGAAAACAACCCAGTATTATTTACAGTTCTCATCTAATACCTGCTTTGACTGCTCAGTACTTCATTAAGCTAAATCAAGATTGCTGCTGGAGGAACTGAATACACTCATACAATGTCTGGGGCGTCCAGGAGAAATCTGGAACTACACTTCTTCAAACTGGAGCTCAAGATATGATCTAAGATATTTATGTTACTTTGTATTGTGTGTATGATTATTTACATCTGCTCTATTGAGACTTTTGCACAGTAGTGTATGGCTTGGTAGTATTGTGGTTTTCCTCGTCACTGCTGCTGTAGATGATATTCCCAGTAGTTCTGCTTAGTTAACCTGAATGGTGAGGCTGATGTACTCTAGCAGATATAACAGTTGAATTATCCTTTTTTCCCTCCAGAACACATGAAAATAGACAGGAACAGGTCAGAGGAGAGCTGGAGGAGCGGGGTGTGGGATGAGATTGTGCTATCAGGCCTGCGCTCTCCTGTTGTGTGTGAAACGGTGGAGCACGTTAGCCGGAGCCCTTAGAGATATCATAATGACGAGAGTTTAATTAAGGGCCCACACACATTACATCAGAGCGGCCCCTCTCGAGGGGCCCCGCCGAAAATGGAAAATGTTTCGTTTTTGATGGAGGCAAAGAGAAGAGAGAAAATGTTTAATCAAACACATCTCTCGACGGACGTTCCGAATCAATTTGATGTGTTATGAGGAAAAAGTTCTGCCGTCTTGTTTGACTGATTTTTGTAATTAGACGTCTTTGTGGGAAAACCTCTTCACAAGGTCGCGCTGATTTAAGTTTGGTTGACCTTCGCTCCCCGTTTCTCTGGACTGTAACGAATTCTCCTTAACATGATAATACAGGATCTGTGCTCTACAGCGTCAAAGGCTAACCTTCAATGCAACCTCATGTTTTCTCCGGGGTTCATAATAAAAGCCTTGAGCTCTTTGTGTTGATGTGCATCTGTACGCGCCTCTCTGCCACGCGGCCTAATAGCTTCAGCAAATCAATCAAAGCTAAAGTGGTATGAACTCATTAGCTCTAGAAGCGGTGAAAATTATTAATTGATCATACGAGCCTCTTCACACAGGCATTGGCAGCAGTGCAAAATTGAAGCCCTGAAAGCATAAAAATAAATAAATGGACTAATAATTTTGCCAGTAAATGTAAAACTTGGATTTTTTTTTGGCTTTTTTTTTTTTATATAATATCTCATTTGTGGCCTTTTGCACCATGGCTGACCGCTATACACTGTAAAAACATTGCTGTAGTTTCTCAGATTAATAGTTTCCAATTAATTCCAGTTGCCCTTTACCTTGTGTGAAGAGTTTGTGATGAATGTAATAAAAGAAATGGCCCAAAAATAAATAAAAACAAAAAAGAAACCCAGCAAACGTCCAGGTATACACATCAATTAATTTACTGTATATTAATGACTGGACTCATGTGGACTCAATAACAAAAGCACAACCAAAAAATCATAACTAAAGAATAATTTGTTTACATTTAGCCCACCGTGATGTGCCTATGTCTGATGGCATGTCTAGTGTTTCATGTCATAGTACAAAGAATGAAACGGCCCCTAGCTTTGTTATCTACGTGGGCTCCTTTTTATTAAGACCCCAGTGCCAAGCTCCGCCTTCCTGCAGTCTTCAGTGTGTACAGGTTGGGGCAGTTCAGAAACCATCCATTCATTCATCCATTATCTTCTGCTTTATCCCACTAGTCAGGCTCACAGAGGAGCTGGAGCCAATCCCGGCATCAACTAAGGAAGGTGGGTTACAACAGTCCATTGCATGGCCAACACACACTCACACCTACAGGCAATCTAGAGTAAGTGATCAACCTAACATGCATGTGTTTGGACTGTGGGAGGAAACCAGAGTACACGGAGGAAACCCACTCAAGCACGGGGAGAACATACACACTCCACACAGAACCGGGAATTCAACCTGGATCATCTTGCACCTATACTGTGAGCTAACAAAGTATCTAATAGAGTGCACAGTGAGTGGACAGAGCAGCACTGCTGTGTCTGATCCACTCGTACCAGCACAACACACACTTACACACCATTCTCAGCAGTGCTGAGAATGACCCACTGCCCAAATAATATCTGCTCTCTTGGCCCTAGGGGTCATGATCATTGAAGAACAGGGTGAAAGGGGGCTAACAAAGTCTGAAGTCAGATCATGTCATTTCTTCTCTCATAGATATTCCATGTGGGAATGTTTAGAAACCACAGCGACTCAACTGCGAAATGTCAGACCAAGTAACGTTACAGAGTTACAGGATAACAAATGCTGAGACATATAATGTGTAATAGTCTCCAGCACTCTGCTGATAAATAACTGCAGAGTTCAAACCTCCTCTGGCTTTAACATCAGCACAAAATCTGTGCACTGTGGAGCTTTATGGCGTAAGATTTCCATGGCCGAGCAGATGCATGCCAACCTTACATCACAAAGCATGATGCCTAGCATCGGATAGAGTGGAGTAAAGTGCTGTCACTGGAGCAATGGAAATATGTTTTTTGGAGTGAACAATCAGGCTTCTCTTTCTGGCAGTCTGATGGAAGAGTCTGGGGATTGCCAGGAGAACATCACCTGCCTGACTGCACTTTGCTGACTGTAAAGTTTGGTGGAGGAGGTATAATGAATGCTCTGCGGTTGCATTCCCACTAGCGCCAGTTAAGGGAAATCTTAATGCTTCACCAGATGCTTCCAACTTTGTGGGAAAAGTTTGGGGAAGAATCTTTTCTGTTCCAGCATGGCTAACTGTGTCACAGTACACAAAGCAGCTCCATTAAGTCTGGTTGGATGAGTTTGGTGGGGAAGAACTCCATTAAACACCTTAGGGATGTACTATAGAACAATAGAACATTGAGAGCCAGGTCCAACATCGGTGTCTGACTTCCCACAGACACTCCAAAATAGAAAGCTTCTCCAAAGAGTGGAAGCTATTGTAGCTGCAAAGTGGGGACCAACTTCATATTTGTGAGTTCAGACCACTTAAGGTAAGGCAAGGGAGGGCAAGTCTGAGAAACTTGGGGTTGGAGTTCTGGGTGGCTTCGGCTGCTGGTAAGGGAAAATGTTTGAAGAAGAGGGAGAAGATGGGGAAGGTGGTGGGGTACGAATCTTCGTTACAAGAAGGTGAGGGCAGAGGAGTGGGTTATATGGAGTGTGTAATGGTAGAAGGGGGGAGTTGGGTGTGGTCCTTCTCCCAAACCTAAGTTATTTAATAACTTCATTTAATGCCTGGGGATTTAGAATGAAATATCATAACAGGTCCTGTAGGTGTAATGTCTAGGTGTCCCAATATTTTTGTCCATATAGTGTATGTGTGATGAAGTGATTTGATCATGACTTGACAAATACTGTGCATTCCCGGATGTATGTTTCAATACGATATGCAAGTGCACCAGCTATCTCAGTTCTTTTTAGAATCATCTGTAGTTCATGTCACCTTTATGGACGTCTAGAACCGTTCATTATTGAATTATCTTATTGTTATATGATTTAAAGCCTGTGAAGCTGCAGAATAGTAGAAATATAAGAATTTAATTGAGGACCCGTATAACACTGTGTAAATGTCAGGCACCCACCTTCATTCGTTTCATTCCCAGTCAACACAGTCATCAAGTTCATGACGTAGGTGTGTGTGTGTGTGTGTGCGTGTGCATGTCTCTGTGTATGTGAGTGTGACGTTATCTGACCTTGAGAGGCTCCCCTTGTGTCTGTCACTGTAAAATGAGGACAGCACTCCCTCAGGTGCTCCCTCACCACTCCACTCCACATCACTCTCTCTCATAGGTATGAGTGTGTGTGTTTATAAGATGATTAAAAGTGAAAGATGGAAAGATGGATGGTGCGTGATTCTGACAACAGGAGAAAAAAGAAAGGATTAGTGTGATGGGGAGAAAATGAAAGAGAGAGAAATGACCGCTCATGTCCCCCCTGTATCTACACTCATTGTCCATACTATCAGCTCCACATACCAAATAGGAGCACTTTGTAGTTCTACACATGAACACTGTAGTTCATCTGTAGTTCAGGACCCTCACAGGACCACCATCCATTCACTGCTCATTCCAGCAGTGTGTCCACTCACTGTCCACTCTATTAAACACTCCTACCCTGATGATGTAAAGTTGGTTACAGCAGCTCATCTGTTGCTGTACAGTTTGTGTTGCTCTAGTCCTTCATCAGTGGTCACAGGACACTGCCCACAGGACACTGGACAGTTTGGTTGGTGGACGATTCTCAGTCCAGCAGCGACACTGAGGTGTTTAAACACTCCAGCAGCAGCACTGCTGTGTCTGATCCACTGTAAGTCACAGGTGTGTGCATCTTTGAAAGACAGAGAGAGAGAGAGAGAGAGAGAAAGAGAGAGAGAGGGAGAGAGAGAGAGCATGTTCCTCTGTTTGTTTATAATGCCCTTTGTCACCCACATCTCATCCATCAAAGCTACGAGACTCCAACACACGCTGTGTTTTTCTTTCACATGCTGCACACTCTCTCTCACACACACACACACACACACACACACACACACACACACACACACACACACACACACCCACATATACACACACTTTCACTGTGCAATTCATATCCCGCAGCCATACACACTGCCACACTCACAAATATATGTATGGAGAGAGTCTGTACAGGGCAACAAGGTGCGAGATACTGGGGGCTTCAGAACTTCCTTATTAACCCCTCGGACCCCCTTAATGTCTTAAAATTCAAATTCTGTGGGTCCCTGAAAATAAATTTATAATAACGTTATGTTGTCCAATAAGAGAAAAATACATGCACTGTAGCAAACTGTTTCACCCAGAGGCTGAGGGAGCTTCCTGTTGGAGTTTCTAGTAGCTGACCAACTGTTCACTATACACACTATACTCACTGCTACTAACCGCAAGAAGTCAGCTCATTCACCATTTAAGGTGGAAACTGGAAAACTGGTGAATAAAAAGCTGACCTGATGTTGCGGTCAGTACGAGTGGGTATTGTATTGTATTGTGTCCAGCTGATCTGTGGCTGGGTGAATGTTATGGTTAGTAAACAGCTCTAGCATTAATGACGAGAGTGTCACAGCGTTGAATGTTTGTAGCTGGTTAATCCACATAACAGTAAAAGAAAAACCATCAGACATTGTGGAGCTTCTTGGTACCAAAGTCAAACAAACCAGCTGTACCTTAAGTTGTAAGTTTTCATTTGTTTTCCTGACCAGAAGGACATCTTGAGGAGAAGGTAGTTCTTGAGAAAGATGTCTAGAGGAGCACGTAGTTCTTAAGTCGAAGGATGTCTGGAGGAGAAGGTAGTTCTTGAGCAGAAGGATGTCTGGAGGAGAAGGTAGTTGTTCAGTAAAAGGATGTCTGGAGGAGAAGGAAGTTCTTCAGTAGAAGGACATCTTGAGGAGAATGTAGTTCTTGTGTAGAAGGACATCTTGAGGAGAATGTAGTTCTTGAGTAGAAGGACATCTTGAGGAGAAGGTAGTTGTTGAGTAGAAGGACATCTTGAGTAGAAGTTAGTTCTTGAGTAGAAGGACATCTTGAGGAGAAGGTAGTTGTTGAGTAGAAAGACATCTTGAGTAGAAGTTAGTTCTTGAGTAGAAGGATGTCTGGAGGAGAAGGTAGTTCTTGAGTAGAAGGATGTCTGGAGGAGAAGGTAATTCCTGAGTAGAAGGATGTCTGGAGGAGAAGGTAGTTCTTGAGCAGAAGGATGTCTGGAGGAGAAGGTAGTTCTTGAGTAGAATGCCTGGAGGAGAAGGTCATTCTTGAGTGGAATGTCTGGAGGAGAAGGTAGTTCTTGAGTGGAAGGATGTCTGGAGGAGAATATAGTTCTTGAGTGGAAGGATGTCTGGAGGAGAAGGTAGTTCTTGTGTAGGATGTCTGGATGAGAAGGTAATTCTTGAGTAGAAGGACATCTTGAGGAGAAGGTAGTTCTTGAGTAGAAGGATGTCTGGAGGAGAAGGTAATTCTTGAGTAGAAGGATGTCTGGAGGAGAAGGTAGTTCTTGAGCAGAAGGATGTCTGGAAGAGAAGGTAATTCTTGAGTAGAATGCCTGGAGGAGAAGGTCATTCTTGAGTGGAATGTCTGGAGGAGAAGGTAGTTCTTGAGTGGAAGGATGTCTGGAGGAGAATATAGTTCTTGAGTGGAAGGATGTCTGGAGGAGAATGTAGTTCTTGAGTGGAAGGATGTCTGGAGGAGAAGGTAGTTCTTGTGTAGGATGTCTGGATGAGAAGGTAATTCTTGAGTAGAAGGACATCTTGAGGAGAAGGTAGTTCTTGAGTAGAAGGAAGTCTGGAGGAGAAGGTAGTTCTTGAATAGAAGGATGTCTGGAGGAGAAGGTAGTTCTTGAGCAGAAGGATGTCTGGAGGAGAAGGTAGTTCTTGAGTAGAAGGATGTCTGGAGGAGAAGGTAGTTCTTGAGTAGAAGGATGTCTGGAGGAAAAGGTAGTTCTTGAGTAGAAGGATGTCTGGAGGAGAAGGTAGTTCTTGAGTGGAAGGATATCTGGAGGAGAAGGTAATTCTTGAGTAGAAGGATGTCTGGAGGAGAAGGTAGTTCTTGAGTAGAAGAACGTCTGGAGGAGAATGTAGTTGTTGAGTATAAGGACGTCTGGAGGAGACGATAATTCTTGAGTAGAAGGATGTCTGGATGAGAGGGTAGTTCTTGAGTAGAATGTCTGGTGGAGAAGGTAGTTCTTGTGTAGGATGTCTGGATGAGAAGGTAGTTGTTGACAAAGGTGTCAAAAGTAGTTTAGTACAATGTAAATATATTAAAAAAGCATATCTGTGTACTACTGAGCATTAACATGTGTTTCATGGAGCAGAAGATATGATGACTAGTTTAAAATGTAAGGAGTAGAAAGTACAGATAATGGAGTGTAAATGTAAGGAGTAGAAAGTACAGATAATGGAGTGTAAATGTAAGGAGTAGAAAGTACTGATAATGGAGTGTAAATGTAAGGAGTAGAAAGTACAGATAATGGAGTGTAAATGTAAGGAGTAGAAGTAAAAAGTACAGTAAAGAATAAATAACCAAAATTGAAATAAGGAGACAAAGTATTTGTACTTTTTGACACCTCTGGTTGTTGAATAGTGTTGTTTTCTTGATATCACTACTTGCTTTTGTGGTGTCGGGAGAAAAAAAGTTGTGTTCCTGAGATCCTTGAGATAAGAGTCCTTGAGTAAGACTCCACGTACTTGTGTACAGGTAAACTGTATACAATACTGTGAATGTAAAAACCCAGAGTTGAGAGAGTCAAATCCAAATGAAGACAAGCAACTCCAAAGTTCAGAACCCTCTCATCTGACATAACCAACATTGCTCTATTGCTGGGCAGCCAATAGTACATCCACACAAGAGCCTATATCTTAAAGCATAAACATATTAACACAAAACAATCACAGCTCCTTATTGATCAAAGGGGGACCAACCTGGTTCCCAAAGAGAAAGCCACCCCCTCTTCCCTCCTAAAACCAGGAGAATGTACAGTATAGAACTATTTGGTTTTGCCCACAGAAGAATTTGACCTTCACATTTAACCCAGCTGTGCAGTGAAACACCCACATATGCACACACACAAGGAGGCAGTGAGCACTCCTGCCGGGGGTGGAGCAATCTTGTTTAGGTGGCACTTCAGTCATGTCCTGTTGAGATCAAACCAACAACCTTCCGCTCACAAGATCAGTTCCATAACCATTCCAGTTCCATAACCATTCCATCTCTAGATGTTCAGTTCTACCACAATCACATCATGTTCTGATTCTTAATCTGGACACATCAGTTCTCCGTAGCGCAGTGTGAGGGAATGCATTGGTGTGTATGTGGACACATGTGTGTGAGTCTGAGAGAGACTGTATTTCTCATTTGCATTCAGATTGCTGGGTTTCTGTGGCTGGTAAGGTTATGAAGAGGAAGAGATTGATAGCGCAGGGTTTGGCTGAGTGCATGTGCATCAATAAGCATTGAGGAAGCTTTCCGTCTCTGTTTGGTCTCTCCGCTGGGAGATGGAGCAGGCCATGCAAAATTCAGCAACCAGCATTATCTGCACTGCAAACTCCGAGATCGACTGTATGAGAGGTGAGAACACACACACACCAGCATCTCTTGAATATATAAGCACAGCATGTATTCTTGTACTCATCTAATAGAAAACGCTCTTATATCCCAGTTCACACACACACACACACACACACACACACACACACACACACTCACACACATGCTCAGTGAACGATAAGGAAATTGTTGGATTTCTCCAGGGGCTTTGCAAATCCCACAGTCATCCTGCAGCGGTATTAGCTTCAGATAGATATGTTCACTCATTGCTCTCAGGAGCAAGGACAGATTGGGTGGTGAGAGAGAGCGAGGGGGGGGGGGGGGGTGCAGTATAGGGTCAGAGAATCAGATGGTAATGAAAACAGATACTGTGACCTCTATGGCATTATCCCATAGTAGTAATCAGAGGCTGGTGACACTATTTTCTATATGTGTGTATGTGAATTCTTGTTTTCATATATTTACAGGACAAAACAAATTGAAGAAAATAGAAAAAGAAAAACAGAGAAACACAGGGATAACATACAAAACACCAGAACCAATAAAATGGCTTGACTTTTGAAATTGATTTGTGTTTTTGTGCAAAAATACCACTATTTAAAACCATTTCTAGTGTATTACTGAACATTAGATTTAAATTTGGGTTTTGTCATACCCTGACCTCTATGTTGTGTGAACATTTAATGATAAATGTACATAAATAGTACATAAACATAAACATAAATAGAAATTGGAATAAAATATCAGTACATGAGTATACATTAATGGTAGGAACAATATTCTGTTTTTTAGCAATTTAAAGAAACAACATCTCCAAAATAGTAAATTTATAGTAGAGAACAAAAAAGTTCTTTAGAGGTTTTATTACAAGTGATTTTAAAGCATTTCTATCGGTTCATTTAACATGAAGTTTCCACTCAATATAAATGGCAGCTGTGTTGTTGAGTAGAAAAACTGTTCAAATGATGTAGACAAAAAACAAATGAAACATGTTTTTCTTGATATGATGCATAGATGGAAGTATGGATAGATGGATGGATGGATGGATGGACAGAATACAGTATATACAGTCCAACTTCCAGGACCCACCACTGTACTACAGACCTGCTTCTCCTAGCAAGCTTGGCAACTAGTACACACTAATTCCAGTGCCCAAGCCAAGACATTTTCAGATACAACTTTTCAATTATCAAATAAAACGTAAATGCAGCAGAGGTAACCACCTGTCCATCAGGAATGTACATAACTCTTTGATTTGAAGCCTTTCAGGTCCTGTAGATTCCTCCACCTCTGAAAAATCGGTGTAATTCTATGTTTTCCAGCTTATTTTTCTTTATTTATCTTCCTCTGTGTACTTGTCTTTGTCGTGTATGCTGCTGTTGGTCAAGGTGGGATGGGCAGGTTTTTCATTTGCTGGTAGTTTATAGTTATAGTTGTCAATAGTGACACTCCATCAGACACACCTTCTAGCTCTGGTTGTTTTGATATTGGTGGGGTGGATACTTGCAAATGACTTTAGCAATGCTGGCTGGAGCCAGATCTGTCTGATGAACTACTGCCAGAACAAAGTAACAGTTGTATTTAATTTAAGCTGTGTAGCTTTAACAGATAAAAATAATTCAAAACAGTGCATATGCTAACCCCACCCCCCATTACTGTGCAGTATATAGAGTCAGACCCTGGAGACATGTTTATTGAGAGCTTTTTACTCTATAAATAGCCTCAGTTAGTGTCAGTGATGGTGGCTCTGGGGTCCCCGCATGAGACTGAAGAGCTTTCAGAAATAGAAGTGAACCCTGATCCAAGCCTAAAGCCCTGACCGTCCTCGGAGGCAAGTCTGGGATTCTCTCCTACCTCTGCTTCTTGGTGCACACTGAGCAAATGACATGAGCTCTCGTGGTCTGGCATCAGCTCGCTGCAGCTCTGTATGCAGTAAGCAGAGTGTGCTCTTAATCCTTCAGGGTTTGAGCTGTGGACGACTGTGCCGGTTATTGCTGATGTATTTTCCTGGCTTGGTGCCTCCTCCTGAAGCCCACCTGTCCACTGTCTGGGCTTTCACACCGCTGGGGTTTCCCCAGAGCTGCAGGAGACCCACTGGAACTAGAAGTCATTCTCTACTATAGTAGAATAAATCTATATGTGTGGCCTATAAATGCATTCTTATGTAGCAACTGTGAAAAGTTAGACATGGTTTACAGAATGTTGGGTCAATTATTCCCCTAAATAAGGGATCATACAGTACATACTGTTCTATTTGTTAGCTCAGCAGTATTCAAGGCTGTTGTAAAATACCTATTGCTGTCTCATAACAATGGGATTAATACACCAGTCAGTAAAAAACAGTTAATAGACCAAGAACATATTATTCCAATCTCATGTAACTCAAGATATAAAGTCAGCCTGGACACTTAAACACTAAGTTTAAACCCCCTTTTATTTTAGAGTGTAGTATTAGAATTTAAACTGAATTTGTGGCGCTGGTAGAGTGAAGCTAACAGCACAGGAAATGCCATTGATGCTAGTATTATTATTGTGGTGATGGTCCAGTGAGCAATATATGGATATGTTCACTATTATAACAAAGCAATTTTATGAAATGCAGTATTCAAAGGATGGACACTTTTGTCCTCCTTTACCACTCCAAAGTTTCCTGCCTACAGTAACTCTAATGAACTATGTTTCCCTTTAGAAGGACTGTTTATTATGCTTTTTGTTCATTATAATCAAAATTATTGCTTGAAAATCTATTTGCATGATTAGATTTGATTCACTTCTCATTTTATGAAAGTAATAAGCCACAAGGTTGCATGTTAAAATTATTTAATCACAGGTAAGGAGGTATTGGCTACTCTGCCCAAGACCCAGTAAGACCTTTTTATTAGTTTGATTCATGAGAACAACATTGGCTTAAATAACATGGAGCATGTGTATAACTCATATCTTGCTAAATGAACGTAAACATTTTGAATATCAAAAAGTGAGATTGATTTTTTGTGAACTTTTATAGGTAATATGAACTCTCTGAGAACTCATGATCGTCTTTGGTGTTGGCATGGCGACAACCGAGCTGATAACTCAGTTTGTTGCATATCACTGCTGTCCAATTAAAATTATGTATCTCCATTTTTGTCGATTGTAATTTTTCTATATAATTGGAACATAACAGCTGCTGTTTACATTGTCTAAAGTTTCATGATGAATGGACCAATAGAAATGCTCCAAAATATCTTGGAAAAATTTCTGGTTGCATTCAATTATGTTTAAAAAGTAAAGAAGGGTTTTGGCCTTTTCTGTAAAGTTACTGTTTGGAGACACACATTGTTCTTTGGACAGCAACGGTCATGTCAAAAGGATTAGAATCCAAAAAAAGAAAAATGTAATCTGTGCAACAAAGATCTGAGACATACATGGAATCATTAATTATGAACAAAGTGATGAAGTTTTTCATGAAACTTTCATCTTTTCTCAGCAGCTTGTTCAGTGAGGAAAGTATTTGCTTTGCAATTTGAAACATTCTACTCATTGTTTTGTGCATTGTGTAATGTGGAGCTAGATCTCCAAAAGCTGCTCAGTCTGAATTATGAATGTTTCAGCTCTTGCATTGTGGTTGGTGTGTAAAAATCTTTACCCATCATAGAACTGTGGTGTATTGCTTTATTATATGTGATAAACTAAATGTATTATGTTGATATGAATTAGTTGAAAAACTCTGCATTCCTACCCTGAAAGATAAAATACAACTTAAACATCTTTTACATATTTTACCTGATTTTCAGCATAAAAGCTAGCAGAACAAAAGAGAAGTACTTACTGGAAACACTACAGGTGTAACTGTGTAATTACCTTAAAGTAACTGTTTAATGGGAATTCATTTAATTATTTATTTATTTATTTATTTATAGAAAATATTCATTTTGTAAATAAAAAAAACTGCTCTGGACCGTTAAGGGTTAAATTCACAGGGAACACAGAGTAAAACATTAAGAGTGTTTGTAAGCTACCAAACTTGACTGTTGTATCAGACATGCAGCCAGGCTTGACTGAAAATTTTTTACAATGTAATTGTGATAAAAACATGGCTTACAAACTGCTGATCAGACCTATCTGAGAAATGTGTGGGCGTGGCTAATGAGCAGAATCATTGACAACTCTCTGCCCAACTCCAATCCTGCTCCACCATTCATAAAATCATTATCCACAGCTAAACAACTTAAATGAACAAAAAGCATTACCCAGCTTATAGGTGAGGCTAACTGGATGAAGAAATCCATGGACCGAATGTGCAGATGGATGGATGGACGAATGGATGTAGCTATACATGGAGCATGTGTATAACTCATATCTTGCTAAATGAACATGACTTTTAAATGTCAAAAAGTGAGCTTGATGTTTTTGAGAACTTTTATAGGTAATATGAACTCTCTGAGCAATCATGATCGTGTTTGGTGCTGGCATGGCAACAACCGAGCTGATAAATCAGTTTGTTGCATATAGTTGCTGTTCAAAGTAAAATATAAATTTCCATTTTTGTTGATTGTCATTTTTCTATATAATTGGAACATAACAGCTGGTGTTTACATTGTCTAAAAGTTTCATGATGAATGGATCAATGGTAAGGCTCCAAAACATCTTGGAAAAAATTCTGGTTCCATTGAATTATAAGAAAAGTAAAGAAGGGTTTTGGCCTTTCCTGTAAAGTTACTATTTTGGAGACACACGTTGTTCTTTGGACAGCAATGATATGTCAAAAGGATTAGAATCCCAAAAATGATAACTATGAAATCCATGGACCGAATATGCAGACGGATGGACGAATGAATAGATGTAGCAATGTGGAAAGAACCAGATGAACAGACATGCAGATGGAAGGATGGACAGGTGGAACAAGGCGTGAAGTGGCAGGTGGACAGAAATGTGGTGGGCTGAAGGTTAGGGATCCGGTCTGGAACTGACCAAAGTGTCTTTGAGCAAGGCACCCAACCCCCAACTGCTTCCTGGACACTGTGGATAGGGCTGCTCACCACTCCGGGCAAGTGTGTTCACTGTCCCCTAAGTGTGTATGTTCACTAGTGTGTATATATAAGTTAAATGTGGAGGTCAAATTCCACTGTATGTAAACACAAGTGAATTATAATATTTGATTCTAAATAGAGTTCAGTACAGTAGACGTGTATAAGACTTCAGGAAGATGTTCATGACGCAAACCTACATGTATAGTGCAGCTCAGAGGAACGAGATTAACTTCTCTGGAGCTTTGAACAAACAGTCATGTGTACGGTTTCTAACAGTCCTGCAGCTTCAGGATATTCCTCAGCATTGGCCTCTGAATTGGGGGAACGTTTAACGGCATTGAGTTTATATTAAGAGGTTAAAGTTGCTGTAGTGGTCCGTCAGTAAAAGCAGGGTATTCTCTGCTATATCTGGCCACCTGCAGGAGCAAACACAGAGATCAGCTGAAGCTTTTGAGATCACATATATACATATATCTTTTATTTCCACCACACTCCAGTATTATTGGCTTTATGAAAGGCTGATGTATTCAGCCACCTGGGCTTTGCTGTTTTGCAGATATGCTGTTTTGTATGTGTGTGTGTATCTGTGTGTGTGTATCCGTGTGTGTGTATCTGTGTGCATGTGTGTTTGCGTGTGCGAACGATGATATGAAGGTTGTCTCACAGGCCGCCGCCATCTGTCATCAAAGCTCTCGAGCCACATAGAGGGACAGGAAATGTCACGACTGTCTCGGCAGGGCTCGCGCGCCTATGCGTGTGGCTATGCGTGTGTGTGTGATATGTCCCCTCGCGGTACGGCTTGCGTCCAGCTCAGGGAAAATTGCCTGCTCTGCTCCAGCTCCCCACCGCCATCAGTCAATCCATTTCTGCAGCGTCTCAGCTTCACTTTGGATCACTGCCCCGTCCACGCTGCCTGTCAAAAGTTTGGAAACTCCTCACCTTCTTTTAGAAATGCGAATTTTCTCGCTGTCACTTTTCATTTAAACCCCCTATGTGGCCATGTCTGGCTGGTTTTGAGGCTCCCCAGTTCAACTACGCATTAATAAAAGTGTCTAATTTAGAAAAACTCACGTTGGATTTTTTTTTTGTAATTTAAATTTTTATTATTTAAACACAGTAAACAAAATAAACAAAAGCTCAAATGGTACATCATATAGAAAACCAAATAAGGAAGGCCAGACATAAAAAAAGACACATTGTTTAGGTTGTCCCTGTCAAAATAAATTATACAAATACCAATCAATAATAATGAAGTGAAATTATTAACATCTATTATTAACAATTATTAACAACTAACATCTCTTAGTTCTAATCTCATAGTCATGCTGTCATTCAGAAATGAGATGATCCATGAAATAGTCCCAAATTCTCAATTCCACAGGCCTTTTGCACCTTATTTTAGCTAACATAACCTCATATGATGTGGTCTCACTCATTAGGATTTTCCACTCTTGGAGTGTTGGACATGTAGGTGATTTCCAATGTCTTTCGTGTTGGATTTTTGTTTTTCAAAGCAAGTTGAAGTTTCTAAATGCTGTTTCTATTGTGCTCTTGTTCTCCTCAGTAGATTTATCCTTGCATATGTTGACTATCCATCCTACACAAGCTCCCTTTACCATCCCTTACAACACATGCAACGATAGGGTGTGGTCAAGATTGAGGTAATTCCCAGCTAGCTGAATTATTAAAAGCCTATATGTTAGTTAGACGTAATATGAATTGAGCTAATTGGGACTTTGGCCTGACACGTCTTCATCGGTGAGGGTAAAGTCACCCAGCACTTGCACACAGACACTAAGTGAACCTGAATGTAAGGCTTTTTCAGAATGACCACTCACTAGCTAATTCTGATGTTATTTGTGAGTATAGTAGCTGAGCTTACATCAGAAAAGTTGGTAACACTTTACAAGACTTTTTCATGGTTAACAGAAAACTAATGGGATACTAAGCAGACACTAATGAATAGTGCTGCAACTACTTTTTAAGTAACTACCAGGGAGTACTATGTAATTACTCAGTAGGTAATAGTGAACTAATGAAAAATGAGCATTTTATTGATTTTCCTATTTGTAGGCTGTGTAAATATTCACACTACAAAATATGAAGATGTGCCTTGGCTTTTAAAGGTTTTTTAAGGACTTTTTACTTTACTGGAGTCATTTTTTTGCTGACTTTTACTTTACTCCTTACATTTACACTCCATTACCTGTACTTTCTACTCCTTATATTTTAAACATAGTCTCGTTACTCCTATTTCATTACAGCTTGTTTTCATTCATGCACATTTACATTCCAGTAAAGATTATTGATAACATGCCTTTGAAGTTTGACTTTTTGCACCATTACTATACTTATAGACAATGAGTCATCATATCTTCTGCTCCATTAAACACATGGTAATGCTCAGTAGTACAGAGATATGCTTCTTTAATATATTTACATTGTATATGGGCGTATATGCGGCTGAAACAGGAAGCCTGGCGCATCCCAAATTTATCAACATTAACATTTTAATATAACATTACAGTCATAATGTCTTTTAGAAGAATGGGGTTTTTGAGGAGGTGGGCTAACGCACTATAGATCCCTGTGGTGCGGCCTGAGCTTTTGTCCTTAATGGAATTTTTTCTCCTTACATTTTTTTTACTTTTATATTTTAAGTAGTTTTGAAAGCAGTACTTTTGTACTTTTACTGGAGCAAAAAGCTTGAGTTGAGCTTAAGTATTTTATTTTTTCATCATAGTATCTATACTTCTACCTGAATAATGATTGTGAATACTTTTGACACCTTTGACTATTGCCTACAGAGTTAACTACCTAATACACTGTAAAAAGTGCTTGTTTTGGTAACCTAAACCCCAAAAGCTATGTCATGTGGTAACAAGGACTAGTTTGAACTCAAATTAGTGTTACCTCAAAATATCTTCGAGTGGAAAATTTGTTCATTCAAATTACATTTTTAGATTGAATACAACTAGTTTATTTACTTGTTTCCACATTTTTGGTTGTACCAGCAAAACACTTTGTACGGTGTGCTCCCTGGTAGTTACTTAAGTGTTAATGCTGCTCAGTTCCTCAATAACTATGAAACAGTTATTCCTTAAGTCCCTAAGGTCGTTTGAATGGAGGAAATTACAGCATCTTCATAGTTTTTATGCCCTGTAAACAAGGCACACTAGGAACAGAGATCCTCTCCCGTTTCTGTCTAGTTCTGTCAGTTTGGATTGGGAGTACTGCTATTTTCAGGTCTCTCCATAGATGTTCAAGGACATTCATAGTCTTGTCAAGTAGCCAATCAAACATTTTCTTGACTGTGTGTTCCAGAACATTGCTGTGTTGGAAGGTAAAGTTTTGTCTCAGTCTGATCTTCAGAGCCCTTGAGCAGGCTTTCCCTAATGGTTTCTCAGTAATTCATCTCAATGCATTTGTCCTACAGTGAACAACCTGTGCCGGCTGATGCAACCACCACCATGCTTCACTATGGAGGTGCGATTGGCCAGTTTATAAGTGGTGCCTTATTGCTTTCAAAGGTAATGCTTTACAAAGACTTCTTGCAAGTCATAGAATCTCGTTTCTCTTGGTGTATTTGGTGATTTGGTGCAAGCAAGCTTTCATGTATGACGGTGGATCCCCAACTTGTCCAACTTGTCAGACTCTAGCTCAAACATATACGGCAGAACCAAAGCCATTGTAAGAACAAACCCAGCTCTGTTGGGGGCAGAACTTATAGTAGGATGCCACTCAGAGCAGGGGGGGTGACCTGACCAATCAGAGGACACTGAGCTCATCGGTAGGTGGGGTTTAAAGACAGTGTTTCAGGTAGAGGATGAATACAGATGTAATGTAATTATAGTAGAGGTTTTTTCATCATATCATTGAATGTCGTTTCTCTTGTTCTTTTTAGTGCAAGCAAGCCTTGAATGGTTTTCATCTGGCCACTCCACCATAAAGCCCTGATGGAGTGCTGCAGAGATGGTTGTCCTTCTGTCAGATTCTCTCATTTCCACAAAGAATCAAAGAGTTGTGTCAGAGTGACCTTCAGGTTCTTGATCTTGTGGACACAATCAGGGAGGTGATCCCCACTGTTTACTCAGTTTGGCTGGGCAGCCAGCTCAAGCAAGAATCTCTGTGGTTCTGAATTTCGTCCGTCTAATAATGTCAGAATGTTTGATCTCAGTCTGAGAATTTTTTTGTGCCCTTTCCAGGATTTGTTTCTTTGACAGGCACTTTCAACCACGGGACTTTACAAAGTTATGAAGCCCAAAGTACATGCCAGAGGAGGAAACCCTTTCCCGCAGAAACCACTGTTCTCAGGTGCCTCATTAAAAACTGCATCCCTATTCTCTGTTACAAGGTGATGTCATCTAAAACATAATTTGTATTGGCCACCTACAGGCACCTCCTTACTCAACACGCAAAGAGCTAAAACAGTAAAACCTGAACACTCTGAAATGTCCTGCACCAGTCTAGCTTGCAAAGATGGATCTACCAACTATTGTGGCAGAACAAACATCGTTATAAGAACAGCCACAGCAATGTCTGAGTTGTGGCAGTTGACCAGTCAGAACAGCGTGGATGAGCTGACCAATCAGAGCACACTGGGCTCTTTGGGAGGTGGGCATAAAGACAAAGGAGCTCAACCAGAGTATGTATGAGAAATACATGCTTTAATTTCCCCCAAACACAATACTTTTTGCATACTGTGTCTTTAAGCCCTGTGCTCTGATTGGTCAACTCACCCTGGCCCCCACACCGCTGGGGCTGTACCTACAATGGCTTTGGTTCTGCCGTATCTGTTTAAGCCAGAGTCTGATACCTGAAAGTCAAGCAGAATAAGTTGGTGATCCACCGTCGCACATGAGATTCTATGACCTGAAGAAAACAAGCAAGACGTCTTTGCAATGCATTACATCTGGAAACAAAAAGGCACCACAAATAAACTGGCCAATTTCACCCCCATAGTAAAGCATGGTGGTGGTAGCATTGAACAGCAATAAAAAAAAATGTTGTTGGAGAAAAACTGAAGCATGTAATTCTGGTAGAGCCCACAAGTATAATTAAGACATTTAATTTCAACTAAACTTATGTTTGTTTTTTGATTCTGGTTGCTCTTGAGGTTTTTTTATCCTTGTGCCCTGGTGGCACTCATTGGAGCAGCTTTGTGACAACGTCTGTTGTAAAAGGTGCTATAATTATAAGTAAACCTTAATCTTAACCTTACTGACATTTTACTTAATGAAAAGGTCCTTTCTATGTATCAAAATTAATTAATATAGTATTTCTTTTAAATGTCCTATGAACTAAAGGAAAGTCCAAACCAAACCATTTTTCTACACAGTTTGAACTCTATAGTTGTCCTTTACTTTGTTTCGTAATGACATGACAATTCAGCCAATAAAAATGCCTCAAAACTGCCTTAAACAAAATACTTGTCCATTAACTTACACTGAAAGTTGAGAAAATGTTGTTCTCTCCTGTACAGTTACTCTTCCAGAGATACTTGTTTGAATGTAATTCCAGGTGGGTCCTTGTGAAGAATGAGGGCGTACAAAGAGTATATAACGTGGTGATAAAAACCAAACAAACCCAAATATTGTAATTGTCAGTGTAGAACTTCATGAGTGGTATTTGAAAGTCTTTCGTGTTGCTCTGAGAATGAATTGAATTGTGGGATAAAAGTAAGTAAGGATAAAAGTTTTGACTGGTATTGTACGTGTTGGTGCACAGTGTACTGGCTCTGTTATCCCTTCACTCAAGCATTACCTAAGCTTCATGAATAAATAAAAAAGAAAGTTTTGCACCTGTTTGGAAATCTTAGCGAGGAGTGAAGGCCACATTTTAAGCACATTTTGTGGATCGTTAGTCAGAGAAAGTCAAAGCTTTTTTAGTTTCTCCTCCTTCGTTTGTGTACTACTTGAAATATCAAGGGAGAGTAAGGGAAGAGGGGGGGATGGAGGGCAGAACACACTGTATCGGTAAGATTTTCAGATAAAGTAAGAATGTTGTTTTGCTGGGTCAGCAACGTTTGAAAGATATGAAAGAGAGAAATATGGAAGGGGTCACTGTGTGTGATTTCCCAGTTGAGACGTGTGTGTGTGTGTGTGTGTGTGTGTGTGAGCTTCTTTCTGCAGTATGTTTCACTGAGATATCACTGCCTCCTTTCTGAAAGCCTGACTAGCTCGGCTTTTCATCATTGGTCTATCTCTCATGTGCATGTGTGATCTGTGGCTCAGCTTTCTTATGTGACTCATACCTGCAACAAAGTAGCTTTTCGCTTTATGTTCAGTTCACAGTTGCATATTTTTGGTTATTAGTTTTTATCTATATATTTTATCTATATAAGTTTTTATCTAAATATATTGTTATTTGTTTTTGGCTTTCTGCCAGATCTTCAACATGTAACTCATCCCACAGTTTAGCAAAGTTTTTGATTCAGGCTTGTATACAGCTTTTGGATTGGATGCATGGATTCTGGAAAACAACAGGATTTTTTTCCTATAGAGGATGAATAGGATGGAGACGTACACGCCAATCTACTGAACGTCTGCTTGACCAACAGACACCGTTTCTCATACACTGACTCAGGACAACGCTGACTGTAGTGTTGGTCTGACCCACACTTATCTGTTTGGTGTTTTTTTCCATTCCTCCTTTTTTTCCCATAGAGTCCTATTCATTTTCACTCACACCCAAACCTCATGGTTTCACTTAACCTACAGCCTCCAAACTGCCTGTACTTTTTTTAAGACAGATCTCCAAACACTAATCCACAGACATACTGACCCGCACTCCTCTATTTGTCGTTTATTCATTCCTCTTCCTCCCATAGGATCCCATTCATTTTCAAGCAAACCCAAACATTACGGTTTCCTTCAATCTACAGCCACCAAACTGCCTGTACTCACTTAGCACAGATCCTCAACATCCAATTCACATACATACCCACCTGCACTCGTCTATTTTGCATTTGTTTATGGGAACCATCCTGCTCTTTTCTAGTTGTAATTGTAATTCACACAGTACACTGTAATTGACAACTCTTAGAGTCTAATTCCTTTTAAAACGTTCATTAATTGATCCATTTTTTTAGAAAACATTTTTAAGGAGATTAAATACAGTATGTTTCAGGCACGTGGGGACATTGCTGTATTTAAAAAGCTTTAATTTGCTCAGCAAATCATTTTGTATTTTTAAAAAATATTGACATAGTATTAATACAGTAAGTAGTGCTTTTACATGCCAGTGTGTTTATTTAACCCTTTCCAAGCTTCACCTTGGGGAAACAACCAAGTTTTACTTAGAATTCTCATCTCATTTTTTATTGCTGTTTAATGCTACCACCACCATGCTACATCTCATCAGTTCTCATTGCTGCTGAAGGAACTGAATACATTCATACAATGTCTGCGGCGTCCAGGAGAAATCTGGAACTGCACAATAAGATATGTATACTACTTTATATTGTATTTATGATTATTTATATATGTTCTAATGATATATGGTGTTATGTATTATAAGATAAAGGCTTTTAAACAATCAGCTTAGGCACCTAGTGTATATGCTCATCCCCTTGCATAAGGAAGGCGATAGTCAAAGAAAAATAAGTGAAAAACAGGATTTGCTGAATTTGAAGTTGAATGATGAAAAAATGATAAGAGGCATGAGGGGAAATTGGAATAGTGGTAGACCACTAGAACCCCTATTAGATAAACAGCACTTGAAGCTTTCATCTCTGAGAGAGAGGCCTCTTGCTCCATGTGGAAGGCACTGGGAGATGCGACCTTTTAAGAGAACCTCCACATAATGTACCATGGCGACAGTTTTTTTCCCACCCAAAAGCCATTAAGGAACCTTTATTTTTAAGAGCTTTTTTGGTCAGAAACCATGACGCAGGACTGGAGAGTGCCACATTAGTGTTAACACTAGTCTGGTAGTTAGCCTTTCCAGACTGTCTGAGTGAGAATGTGTTGCACCTTTACCTCCTTTTCCTCTCTAATTAGCAAATAACGCCTCTCGTATGAACTGCTCCCACCACCTCAGTGCATGCTCGAGACAACTAGTGGACTGTCAATATAGCCATCCTCACTAATTGGGATATTGCTGGGGTGCTTTTCCCTCACACTTCCAGCTCACGTCATTACTGTCCTGCCTTCATTAATGCTTTCTGATGGGCCTGAGAGGGAGACAGCAGGAGGTCTGCTGGTGAGAAGACAGCTGTACCTGCTGCATATATAGTAAAAGGACTGTTTAATCTTGGCCACAACAGCTTAATCTGCACTGCTGAGCCAAGGTTAACCTTCACAGGTCTTTAGTTATTACTGTCATTTAACTACGTATATTACATGTGTTCTAAAGAAGTTGGGTCAGTATGTCAAATGCTGATAAAAACAGAAAGAGGTGATTTGTAAATCCACTTTAACCTGAATTTAAATGGTAAAAAAATAAGATATTCAGTTTTTTCCTCTTTCCTTTAGTGCGTTGTGGCATTTTCTGCATGTAAATGGTTTGTAAAGTTATAAAGCCCTCCGTACATGCCACAGAAACCACTTTTCTAAGCTCCATGCTTGGAATTCCCGCCCTCTTCCCTGTTACGAGATGATGTAATCTCATAACACAACCTCTATAGCCTGCCTACCTTGTCACTCCCTTAAACAAAGAACAGAGAGATTAAAAAAAACTCTGAAACTCTGAAACCACTCTGAAACGTCCTGCTCCAGTCTGGCTTGTGAAGATATACCAACTTGTTCTGCTGAACTTTCAGGACTCAAACTGATACAGCAGAACCGAAGCTATTGTAAAAACAGCCCCGAAATGTAGGGGCGGAACTTGAAGCAGGATGTGGCTCTGGCGATTGACTATGCAGAACAGAGTGGGTGAGCTCACCAGTCAAAGCCTGCCAGCCTCATCAGGAGGAGGGGCTTAAAGGCACAGAAGCTCTAACAGAGCATTTCAGACAAAGATATCACTTTTCTAGAGTCACAACCATGTATGACTAAGGGTCTGTCTCAAACCCCTAGTGAGTGTCTAAGTAGGCAGCTGTTTAAGTAGCAGCATTCTCTCCTCATCTCTCCTCATAAAACAGATTACTGAGACGCTCTAGTTAGAGAGAGACTGCGTCACGGCTTGTTCCCGCCCACTGCAGCACGCCACCGGTGGTTTAGCTGGTTTCTAAGCTACCGCCCGGCATCCAAAACAATAGCCAGAAGCTTAAAAATCCGCTAGCGTAAATGCTAATAGCGCCAGCATAAAACTGCTAAATGATGAAGGACTCGTTACAGAGTTGATAATAAAATACTGTTTTGTGTGATTATATGACAACACATTAAAACACCAGAGAGAATCAAAATAACTCCCACTTTAGAACCACTTCACTGCTCGTAGATTAGCCTGCGTTGCATCATGGGATTGTCTTAGCGCCTGAGGAAGTGTTTGATGCTTCCTTAAAATCAGGTCTAAATAAGGTTCCTCAGTAGACAGCATGTTTAAGGTATGTAAGAATTGGGACAGTCTACATGTTGGGAGTGCATACTATGACGTAAAAAACTGTCTATGTAGGAGCTCACTAGGTTTTGAGACACACCCTATGTATGGGACATAAATTTTGACCTTGCTTGACCTGCTTTACTGCCACAAAGCTTTAACAGATTTAGAGTTCTAGCTAGAAATTCTCTGAAATTCTTGCACGGTTATTGTACACCTACTGACTGCCTCAAATAACAGGACTTCAAATGCACTCAAATATATCAGCTCTTGAGAGTGTTCTTTTCCTTTGTGTCTTCAGCTCTCAAAGTGTTACCGTGCTGATTATATATCTGGTATATCAGAAACCGATAATAGACTAAAATCGTCCAATACATATATATCAAATGAGACTATAAAGCTATTTGTGAAAAAATCTGTATTAATGAAACCAAAGAGTCAGGATTGACAGTTCCAGAAAGCTATACTGGGTTACTTGGGCTTCTGTGGGGACCAAAGCTTCAGCACAACTATTGTGGAAAGAGACTCTTCACGGAATAGGACACACTGTACCTTACCCACACGGGAGCTTATGGAGCTCCTATTAATATTGATAAGGTGTGTATATAATTATCCATTGTTTGTGTTGTGTAAGGCCTTGGAATCTGCTCCAGTCTCTGGTGAATGGAAGACCGCACAGCTCCTGAGTTTTGGACAGAACAAAAAGAGATGACAAGGCTTTTATGTCATGGAATTGAATTTATTTTCCCAGCAAAGTAAAGGAGGGTTGGTGAAAAGTCCACCACTTAAAGGAAAGTGGGAACAGGGTATGATGTACAACTTTACAGATTTGGTCCTAGAATGAAACACAAGCTCTGCTCTGATTGGCTGGTTTACATCAAGGCACACTGATGATCACACAGAAGAAATAAAACAGACCAAAAAAATATATATATAACATACATATATTTATATATATGTAAAGGCATTTATTCATCTGGCTAAGACTGTTTTAATGAATAAGAGATTTCAGGTTTGATGTATAATTAATTGTAATTAATTCTAAAACACAGTTTCACTTACGGGTGATTAAACGTGGATTGATGTTTGAACATGGCAATTACATCCATTTATAATCTATTCAAAATATCTTGTAAAATAACTCAAGGGGTCTGAATATGTGCAGAATCCACTGTACATGAAGCAAATCAAAATCAATCAAATCACATGTTCTAATACTCCACTGGTTCACCAACATAGCAGCTCATATTTTTAATATACAATATTGTTTATGCTGTAAAACCATCCGTGATGTGCATTTAACATATCTGCATCTATCTATCTATCTATCTATCTCATATATATATAAATGTTCTTGTTTTCAATGGAGTATCTTCTTCCTTAACACAACAATAGACTGACAGGTCTCTAAAGAAAGTTGTTTCTTTCTGGTCATTGTGAGTCGGTCAGCAAGCCATCAACTGCTGATGCTTCAGATACTAAACTAACCTAGAATGTTGTTCTCCCTTTTATACTCACTTATTAGTAGAATTTTTTTCAGCTGTGCATCACAATTGAGCAAGAGTGTCCTAACAACCAATTAGCCCAACAACACCCTTAACTGGCGGCCGTACCAGGAGATTTAGACAGAGGACTGAGAATTGCTGATAATAGGACTATATGCAAAATAAGCCTCTATACAAAAATAGACTTTAATACAAACATTTATATTCTTTAAAAATCATCTGATACACTTACATTAATTGAGAAATGGACAATATTGATTGTGGCTTGAATTGGCTTGAAATGAAATTCTAAAGTGATTCTAATCTTTTGAGTGTATATGTCTTGCCTTTTTTATGGTTGGTTTATTCAAATGACTTTAAGCTTGTATATGTATGTTCCTTGTGCATTTATTCCTTGGTCACCAGTTCAGTGTTTAATGCTATATGCTACTGCTCCCACAGCGCCCCGGACAAGACTTGGGGTTGTAACGTTATGCTAAGTCAAGTGTACTGCTGCTGGATGATAACATGTCCATGTAAGCCTTTTAAAAAGGCTCTTTACACTCACACATCTCACATACAGAACGAGTTCTTCAAAGATTCCTACAGAGCATCCCAACAGAACAACCACTTCTGGTTCCCTAAAGAACCCTTCACACACTCAAGTCCTTTCACAAAGCATTAGCAATCTGTTCAGCAGCGGAGAGGGTCTCTCCATGACCTTCATGCAGGCTTAAGCACACCTGTACTCTTCTGAGAGCAGTAGAGCGTTAGCCGCTAGCTCTGAAGCTAGCCCTAAGGGCTAAAGAGAGCAGGATAGATAGCCACAGGGTTGGTCATTCATAGTGCTCTTCTGTCCTTGACATAACCAAACTTGCTTCAAAAGCAGTTTGAGATACTTCAGTTCCCAGAGGGCTGGAGCCTGGACCATGTGGGTGTGAGGTAGTCCTGAGTGCTTTTCTTTTATAGAAGCTTAAGTTTGGTAGAAACAGTTTGGTGGACAATTAAATCAAAGATTTTTTCTTTAACTTCTAAGCTGGTCAGCCACTGCATGTTGTCATGGTGTCTGGAGAGTGCTTGACTGGAGCTATGAGGCTAATGTAGTCAACCAGTAACGGATGATTAGGGGCACCAATTGGCATCATGATAACTACATGCCTGGAACACACTCCCTAAAGTCAGTTATGATGAAAACAGGGAATAAACATGTTATGACCTGGTCAGCACTGTCGCCTCACAGCAAAACGATCTGGGTTGGATTCCCGGTCCGGGCCATTCTGTGTGGATTGTGCATGTTCTCCTCGTGCTTGAGTGGGTTCCTCCAGGTACACCGGTTTCCTTCCACAGTCCAAACACATGCATGTTAGGTTGATCACTCACTCTAAATTTCCCGTAGATGTGAGTTTGCATGAGAGTGTGTTGGCCACGTATTGGACTGGCGACCTGTCCATGGTGTATGCCGCCTTTGCCTGATGAAGCTGGTATTGGCTTTAGCCCCCTCGTGACCCCAACTTGCGGCATAAAGCACAAGATAATAGATGGATGGATGTATGATCTGTACTGTAACATGTTTCTATTTCTAGTAATCGTCATAACAGATATTTGATGTGATGACAAACTAAAGTGCACAACCAAAATTAGCATACGGTATAAGCTAGCTTTTCTCTACTCTTGTTTGTTGTGGACTGTATTGTATTATGTTTTGTATATGCTACTGGTTGCCTAAATCTATCTATCTATCTATCTATCTATCTATCTATCTATCTATCTATCTATCTATCTATCTATCTATGACATCAAACGTTATGGCATCTGTCACCACAGTTAACAGGTAATAGTAACATGATAGCATGACAGTCATATGCACACGTTGCTCAAATTAAATTGTTTTATTGATTTTTTCTAAGTGAAGATAAGCTAACACATCCCCCAGAGAACACACCTTTTCACAATAATGCAATAATGAACACATTGAAAATATAAATACAGCATAAAATTATTATAAAAAAAATAATTTTTTAGAAAATTAATAGTAATTATGCACAAGAAATTGCAGAAAAGCATCATATTATTTGCTGGAGGCTAACATGTTTTATCTCATTTACAGGTGGAGTTCTTCAAAGATTCATGAAGGTTCTTTAGGGAACCGAAAGTGGTTCTTCTATTGGACTGCTCTAAAGAACCCTTTAGAAACTCAAGTCTTTTCACAAAGCATTAGCAACCTGTTTAGTAGCGGTGATAGCCTCTCCATGACCTTCACGCAGTCTTAAGCACACCTGTACTCTTCTGAGAGCAGTTGAGCTGAAGCTGGCTCTAAGTGTGTTCTCTGTAGAGGGTGCATTCATTTTTTTTTTTACATGCAGTTTGACTGGGAGTGTTCAAACCTTTGCATATGATTGAATATTAGTGAACAAATTGTGTGAACACATGACTATAGGCTATAACATCTACCATCACATGTTTATGGCACGGTTATGTAATAGTTATATCAGTTTTTTTAATATCCTTTTTTATGTGTAGTAAAATAATTAGCATGTTCTCTATATGGGTGGGGTGAGGTTTGGTGGGCTCACTCAGGGCAGCCTTGTGGTAAAGTATCACAACCTAAATCATTATACGCTTGGCTCAGACTGCATTGAGTAGTTAAAACAGTGAAAGCTGAAAGAAACAGCATTAACACTAAAATGTGGTGTGAGTTTCATTTATTCATTAAAAATAATGAATAAATACAAATACCTAAATTCATTATTGTCTCTAACTAGTTACCACCCACCTTTAAGTAGCATATGCCTTTATTAATGTCACACACACACCACAGAGGTCAACATAGTCCAGCTTATATATACACCACAGAGTAAGTATTTACCAATGTTACATTCAATATATATTACTATATCAGTGTAGTCTAATTGCTATTACTCTAAACATTGCAAGCTGCTGCCACTCAGAGTTGTGAGATCGTATTAGATGGTGAAATAAGATCAGAAGCCATGTTACACAAACAAGTGAGCTAAAATATGGCAACTGGAAAGATGTGTACTCATTTAAAGATAAGATGAGATGAATAAGATGCTTAGCTTTGGTCTGGAATGACTAAAAATCTCCAGAAACACTTTATTTTCACGTAGAAAAACAAACTTTTTCAAATGATTGTATATTAATGAACAATAACAACACATGATGGCCTATAATGGGTATTTTTATATAATTATAAAAGTACGGTCCAATTAGAGGAGATTTCCTCAGACCAAGGTCCGGACCGTCATAATTTCTAGCTTGTGTTATGATTCAGTGGTGTATCCTGTTTACTGAAGTAGCCTAGTATCAGCATCTTATACTATCAGCTACTGAAACACCAACACATCCCACATACCGTTCAGTATATTTCAGTATATTTACTGTTTAAATGCTGAACTGAATGAATTATTTATAAACTTCTAATAAATGTTTTCTACTCACTTGAAGTAAAAACAAGGGCTACATAAAAAAAACAGATTGCTTTAAAAAAGTGTTTATTTATTGAAACATAAATAAAGCAGCGTCTTCTCGTTAACTCAGTTTCACAGCTTGACCTGTTGGTTTGGAGCCACCTGTGGGAAGAATAAACAAGTCTCTCCATCCCTGGTTAAAACAGTCGACTAGAAAATTTCTGCCGCTTAAAAAAATAAACACTTTCAAAATTAAATCGCTCTTAATAGTTTATCGCTTTGGGTCCACATTGGACAACGTTTGGGTCTGGGTCCGGGTCGTGGTCCACCAATTAGTGACCTCTGGCCTATAACATTTACCATCACATGTTTATGGCGTGGTTATATCATTGCACTGAGTAGTAAAAACAGTGAATAATAACTTTTGTTAAAGCTGTAAGAAGTAGCATTTAACATTAAAATATGATGTTATGAGCTCTGGCATCATCATGATAATGTACACGACCGGGTATCAGAAGCCGTGTTGCGCCAACAAGTGAGCTAAAACATGGCAACTGAAAAAATCTGTCCTGGTTTAGGAGCAAATGAAATGAATAGGATGCTTAGCTTTGGTCTGGAACGACAGAATCCAGACACACTCCTGATCGTTGAAATGCATTCACTTTATTGAGGTAGGCAATGTAAATAGCTTGCTGGCTGCTCAGACTGGTTCTTTGAGCAGAAATGAGTCCCGCCCAATGAAAATCAAATAATATTTAAAAATTACTCTACAGAACAGACCATCATTCTTCTCTGCCAGTTCATAGTAAATAAATCCCCGAACTATAGATAATAATTAGAAGAGAATCCTGATAATGGGTAGACAGAGCCTTTAAGTAGTCTCTAATAGACTTGCTCCTGTGGTTCAAGACCCTGTCAGTCAGTGTTTCTACATTCTGGTCCTGGGCACCCACTGCCCTGCACTCTCCACACACCTAATCCAGCTAATCAGCCAATTAACAGCCCAGTATTGAGTGTAGGTGGCTGTGTTTTGAGGGGGGAAGGACTAAAATGTGCAGGACTGGGAAACATCAACAGCTCCTCTGTGGAGCTCGTTAAGAGCACCAAGTTCCTTGGTGTCCACCTAGCGGAGAACCTCACCTGGTCCCTGAACACCAGCTCTACAGCCAAGAAAGCCCAGCAGCGTCTCTACTTCCTCCGGAAGCTGAGAAAGGCCCGTCTCCCTCCACCCATCCTCACCCTCTTCTATAGGGGAACCATAGAGAGCATCCTAAGCAGCTGCATCACTGCCTGGTTTGGGACCTGCACAGCCTCTGACCGCAAGTCCCTCCAACACGACCAGACTCTGCAACAGCTTCTTCCCCCAAGACTTCAGACTTCTCAACACAACTCAACATCTGAACTGATATCTTTTCTGGTACATCTCTCTCTCTCTCTCTCTCTCTCTCTCTCTCTCTCTCTCTCTCTCTCTCTCTTATTTATTATTCTCTGTCTGTACTGTGTTGTGTTGTCTGTCCGCACTTGTTTGTTCGTGTTGCACTTGTGTCTTGTATGCACTGTCTATGTTGCACTATGGTCCTGGAGGAACGTTGTTTCGTTTCACTGTGTACTCTGTATGTAGTTGAAATGACAATAAAACCCACTTGACTTGACTTGACACTGCTGTAGGTAAACAGATAGAGATACAGACACAATTCAGAACTGTTAACCCTTTAATGTCAAGTGAATCATATTTGAATCATATAGAATCAAATTTTTGAGACAGTAAATCATTACTGTTATCATTGTTTTCCTGAAAAACCTCACGTTCACCTGAACTTTGCTCAAACCCACACTTTGTTCAAGTTTAGTGGAGAACCAAAGACTGTAGTAGATACAGGATGTGTAAAACACTTGATTAGATTAGATTCAACTTTATTATAACGTCATTGTGCAGAGTACAGGTACAAAGCCAATAATGCAGTTAGCATCCGACCAGAAGTGCAAAATAGATTATTATTTTCATAAAGTGCAAAACAGAAATGACCAATGTACCAATATGGTACAATATGGAGAATTTAGAAATTAGAAATAACTTAACGTTTAAAATCATCTCAGAGTATAAAGGGGTAAAACATTGTGTGAAAGCTTTTATTTGTTAAAACTGCCTAAAATTGAAGATGTATTAAATTTAATACAAAACAAGACTTATATATGCAAAGTGTTATTTAATTTTATAATTATTATTATAATTATTTGTTATTAGTATGTATATAATAACCTATTATTATAATTAATGTATGTTATTATTATTATTATTATTATTATTATTATTATTCTTTTCTTCTTCTTCTTCTTCTTCTTCTTCTTCTTCTTCTTCTTCTTCTTCTTCTTCTTCTTATTATTATTATTATTATTATTATTATTATTATTATTATTATTATTTAGGTCTAACAAACCCTCCACTTTCAAAGAATTTGAATTTTCAGGCAATTGTTCATGGCTCAGGCTTTAAAGGGTCAATACAAAATTCTTAATACAATTTTTTTTTTGGCTCAGTTTATTGTTTGTGCACATTATTCCACATGACTGTTTCCCACCTGACCACCTAAACAGACCCCTTCTGCTTTCCTTTCCTCCGTTCTATTCTTACCTGCTATTTAATGCTGAGATAGCAGCTAATTCGGCTTTGTGATGCTGATAAGCATCAGCGTCCTCTGTGTGTTTGCTGTCCAGCTGTTGGGACTGATTGAGTTACGAGGGGTTTAGAGTGTGATTAGCGCGTGATTTCTATTAATACAGGATCGAGTGTATTGTCTGAGGACAGTGGAGGGACAGAGTGGGTGCATGCGTGACTGAGAGGGGTCAGTGCTGACGTGTCCATGTATAGAGAGGATAATTGGGTATTATTGGAATCCAGATGTTGCCGGGCTGGGTCACACCTGGAGGGAGCCATTGCGAACAGAGCAGCACAAGACATCATGCCTACGAACATCTGTGTCCACACGCTGTCCTGCGCGTGTGTTTGTGCATGTTAACTGTGTTTTAGGATTACAAAACTGGATCACACTGCTGTTATTTGTGGAAAAATTTATTTATCGTTTTCAATCTTTAGTCCCACATGAGATGCCAGAGAAACTCAACATTATATCAAATTATATAGTGTTTTATATTTCTAGCATTACATTAATACACAGTTGTTGTTTTAGTTCCATTTTATTTTTGTTTTTATTTTCATTATATTGTAATTACAGATGCAGCAATATGGAAATGATGTATTTTTCATATACTCTACTGTACACAGGCCTCAGGCACCTAAGCTCATGGTTTCAAACCTTTATCTTAGTAATGAGTGTATTTACACCAGTAAGAACACCAGATATCATTAGAACACATATAAATAATCATACATAAAGTACAAAGTAACATGAATATCTTATTGTGAAAGAAGTAGATGATATCTTGAGCTCCAGTTTGAAGAACAAAGTGTAGTTCCAGATTTCTCCTGGACGCCCCAGACATTGTATGAATGTATTCAGTTCCTTCAGCAGCAATCTTGATTTAGCTTAATGAAGTACTGAGCAGTCAAAGCAGGTATTAGGTGATAACTGTAAATAATACTGGGTTGTTTCCACAAGAAGAAGCTTGGAAAGGGTTCAATAAACTCACTGACGTATGTAAAAGCACTACTTATTGTACTAAAACATTTGTGCTTTGCTGAGGAAATAAAAACTGGTGAAAGCCTGACCGTGCGGTGTGTAGGAGCAAGTACTACAATCTTTCAGCGGATCTGGTGATAGTTTTAAAACATAATGTTACGTTAAGTCGTAACAGTCATACATAAGTCATACTGACGAGAAAACCAAACAACAGACACTGTGTAGCAGCTTGGTACTGAGATCAACCCAACCACTAACAAACAAGCTTTATGTCTTATAACTTTTGTATGTTTTTGTTTGTTGAGTAGAAGAATATCTGGAGAAGAAATGTAGTTCTTGAGTAGAAGGTCGTCTGGAGGAGAAGGTAGTTCTTGAGTACAAGGTCGTCTGGAGGAGAAGGTAGTTCTTGAGTACAAGGTCGTCTGGAGGAGAAGGTAGTTCTTGAGTAGAAGGACATCTTGAGGAGAAGGTAGTTCTTAAGAAAGATGTCTGGAGGAGAAGGTAGTTCTTGAGTAGAAGGACATCTGGAGAAGAAGGTAGTTCTTGTGTAGGATGTCTAGAGAAGAAGATCATTTTTGAGTAGAATGTCTGCAGCAGAAGGTAGTTCTTAAGTAGAAGGATGTCTGGAGGAGAAGGTAGTTCTTGTGTAGGATGTCTAGAGAAGAAGGTAATTTTTGAGTAGAATATCTGCAGCAGAAGGTAGTTCTTGAGTAGAAGGGAAGGGTGTCTGAAGGAGAAGGTAGTTCTTGAGTAGAAGGATATCTGGAGGAGAAGGTAGTTCTTGAGTAGAAGGATATCTGGAGGAGAAGGTAATTGTTGAGTAGAGAGAGAGAGAGAGAGAGAGAGAGAGAGAGAGAGAGGTAGAAAGAGAGAGAGGTAGAAAGAGAGAGAGAGAGAGAGAGAGAGAGAGAGAGAGAGAGAGAGAGAGAGAGAAAGAGTGAAAGTAAGAGAGAGAGAGAGGGAGAGAGAGTGAAAGAGAGAGAGGTAGAGAGAAAGAGTGAGAGTAAGAGAGAGAGAGAGAGGGAGAGAGAAAGAAAGAGGGAAGGAGAGAGAGAGAGAGAGAGCAAGGGAGAGAGAGAGAGACAGAAAAAGGGAGAGAGAGAGAGAGAGAGAGAGTGAAAGAGAGAGAGAGAGAGAGAGAGAGAGGGAGAGAGAGTGAAAGAGAGAGGTAGAGAGAAAGAGAGAGAATGAGAGAGAGGGGGAGAGAGAGAAAGCAAGAGAGTGAGAGAGAGAGAAAGCAAGAGAGTGAGAGAGAGAGAGAGAGAAAGCAAGAGAGAGGGAGAGAGGGAAAGAGAACGAGAGAGAGTGAGAGAGTGGGGGGGGAGAGAGAGAGAGAACAAGAGAGAAAGGGAGAGCTCTCTCTGAGAGAGAGGGACAGAGAACGAGAGAGATTGAGAGAGAGAGAGAGAGAGAGAGAGAGAGAGAGAGAGAGAGAGGTATTTTATCATATGACAGAGCTGGACAGCTCAGCTGGCTGGTTAGTTAAAGCCATTAGGTAATAAAAACAGACGGGGGGGGGTGGTGGTGGGGTGGAGTGGGGGGGTGTAGTGGCGGGGTAGATATAATAGAGGAACGTGTGGATGGATTGAAAGAATAAGAAGGATGGGGGTCAAAGGTCGATTGCTCTCCAACACACTACTCCAATGGTCAGTACGGAGTCATGGCAACCGAGAATGAGAAAACAGATTCAAATTGGTGGGTGGTGCGAGGGCCGTCAGGGGAGATGAGGGGTGGGCGCAGCAACACGAGTGTCATAAAACAGTGACCACGTCTTCAACAATGGGAGCGAGGAGTTAGGGACAGTGTTTACAGACGCGTGCTGGGCGAGGAGGAGGCCGGTGTTGGCTTTGTGTTGACCTCCTGCTGTTTGTCGTTTGATGTTTCTGGAAATGTGTTACACAACGATTAGACTCTGCTTAAGCTGGCCTTAAGTTAACATGCGTCACAGGGCGTTTTATTTTTGGTGTGCGTGTAAGAGGGTTTGGAGAGGGGCAGGGGGTCTGGCTGCATGCTGAGACTCACACCACTGTTGGAAATGTTTTCCGTCTCCTACTGCTCGACCGCGAATTTCCAGACTCGGTCTGCAGCTTATTGAAAAACAACAACAACAACAACAACAACAACAACATTTCATGGATGCTGAAAATTGTATTTTGGAGCACCCCGGGAGGAGCTACGTCAGATATGGTCTCACATTTGTGACTGTTTGTTTGTTTCTTTATTTATTTATTGAGTGTATAACTGAAAAGAATAATATTAATAATAATTAAAGAGTTTTAATGAAATGCTGAGTTTGAAAGTGTCTGATGAGCTTGACTGCCTGATAAAACTCTGGAACTGAAATGACTGAAAAAATCTCTCAATGGTTTCTGTATGTTATAAAAGAGATACTGCAGAAGGTCAGTATCTGAAGATCTGAGATCTTGAGCTGGAACATAAACAGAGGGACGTTCCTTGATGTAAGCAGATGCTTCAAGATCATTTAGAGCTTTAAAAACCAGTAACAGAGCATTCAGATCAATCCTAAGAAGCAGCCATTGCAGTTCTTATAAAACAGGACTGATATAAGTTCTGCTCTGAGTGTATAAGGATCCGAGCTGCTGTGTTCTGTATTAGTTGAAGGGGAGGAATAGTATTCTATAGAAAAGCTGAACTTTTTTCTCTGAAGAGTCTAGAACCGGAACATGTGTATATGTACAGTGGCTTGCAAAAGTATAATTTTAACCCCCTTGAACTTTCCAACCTTTTATCACATTTCAGGCTTCAAACATAAAGAAATTAAATTATAATTTTTTGTGAAAAATCAACAACAAGTGGGACACAATCGTGAAGTGGAATGAAATTTATTGGATATTTTAAACTTTTTTTTAAAATAAAAAACTGAAATATTTGCAGCGCCACCTTTTGCAAACACCTTTTGTAAAACAGCTGGAGCTCAGTGAGGTTGGATGGAGAGCGTTTGTGAACAGCAGTTTCCAGCTCTTTTCACAGATTATCGATTGGATTCAGGTCTGGACCTTGACTTGGCCATTCTAACCTGGATATGTTTATTTGTGAACCATTCTATTGTAGACTTTGCTTTATGTTTTGGATCTTTGTCTTGTTGGAAGATAAATCTCCGTCCCAGTCTCAGGTCTTTTGCAGACTCCAACAGGTTTTCTTCCAGAATGGTCCTGTATTTGGCTCCATCCATCTTCCCATCAATTTAAACCATCTTCTCTGTCCCTGCTGAAGAAAAGCAGGTCCAAACCATGATGCTGCCACCACCATGTTGGACAGTGGGGCTGGTGTGTTCAGGGTGATGAGCTGTGTTGCTTTTGCGCCAAACATAATGTTTTGCATTGTGGCCAAAAAGTTTGATTTTGGTTTCATCTGACCAGAGCACCTTCTTCCACATGTTTGGTGTGTCTCCCAGGTGGCTTGTGGCAAACTTTAAACGAGACTTTTTATGGATATCTTTGAGAAATGGCTTTCTTTTTGCCACTCCTCCATGAAGGCCAGATCTGTGCAGTGTATGACTGATTGTTGTCCTATGGACAGATTCTCCCACCTCAGCTGTAGATCTCTGCAGTTCATCCGGAGTGATCATGGGCCTCTTGGCTGCATCTCTGATCAGTCTTCTCCTTGTTTGAGCTGAACGGCCGGGTCTTGGTAGATTTGATACTCTGATACTCCTTCCATTTCAATATGATCGCTTGCACAGTGCTCCTTGAGATGTTTAAAGCTTGGGAAATATTTTTGTATCCATATCTGGCTTTTAACTTCTCCACAACCATATCTCAGACCTGCCTGGTGTGTTCCTTGGTCTTCATGATGCTCTCTGTGCTTTAAACAGAACTCTGAGACGATCACAGAGCAGGTGCATTTATACGGAGACTTGATTCCACACAGGTGGATTCTATTTATCATCATCAGTCATTTAGATTAACATTGGATCATTCAGAGATCCTTACTGAACTTCTGGATTGAGTTTGCTACACTGAAAGTAAGGGGGCTGAATAATTTTTCACGCCTCACTTTTCAGTTTTTTATTGCTAAAAAAAGTTTAAAATATCCAATAAATTTTGTTCCGCTTCACGATTGTGTCCCACTTGTTGTTGATTCTTAAAAAAGAATTAAAATTTCATGTCTATATGTTTGAAGCCTGAAATGTGGCAAAAGGTTGAAAAGTTTAAGGGGGCCGAATACTTTTGCAAGGCACTATATATATATATATATATATATATATATATGTTTGACTGGTAGTGTACTAAAATGTTTGGCTGTTTGGTGGTGGGTCATAGTGTGTGTTGTGCTGGTGTGAGTGGATCAGACACAGTTTTTAAACAATGTGTCCACTCTATTACACATGCCTGTCTTGCGGGTCCTCCTAGTAAAAGTAAAATCAGAGACAGTGGCTCATCTGTTGCTGCACAGTTGGTGTTGGTCATCCTCTATTCCATCATCAGTGGTCAGAGGATGCTGCCCATAGGCTGGGTAGTTTTGGTTGGTGGACTATTCGCAGTCCAGCCCAGCAGTGACACTGAAGTTGTCTGTTCTGCTGTGTCTGATCCAGCACAACACATACTAACACACCACCACCATGCCAGTGTCCCTGCAGTGCTGAGAATGATCCACAGCCCATGCTTAAATAATATATATAGATATTTAGTACAGCCCCAAACACAACCTCAGACCAGTGTTATCATCATCCGACGTCAGTGATGCTCTTGTGGATGAATGGAAGTGGAAAGTCTTTCCAGGCGTGTTGCTGTTTTTTCCGGATGATGGCTTCCACACATTTTTGTACAGCTAGACTGTTTTCCATAGTGTAAAGATTGCCGGTGGTCCCAGTGTGCCTGTTCCCCTCTCATCACCTCCTTACCATACATCACACACATTACCTCAGTGACCCCGAGGTTAACACACACACAAACACACACTCACACATCTATATATATATCACATGCTTATCTCCCCGGGGCTGTTAAACGTGTCTGGGTGTTGCATTGCAAATCTAGGATCGATAGATTCCTGACACATAGGGCAGCTTTTAGTGCTTTAGGACATGATGGGTTACGCTGGCTATGATGTTTTATGAGCCTTTAGAGAGAGGTCATAATGGCACAGCCCTCTACGCTAAAATACCTTCATGAATATATTATAGAGTTAATGGAAAAGCCGATTTGTGGCGTAGAAGCTGCTGCTGTACGTCCTGAACTCAGAACAGCCGCGTCGCGTTTTACAGGCTGCTTTAATTATCAGTGTATACAGTGTTTATACAAACACGCTCAGAGCCCACGCTGCGCACTCCATAAACCCTGTCCTCTCTTTCTTCCTCTCTTTCTTCCTCTCTTTCTTCCACTCTTTCAGCCTCCCTTTCTTCTTCTCTTTCAGCCTCCCTTTCTTTCTCTCTTTCTTTCTGCCTGTCTGTCTTTCTTCCTCTCTTTCAGCCTCTCTTTCTTCCACTCTTTCAGCCTCTCTTTCTTCCACTCTTTCCTTCAGCCCGTCTGTCTTTCTTCCTCTCTTTCAGCCTCTCTTTCAGCCTCTCTTTCTTTCAGCCTCTCTTTCTTCTTCTCTTTCAGCCTCTCTTTCTTTCAGCCTCTCTTTCTTTGAGCCCGTCTGTCTTTCTTCCTCTCTTTCAGCCTCTCTTTCTTCCTCTCTTTCTTTCAGCCTCTCTTTCTTCCTCTCTTTCTTTAAGCCTCTCTTTCTTCCTCTCTTTCTTCCTCTCTTTCTTTCAGCCTCTCTCTCTTCATGTCTGTCTTTCTTCCTCTCTTTCTTTCAGCCTCTCTTTCTTCCACTCTTTCTTTCAGCCTCTCTTTCTTCCTCTCTTTCTTTCAGCCTCTCTTTCTTTCAGCCTCTCTTTCTTCCTCTCTTTCTTTCAGCCTCTCTCTCTTCATGTCTGTCTTTCTTCCACTCTTTCTTTCTGCCTCTCTTTCTTCCTCTCTTTCTTTCTCTCTTTCTTTCTGCATGTCTGTCTTTCTTCCTCTCTTTCTTTCTGCCTGTCTGTCTGTCTTTCTTCCACACTTTCTTTCTGCCTCTCTTTCTTCCTCTCTTTCTTTCTGCCTGTCTGTCTTTCTTCCTCTCTTTCTTTCTGCCTGTCTGTCTTCCTCTCTTTCTTTCTGCCTGTCTGTCTTTCTTTCTTCCTCTCTTTCTTTCTGCCTGCCTGTCTTCCTCTCCTTCTTTATGCCTGTCTGTCTTTCTTTCTTCCTCTCTTTCTTTCTGCCTGCCTGTCTTCCTCTCTTTCTTTATGCCTGTCTGTCTTTCTTTCTTCCTCTCTTTCTTTCTGCCTGCCTGTCTTCCTCTCTTTCTTTATGCCTGTCTGTCTTTCTTTCTTCCTCTCTTTCTTTCTGCCTGTTTTTCTTTCTGCCTCTCTTTCTTTCTGCCTGTCTGTCTTTCTTCCCTTATCTCTTTCTGTCATTATTTCTGTCTGTCTTCCTTTATTTTGTTCTTTCTGTCTTTCTTCCTATCTTTCTTTCTGTCTTCCTTGCTCCTACATTTATTTTCAGTCATTTATTCATTTATTGATTCATACTAGTTCTTTCTTCTACATGTATTTTCTTTCATTTCATTTTTTATTTAATTTAATTTAATTTTTTATGTCTTTTTATCTCTGAATTCTTGTGTTTATAGTTTGTGAGAAATGATGAAGCTTTTAAGGAACAGAGTGTTACCACGGCGCCGTTCAGTCTTTAAGGTGTGAAGCTATTTGTATCTTGTAAATGAATGAATGTTATTAAGTGTGGGCTGTTTAAGGTAAATTTGAAGATAACCTTTAAAATAAAATAACCTTTTGACTGCGGAGCTCCTTCAAAGCGCGCTAATTTATTTTTCTATTCACTGACCAGCCGAGCAGGAGAAGCCAGCGTACAAACACATTCACACACACACACACACACACACACACCACACACAGAGCCGGCGTGTGAGTGCGGCAAGACTTCAGAGAAAGCCTTTGTCCAAAGGGCTGAGGATTGGAACGGTTATCTGTGGCTGCGCTCTTTCTTTGGGTTGCCTCCCGTTTCTTTTCTTTTCCTCTATTTTATTGAGGTTTGTTGGATGTGTGTGGTGCAGATTATGATGTTTATTCACCCTAAACACACAGTTCTGTCTGCCAGTCAAGCCTGAAGACGAAGAGACAGAGGCTTTGGCCTTCTGTCACTCACGCTAACCGCTGTCACTCAGCTCCGAGAAGGATGGTACGAGAAAAGGAGCGAGAGGGATGAATTTCAAGCAACAGAATGGACTCATAAGTCACCATGAATGACCGCAACACCTGGTCTGCTCATCAAAAGTGTTCTCAGACCTGGACTTTGTGTCATTCAGGCCGCAGGAGACAAGCCAGGTGCGTCGTCTACACTAACACGGCCATCCATCAGCAAGACACCAGCACATCGTACTCATCCATCATGAATGAATGAAACTGTATAAGGAGCGCAAAATAATCCACTGCAGCCTCATTAAGAAATCTGCTCGGAGCTTAGCGCGTGTATGTGTCCTCTGTTACTCTCTAAACCACAGTAACTGGATACGATTAGTAATATCATGATGGCTGGTAAAAGATTGTCACACGGTAAATGACTGCGATGGTAAAATTACGGTTTTATTACAGCCTAAAATGTGGATTCTAATAATATGACCTGAATTTATTTAGTTGATAAACAAAATGTCTTAATGACCATACTAAAAAAGTTCTTCAGTTCAGGTAACAATAGGTTTCCATAAAGCAGTGATTCCTCACTGATCTAATTCCCCACAACAGCAACAATTGCTCACTGGTTTCTCACTAAAATTCTAATTTCTCACTACAACACTAAATAATCACTACAGCACTGATTCCTCACTACAACACTAAATAATCACTACACCACTGATTCCTCACTACAACACTAAATAATCACTACACCACTGATTCCTCACTACAACACTAAATAATCACTACACCACTGATTCCTCACTACAATACTAAATAATCACTACAGCACTGATTCCTCACTACAACACTAAATAATCACTACACCACTGATTCCTCACTACAACACTAAATAATCACTACAGCACTGATTCCTCAATACAACACTAAATAATCACTACACCACTGATTCCTCACTACAATACTAAATAATCACTACAGCACTGATTCCTCACTACAACACTAAATAATCACTACACCACTGATTCCTCACTACAACACTAAATAATCACTACAACACTAAATAATCACTACACCACTGATTCCTCACTACAACACTAAATAATCACTACAGCACTGATTCCTCACTACAACACTAAATAATCACTACACCACTGATTCCTCACTACAACACTAAATAATCACTACAGCACTGATTCCTCAATACAACACTAAATAATCACTACACCACTGATTCCTCTCTACAATACTAAATAATCACTACAGCACTGATTCCTCACTACAATACTAAATAATCACTACAACACTAAATAATCACTACACCACTGATTCCTCACTACAACACTAAATAATCTCTACACCACTGATTCCTCACTACAACACTAAATAATCACTACACCACTGATTCCTCACTACAACACTAAATAATCACTACAACACTAAATAATCACTACACCACTGATTCCTCACTACAACACTAAATAATCACTACAGCACTGATTCCTCACTACAACACTAAATAATCACTACACCACTGATTCCTCACTACAACACTAAATAATCACTACACCACTGATTCCTCAATACAACACTAAATAATCACTACAGCACTGATTCCTCAATACAACACTAAATAATCACTACACCACTGATTCCTCACTACAATACTAAATAATCACTACAGCACTGATTCCTCACTACAACACTAAATAATCACTACACC
Organism: Megaleporinus macrocephalus; assembly: GCA_021613375.1. Taxonomy (NCBI): domain Eukaryota; kingdom Metazoa; phylum Chordata; class Actinopteri; order Characiformes; family Anostomidae; genus Megaleporinus; species Megaleporinus macrocephalus. The sequence goes on from CM038702.1 coordinate 9,952,112, forward strand.
ACTGATTCCTCACTACAACACTAAATAATCACTACAACACTAAATAATCACTACACCACTGATTCCTCACTACAACACTAAATAATCACTACAGCACTGATTCCTCACTACAACACTAAATAATCACTACACCACTGATTCCTCACTACAACACTAAATAATCACTACAGCACTGATTCCTCAATACAACACTAAATAATCACTACACCACTGATTCCTCACTACAACACTAAATAATCACGACAGCACTGGATCCTCACTACAACACTAAATAATCTCTACACCACTGATTCCTCACTACAACACTAAATAATCACTACACCACTGATTCCTCACTACAACACTAAATAATCACTACACCACTGATTCCTCACTACAACACTAAATAATCACTACAGCACTGATTCCTCATTACAACACTAAATAATCACTACACCACTGATTCCTCACTACAACACTAAATAATCACTACAGCACTGATTCCTCAATACAACACTAAATAATCACTACACCACTGATTCCTCACTACAGCACTAAATAATCACTACACCACTGATTCCTCACTACAACACTAAATAATCACTACAGCACTGATTCCTCACTACAACACTAAATAATCACTACAGCACTGATTCCTCAATACAACACTAAATAATCACTACACCACTGATTCCTCACTACAACACTAAATAATCACTACAGCACTGATTCCTCACTACAACACTAAATAATCACTACACCACTGAATCCTCACTACAACACTAAATAATCACTACACCACTGAATCCTCACTACAACACTAAATAATCACTACACCACTGATTCCTCACTACAACACTAAATAATCACTACAACACTAAATAATCACTACACCACTGATTCCTCACTACAACACTAAATAATCACTACACCACTGATTCCTCACTACAACACTAAATAATCACTACAGCACTGATTCCTCACTACAACACTAAATAATCACTACACCACTGATTCCTCACTACAACACTAAATAATCACTACAGCACTGATTCCTCAATACAACACTAAATAATCACTACACCACTGATTCCTCACTACAATACTAAATAATCACTACAGCACTGATTCCTCACTACAACACTAAATAATCACTACACCACTGATTCCTCACTACAACACTAAATAATCACTACAACACTAAATAATCACTACACCACTGATTCCTCACTACAACACTAAATAATCACTACAGCACTGATTCCTCACTACAACACTAAATAATCACTACACCACTGATTCCTCACTACAACACTAAATAATCACTACAGCACTGATTCCTCAATACAACACTAAATAATCACTACACCACTGATTCCTCTCTACAATACTAAATAATCACTACAGCACTGATTCCTCACTACAATACTAAATAATCACTACAACACTAAATAATCACTACACCACTGATTCCTCACTACAACACTAAATAATCTCTACACCACTGATTCCTCACTACAACACTAAATAATCACTACACCACTGATTCCTCACTACAACACTAAATAATCACTACAACACTAAATAATCACTACACCACTGATTCCTCACTACAACACTAAATAATCACTACAGCACTGATTCCTCACTACAACACTAAATAATCACTACACCACTGATTCCTCACTACAACACTAAATAATCACTACACCACTGATTCCTCAATACAACACTAAATAATCACTACAGCACTGATTCCTCAATACAACACTAAATAATCACTACACCACTGATTCCTCACTACAATACTAAATAATCACTACAGCACTGATTCCTCACTACAACACTAAATAATCACTACACCACTGATTCCTCACTACAACACTAAATAATCACTACAACACTAAATAATCACTACACCACTGATTCCTCACTACAACACTAAATAATCACTACAGCACTGATTCCTCACTACAACACTAAATAATCACTACACCACTGATTCCTCACTACAACACTAAATAATCACTACAGCACTGATTCCTCAATACAACACTAAATAATCACTACACCACTGATTCCTCACTACAACACTAAATAATCACGACAGCACTGGATCCTCACTACAACACTAAATAATCTCTACACCACTGATTCCTCACTACAACACTAAATAATCACTACACCACTGATTCCTCACTACAACACTAAATAATCACTACACCACTGATTCCTCACTACAACACTAAATAATCACTACAGCACTGATTCCTCATTACAACACTAAATAATCACTACACCACTGATTCCTCACTACAACACTAAATAATCACTACAGCACTGATTCCTCAATACAACACTAAATAATCACTACACCACTGATTCCTCACTACAGCACTAAATAATCACTACACCACTGATTCCTCACTACAACACTAAATAATCACTACAGCACTGATTCCTCACTACAACACTAAATAATCACTACAGCACTGATTCCTCAATACAACACTAAATAATCACTACACCACTGATTCCTCACTACAACACTAAATAATCACTACAGCACTGATTCCTCACTACAACACTAAATAATCACTACACCACTGAATCCTCACTACAACACTAAATAATCACTACACCACTGATTCCTCACTACAACACTAAATAATCACGACAGCACTGGATCCTCACTACAACACTAAATAATCTCTACACCACTGATTCCTCACTACAACACTAAATAATCACTACACCACTGATTCCTCACTACAACACTAAATAATCACTACACCACTGATTCCTCACTACAACACTAAATAATCACTACACCACTGATTCCTCACTACAACACTAAATAATCACTACACCACTTATTCCTCACTACAATACTAAATAATCACTACAGTACTGATTCCTCACTACAACACTAAATAATCACTACAGTACTGATTCCTCACTACAACACTAAATAATCACTAAACCACTGATTCCTCACTACAGCACTAAATAATCACTACACCACTGATTCCTCACTACAACACTAAATAATCACTACACCACTGATTCCTCACTACAACACTAAATAATCACTACAACACTAATTCCTCACTACAACACTAAATAATCACTACACCACTGATTCCTCACTACAACACTAAATAATCACTACACCACTGATTCAGCACTACAGCACCAATTCCTCACTACAGCACTGATTCCTCACTACAGCACTGATTTAGCACTACAGCACTGATTCAGCACTACAGCACTAATTCCTCACTACAGCACTGATTCAGCACTACAGCACTTATTCAGCACTACAGCACTTATTCCTCACTACAGCACTTATTCCTCACTACAGCACTAATTCCTCACTACAGCACTGATTCAGCACTACAGCACTGATTTAGCACTGCAGCACTGATTCAGCACTACAGCACTTATTCCTCACTACAGCACTTATTCCTCACTACAGCACTTATTCCTCACTACAGCACTAATTCCTCACTACAGCACTGATTCAGCACTACAGCACTAATTCCTCACTACAGCACTGATTTAGCACTACAGCACTGATTCAGCACTACAGCACTAATTCCTCACTACAGCACTGATTTAGCACTGCAGCACTGATTCAGCACTACAGCACTTATTCCTCACTACAGCACTTATTCCTCACTACAGCACTAATTCCTCACTACAGCACTGATTCAGCACTACAGCACTAATTCCTCACTACAGCACTGATTTAGCACTACAGCACTGATTCAGCACTACAGCACTGATTCAGCACTACAGCACTAATTCCTCTCTACAGCACTAATTCCTCACTACAGCACTAATTCCTCGCTACAGCACTGATTCGGCACTACAGCACTAATTCCTCACTACAGCACTGATTCGGCACTACAGCACTGTTTCAGCCCTATAGCCCAGATTCAGCACAACAGTACTGATTCAGCATTACAGTTCTTATTCCATACAAATTCCTCTCTTCACTCCTGATTCCGACTCCTGACTCCTGATTTACTCAATATAGCTGTTCATCAACTGATATTGTCAATCAGGCAGATGACCAACACATGTAATTTCTCTTTTACCAGGGCACCCAAACTTTTGCTCCCTGCTGTTTATGTGCCAAAGTCTGCAACGCTACAGTTTTTAGGGCGGTTTGCATAAGCTGGACATGCAGAGGGTAAACAGGGTGAAAGAGAAATCTAACCTTGATTATAAACTCAGAGTAAATACAGTATATATTCAAGAGCAATGTGTCTTCTTCACTGCGCTGATAGAGAGTTTAATCTTCCTCTGATAACAGGGGCTCATTGACGTCACTGTGCGCCACTTGAAAAGCATCCGTCGGCCCTTCTGGAGAAAAAGCTGCAGATAGAAGTCGTCCCGGGCGGCGCGGAATAAAGTTTCCTTTTGTTGTCGGAGCGCTGTGATGTTGGAAAAAATCTCTGAGCGGATTTGAAAGTAATCGCTTCCAGGAACCACTCGATAAGTGCAGCTGGCTCGGGCTGGCGGGGAACACAGTGAAGGATAGAGTTTAAACAGCAGAGGAGTGCGCTCAGGTTTCACTCTCCACAGCCAGCTATTATCACCACTCTTTTAGAACCCCGGATTATTCTTAGTGGGCGCTTGCTTAACTGGCACTCCTCCATCATCTGTGGGGTTTTTCACACTCATCTGTCATTCTTTCTCTCTTTATTCTTTCTGTCTTATTATTTCTTTCCCCTTTCTTTCTTTCTTTCTTTCTTTCTTTCTATTTTTTGTATTTTTGGCCTTACTTTCTTCTTTTCTTTCTTTGTTCTTCTGTTTCACCCATCTTTCTTAGCATAACTCTTTCTTTCTTTCTTCCTTTCTTTCTTTCTTTCTTTTGTATTTTTGGTCTTTTTCTCTTTCACCCATCTTTCATACCATATCTTTTTTTCTTTCTTTCTTTCTTTCTTTCTTTCTTTCTTTCTTTCTTTCTTTCTTTCTTTCTTTCTTTCTTAATTTTGCAATTATTATGTCTTTATTTGTTCCTTTTACGTATCAATTTGTCTTACCTTTACTTAACTCTCTATCTTTCCTTTTTCTTTCTTTCTTTCTTTCTTTCTTTCTTTCTTTCTTTCTTTCTTCTCTCCCTCTCTCTCTCTCTCTCTGGTGTATTAGGGCAGTGGCTGATGGCCTGGGGGTTTGCTGCAGGTCTTTTACCCAGAATAGTCACTCCTGTCCTCACACTGCACCTCCACAACCTCCCCCGGGGTGCAGGCTCTGACCGGCCTGCTTTAAAAGGAACTCGTAATGACCACTGCTGCCCACTGGCCGTCATAAAGCAAAGCCAGACAAAGGCTCCAGGAGGGTCATCCTCTCTATAGAATAATGTCCCACCGCCTTCAGCAATTACTGAAACCAACCCGTGTGTCTGTAGTATTAACGCAGGACTGCAGTGAATGTGTGTGTGTGTGTGTGTGTGTGTGTGTGTGTATGTGTGTGTGTGTGTGTGTGTGTGTGTGTGTACTACAGTCGAGGACTACAGTACAGTACAAACGCTAGCATACTGCTGATCAGATTACATGTTTTGTGGTGACAGTGATCAAACCCAAATAGGATTTTTTTAGTGGACAGTCTTGATTTAATAACTTAAAAATGTAACAAAACCTTTACACATGACTGCTCATGCATTACTCATCATTAGTAAAATTAGCCACGTATCTTCAGAATCTTGATTGATCAACTACATGTGGGCTAAAGGGAGTCCATCGACTAATTATCCGAGGAGAAGAGGTTACAAGCAGTGTGTGTCATGTGACCAGCACTGTGGTCCTGCGCACACTGCAGTTACTCATGATGTGTGAACGTGTGACAGGCAGCAGGCAAAGGCGCGATGAGCGTGAAATGGAGAAAAATCCATCACAGAAAAAGAGACGAGAAAAAGAGAGAGATAGGCAGAGAGAGAGAGATAAAGAGAGAGAGAGAGAGAGAGAGAGAGATCTGCTTAGCTCACCAATCAGTGATCAGTGATGAGAGTCCATGCTTGTGGAGAGTCCATGCAAATGTAAGAGGACTGAGAGAGAGAGAGAGAGAGAGAGAGAGAGAGAGAGAGAGAGAGGAAGGGAGGTGTAGAGAACATAGAAAGACAACAAGAATACAGAGAGGTGACAACACGATGTGAGAAAGAAGTGGACATGGGAAACAGAGAGTGAGTCAGTGGGAGACTGAGAGAGAAAGAGAGATATACAGATGACATTGTGACAGGGAGAGAGAGAGAGAAAGAAAGAAATGAGACAAAAAAAGATATATAAAAGACACAGTACTCCCACAACACATAGTGCCCCAGCTGTCCCAGTAACCTCACAGACAGTCAGTGGAGTGCTTGGGGGCATCTGCAACTCCCACCCCCTCCCGCAAGGTCTCCCCATAGCACTGTTTTTTTTTTCTGGAATGTCCACTGTCCCTGTCAACACCAGTGCTACAGGGCACAAACTTCTTTGCCATGCACACTTCCAGTCCTCTCTCGGGGTCATGTCCTCTACATCAGTGCACCAGAGCGGAGAGAGTGAGCACTGCATCCTCCTCACTCAGCACTGAAGTGCCATTCCACTTCCCACTTCTGACACCAAATGTAGAGATCTGTCAAAGAACAAAAGGCACAGGTGGGTAAAGGCAAGGAGAGAGAGTATGAGAGAATACATATGCTGCCAACAAGTTCTAAATGAGTTTATATGTGTGGTCTGTTCTATATATATATATATATATATATATATATATATGAGAGAGAGAGATGGAGAGGCGGAGAGAGAGTTGTCCTGTTGGTTCCTATTCTGTGTACTTGACTGCAAGCTGACGTAATGTTGCATCTTCACACCACCTCTCAGTCTGCTGGTGATGACAGCACGCTGTGTGTGTGTGTGTGTCTGTGTGTGTGTGAGAAAGAGCAGGAAAAGGGCTCTACACTTGACACACCTCTTTGCCTAGAGTGATAGATAAAGAGCGTGGAGAGCATGGCCTCTGTCAGCGCAATTACACTCCATGCACTTACATACACCGACCACACCAATCACACCCCGGCGTCAGGCTCCAGCGACGGAGCACACCGGCCTCCATTTCCCTCAGCTGCGCCGAAGCTTTCTCAGAGGGCAAATGGCTCCACTCTGGCTTTGTGTGAAGGAGAAGAAGGTGGTCTACATGTGCAGCGTTCCACAATTTCCACTGCAATATCACAAGCTATTAAGAAGGACGTGAGAAACTTTGATTCACTTACAGTTCCCCCAGCTCCACATCAGTGTCCTACGTAAGGGCCCATCTATTGGTGAAACGACAAGTGTGGAAAACAGCCTCTGCATAGGAGAGAGAGAGAGAGAGAGTGGGGCACTGGTAATGAATGTGTGGAGAAACTCCAACAGCAACCGTGACAGCTGGCCAGTGTGTGTGAGCGCAGGACTAATACGAGCAATAAATGGATGGCAGTCTCTTCTTATGAGGGCTAATTTTAGAATGCAGTCGTTCTGTTTCGTTTTTGGTGGTGTAGCATCTGAGCATGCTCTAGGAATGTTCATTCTGAGATGTTTTAGTGTCAGTAAGAGTTAAAAAATGGATATCCGGTTAAGCTCAATTTTAAATATGTAAAAGAAAATGTATTCAAAAAATATATATATGTATATATTTATATTTTGTCGCTGTCCAATGAAAAACAAGTGTCTTCAAAATGGCAACTTTACAGGAGAAGACAAAAACTGTCTTCACTTTCAATGTAAGTCAATGGAACCAGAAATTATTAAAGCTATTTTGGAGCATTTCTATTGGTCCATTTATCATGAAATTGTCCCACAATGTAAATAGCAGCTGCTACATTTAATCAATGTAGAAAAATAGAAATGAACAAAAATAGAATTCACAAACAATATTGTCCATTTCACAATTAATGTAAGTGTATCAGATGATTTTTAAAGAATACAAATGTTTGTATTAAAGCCTATTTTTGTATAGAGGCTTATTTTGCATATAGTTCTATTATCAGCAATTCTCAGTCCTCTGTCTAAATCTCCTGGTACGGCCGCCAATCCAAGTTAAGGATGTTATTGGACTAATTGGTTGTTAGGACACTCTTGCTCAATTGTGATGCACAGCTGAAAAACATTCTACTAATAAGTGAGTATAAAAGGGAGAACAACATTCTAGGTTAGTTTAGTATCTGAAGCATCAGCAGTTGATGCCTTGCTGACCGACTTAAAATGACCAGAAAGAAACAACTTTCTTTAGAGACCCGTCAGTCCATTGTTGTGTTAAGGAAGAAGATACTCCATTAAAACAAGAACATTTCACTGTGATCCCAAACTTTTGAGCGGTAGTGTATATATATACATGTATTTTTAATTAATAATTTTAATTGTTTTACACTATGACAAAGAAATAAAACTAAATGAAACTATAATAAATTGTATACATACACCAATCAGCCATACCATTAAAACCATCTTCTTGTATCTACACACACTGTCTATTTTATCAGCTCCACTTACTATATAGGAGCACTTTGTAGTTCGACAATTACAGACTGTAGTCCCTGTTCTTTAATGGTCAGGACCACCACAGGACCACCACAGAGCAGGTACTATAAGGGAGGTGCATCATTCTCAATGGTGGTGGTGTGTTAGTGTGTGTTGTGCTGGTGTGAGTGGATCAGACACAGCAGTGCTGCTGTAGAGTTTAAACACCTAAGTGTCACTGCTGGACTGAGAATCGTCCACTAACCAGCAACATCCAGCCGACAGTGTCCTGTGGGCGGCAGCATCATGTGACCACTAATGAAGGACTAGAGAATGACCAACACACACTGTGCAGCAAGAGGTGAGCTGTCATCTGTAAGGTAGCAGTGTCTATTAGAATGGACAGTGAGTGGTCGCAGCGACTAGCACTGCTTTGTCTGATCCACTTGTACCAGCACAACACACACTAACACACCACCACCACGTCAGTGTCGAGATTGACCCACCAACCAAATAATAATAATAATAAATAAATAATGCTCTGTGGTGGTCCTGATCATTGAAGAACAGGGTGAAAGGAGGCTAACCAAGTATACAGAGAAACAGATGAACCACAGTCTGTAGGTGTAGAACTACAAAGTGCTTTGGTAGTCCTGGGGATCGTCCCAGCTTCATATGTGGACAACAGCCTCCTCCTCTATTTTGATGCAATTCCCCAAACTCTGCAGCAGCCCTGTAGCCCATAAAATCAAGCAGATATTGGCCAGCAGCTCCAGGTAACGTCCACGTCAGCCATCAAAATGGAAAAAATGTGATCTCAGTGATTTTCACCGTGGCGTGATTGTTGTTGCACAGACATGTTGGTTTCAGTGTTTCTATATCTGTACAACGACTTCTAGAGTTTCCTCAGAATGGTGCATTAACAAAGAATATCCAGTGAGCGACAGTCCTGCAGGCAGAAATGCCTTGTTGATGAAAGAGGGCAACAGAAAATGTAATACAAATCGAGACAACATGGAGCTGTGGCTGTAGTCCTGTATAAAATAAATGGACACCACCCGGCACAAACAGCATGTGCTGGGCAAACACTCGAGTAGACATATATTAGTGGTCTGCTGTATCTTTAATGTGTGCCCATTGGCTAATCATACAAATGCTGACCCCCCAGGTAAACTGTAACACTACCTTCACCTACCTGTGTACAGGTAAACTGTAACACTACCTTCACGTACCTGTGTACAGGTAAACTGTAACACTATCTTCACCTACCTGTGTACAGATAAACTGTAACACTACCCTCACCTACCTGTGTACAGGTAAACTGCAACACTACCCTCACCTACCTGTGTACAGGTAAACTGTAACACTACCTTCACCTACCTGTGTACAGGTAAACTGTAACACTACCTTCACCTACCTGTGTACAGGTAAACTGTAACACTACCTTCACCTACCTGTGTACAGGTAAACTGTAACACTATCTTCACCTACCTGTGTACAGGTAAACTGTAACACTACCTTCACCTACCTGTGTACAGGTAAACTGTAACACTACCTTCACCTACCTGTGTACAGGTAAACTCTAAGTTGCTGCCAAATGCCATGAATGTCATGAATGGAGATGTTGTTTTTTCATTGGACGGTGACGACTTGTAATGGTCTGTTTGAAGGTCTGAATGAGGAACCACAGGGCCAGGGTGCAGAAGGAGTCCGTGGCGAAGATGTTGAGATAGTGGGCGGGTCTACACAAAAAATCAGGGCTGCATTCGATTAATAGTCTCGCTACCACAGTCTTGAAGCAGCTCCCTAAACATAAGCCAGACAACTGTCAAAAGTAAACCAATTCAATGTACTCTTTTACAAATGATCGTTCTATTAAGAGCAGTGGGGTATCTGGTTTATCCATTCAAAAGAAGCATCGCTACAAGTTGAGGATATACAGTCTAAACCCACTGTACCATCCCAGAGCTGCTTTCTGTCCATATTCAAAGCCAAAGCAAATACAAAAGCATATCAGCTTTGGATACATCGGCGAGTTAAACCTCATCATCCACTAAACACAAACACGTCAACCAAAGATATTTTATTAATGCTTGTTTCCAATCTTACTTTCTCACTATGAGGGTTAGGTTAGATGAAACTGAACTTATCTCACAGTATTTGCTTACTTAATACTAAACCTTCTGGTGATAAATAAAACAAAGACTTTGTTTTTATGCAGATTTTGAACTGTTACATTGGATTTTGCTGGACTTGTTGGGCTCATTGTTCCAGACTCTAGTTCTGTTTCTCTCTATACTTTGTTACCGTGTTCTTCAGTAGTTGGGACCCCTACTGGACCCTCACAGTGCAGGTACTATTAGAGAGGTGGATCATTCTCAGCACTGGAGTGACATTGACATAGTGGTGGTGTGTATAAACACTTTCCTTCATTCTCCACTCTATTAGACACTCCTCCTTACTGGTAGATTCAAATCCAGAGACAGCACCTCATCTGTTGGTTGGTGGACTGTTCTCAGTCCAGTAGAAAAACCCCAGCAGCGCTGCTGTATCCACTCACACCAGCACAACACACACTAACACCTCCACTATGTCACATAGTGCTACAGTGCTGAAAATGACCCACCACCCAAACAATACCAGCTTTGTGGTGGTCCTGTTAGGGGGTCCTGACCACTTAAGAACAGGGTAACGAAGTATACAGATGAACTACAGTCTACAAACTGCTCCTATATGGTTGGTGGATCAGATAAAATTAACAATGAGTGTAGATAGAAGGAGCTATTACATTAGATTTTGCTGGACTCGTTGGTTTTGGGATAGTTGTCGGGCTTAAGTGGGGGCTGTGGATAATTTACTAGGCAAACGGCTTTTGTTTGTATTTCTTTTGTGTATGTTTACTATGCTAATTGTCTCTTCATGTTACCTGTCCTTTGTTTGTTATTGACTTTGTAAAGTGCCTCTGAATGTGAGAGGAGCTCTATGGAAATAAACTCTGGGCTGGTGTGCTGTGCGCGTATATTTATGGTGTCCTGAGCTAATGACGCACCTTTGGGGTCTGGTGCCAACTATGACACACGTACAGGATTCCCTACCAGCAACAGGGACAGGCCATATGGTAGCAGAGGACAGCAGCATATGCACTGCTGCAGGTGAAAACACTCGCACACACATGTTTGTTTCTGTAAATTGTGGGGACATTGCACAGACGCCCATGAATTTTCTGAGGGTCAAACCCTACAGAACAAACCCAAACCCAAACGCTATCCTTACCTTTACCCATCCCTAACCTTAACCCTAAAATCCAATGACTTACATTGTGGGACCATAAACTGTAAGAAAGGTCCTCACGGCGAGAATGTATAAACAGGGTTCTGTTCTCCACAACATGCCATAAACCTATAACACACACACACAGACTATTGGCGTTAAGGTCAGGTGACTAATTTGAGCATTTAAGAACAGTCTTTGCTCCTACATGCCTTTTGAGTCATTATCCATATGGTGTGAGGGTCCATTCAATCAGTTAGGTTGAATTTGAGCATCATAATATCAATATCATTGGCAGCAATGCGTGCCTATGCAATAACACTGCCTCCGCCATGTTTCATAGATGATTAAACAAATGCAATGTGCTCTTTTACAAATGATCGTTTTATTAAGCACAGTGAAGGACCTGGTTTATCCATTTAAAAGAAGGATCCGTACAAGTTGAGGATATACAGTCTAAACCCACTGTACCATCCCAGAGCTGCATTCTATCCATATTATAAGCCAAAGCAAATATAAAAGCATGTCATCTTTGAATTCATCTGTGAGTTAAACCTCACCATCCACTGAATGCAAACATGACAACCAAAGACATTTCATCAATGCTTATGTCCAATCTTACTTTCTTACTATGAGGGTTAGGTTAGTCCCTAAGTGCCTTTTGAGTCATTATCCCTGTACTGTGAGGGTCCATCCAATCAGTTATGTAGAATTTGAGCACCATAACATCAATATCATTGGCAGCAATGCATGCCTATGCAATAACACTGCCTCCACCATGTTTCACAGATGATGGTGTAGGCTTTGGATCACAAGCACTTCCTTTCCTTCTTCATATTCTTCTCCTCCAACCATTCCAGTACCAGTTCATTTTGGTTTCATCAGTCCAACGAATCTTATTCCAGAACTGATTACAGAGTTTTATCCAGCCTTTCAGTTCTTGAGTGTTGCCAGTGGAATGCATCTGCAGAAAAAGCCTCTATATTTCCATTCATGGAGGCATCTCTTGATACACCACCCTTTTCCAGGGGTTTTCCATCATCCACTTTGGTTGTCATCTATGGTCTTCTGGTGTTGCTGAGATCACCAGTGCTTTCTGTCTTTTTAAGAAAGCACCAAATTGTTGGTTCAGAAAACCCCCACCAGCGCTGCTGTATCTGATCCACTCACACCAGCACAACACACACTAACACACCACCACTATGTCACTACAGTGCTGAGAATGATTCAACACCCAAACAATACCTGTTCTGTGGTGGTCCTGACCTGGTGGAGCTGATAAAATAACAATGAGTGTAGATACAAAGAGCTGCACTTGATGAAGTGGCTGGTGGGTGTATGATGTTTAAGAAAAGCTCTTTAATTTTAAGTGTAATATCTTAGGTATATAATATCTTATTGAGGTTCAAGTTGACTGGAGTTGGAAATCAGTCCTGCCTAAATTGGTGTAGTATAATTTCTTGTTGATGCTGCTGAAAGAGTTCCTCATCTGAACGGATCTGATTGTCCAGTGGCCCGGCCTCAGGCAAACCGAGTCCCCTACTGTTAAGCAAGAGAAACAAGCAAAGCGGTGCCAAAGTCCTGCTGCTCTTCAGCTCATACTGTCCTGCGCAGAACAAGTTGGGTGCGCTGTCGGGTCATGATGATGCATTAGTGTGTGTCTGTAATGCAGTATGTTAGCTTGGATTTGTTTTTTTGCATTTCCCCATGTATGTGTGTTTGTTTGTGTGTGTGTGTGCATGTGTGAAAGAGAGCAGATGGTCACGGTGACCATGCAGGCCAGAGAAGTCAGCAGGTGGGTGGATCTTTCACCCTCAGTCAGCTCTCCTCTCCATCTCTGGCCGTCTGGGCGCCATTCTCTATATAATTCCTCTTTTCCTTCTCTGTAACTGTGAACTGTAATTTTACAACACACACACACACACACACATATATACAACTGAGAGAAAAACAAGCTTAACTTACCTGATATATTGTTGCTGTTCAAAGAAAAACATGTTTAAGTAAGTTTTTGGCATCTGATGTAAAGACACTATTTTGGACAGCGCTGATATACAGGGGTGGACAATGAAACTGAAACACCTATCATTTTAGTGTGGGAGGTTTCATGGCTAAATTGGACCAGTCTGGTGGCCAATCTTCATTAACTGCACATTGCACCAGTAAGAGCAGAGTGTGAAGTTCAGTTAGCAGGTAAGAGCACAGTTTAGCTCAGAATATTGCAATAACACAACATTATGGGACATACCAGAGTTCAAAAGAGAACAAACTGTTGGTGCACGTCTTGCTGGCGCATCTGTGACCAAGACAGCAAGTCTTTGTGATGTATCAAGAGCCACGGTATCCAGGGTAACGTCAGCAGATCACCAAGAAGGACCAACCACATCCAACAGGATTAACTGTGGACGCAAGAGGAAGCTGTCTGAAAGGGATGTTGGGGTTCTAACCCGGATTTTATCCAAAAAACATAAAACCATGGCTGCCCAAATCACGGAGGAATTAAATGTGCACCTGAACTCTCCTGTTTCCACCAGAACTGTCCGTCAGGAGCTCCACAGGGTCAATATACACGGCCGGGCTGCTATAGCCAAACCTTTGGTCACTCGTACCAAACGTCGGTTTCAATGGTGCAAGGAGCGCAAATCTTGGGCCGTGGACAATGTGAAACATGTATTGTTCTCTGATGAGTCCACCTTTTCCCCTTGGCCCAATACTTGTGCTAGATGGGCGTGTCACTGCCAAGGACTACCAAACCATTCTGGTTCAAACATTGTATCCTGAAGGCGGCGCTGTGTATCAGGATGACAATGCACCAATACACACAGCAAGACTGGTGAAAGATTGGTTTGATGAACATGAAAGTGAAGTTGAACATCTCCCATGGCCTGCACAGTCACCAGATCTAAATATTATTGAGCCACTTTGAGGTGTGTTGGAGGAGCGAGTCAGGAAACATTTTCCTCCACCAGCATCACGTAGTGACCTGACCACTATCCTGCAAGAAGAATGGCTTAAAATCCCTCTGACCACTGTGCAGGACTTGTATATGCCATTCCCAAGACAAATTGACGCTGTATTGGCCGCAAAAGGAGGCCCTACACCATACTAATGAATTATTGTGGTCTATAACTAGGTGTTTCAGTTTCATTGTCCAGCCCCTGTATATATATATATATATATATATATATATATATATATATTTATATATATATATATGTTTATATATATATATATAAAAAGTTACAAGTTGGTTGGTTGTCACTAGCAGCCCGGCAGGAAACACTGGTTTATTTTCAGAGGTATGCCACCTTATGGTCTCACAGTTGGGATCAGTGTGCCATCAAACACACCAATGACCTGGACAACAGCAGCAATGCCGGTGGAAGCCTTGGTTGACTCTGGCGATGCCCTCTGGTGTGGTTGGAAAGGTCATCCTTTCATGAAGCTGTAACTGTGCCTGAGTTACATACACACAGACACACACACACACACACACATATATATATATATATATATATATATATATATATATATATATATATATATATATATATATATATATTTATATATATATACACTTTTGGATTTTTTTCAGAACCTTTGCTGTGACACTCATATTTAACTCACATGCTGTCCATTTCTTCTGATCCCTCTTGAGATGGCTTTAATTAAACTGATTGGACTTGATTAGGAAAGGCATACACCAGGCTATATAAGACCTCACAGCGGAACTTGAGAGGATCTGCAAGGAAGGATGGCAGAGGATCCCCAGATCCAGGTGTAAAAACCTTGTTGCATCAAGACTCATGACCGTACTAACTCGAAAGGGTGCTTCTACTCAATACTGAGCAAAGGGTCTGAATGATGACCATGTGATCATGTGATATTTCAGTTTTACTTTCTTAATAAATTTGCAAAGAATTCTACATTTCTGTTTTTTCTGTCATGATGGGGTGCCAAGTGCACATTAACGAGAAATAAAATGAACTCTTTTAATTTTTGCAAATGGCTGCAATGAAACAGCCAGAGTGAAAAATATAAAGGGGTCAGAATACTTTCTGTACACACAGTATTTTATTATGACCTCGAATTGCCCTTTGTTGTGTTGGTCCATCTGTTGTTGTGTTGTTTGATCGCTAGCTCTGTTAATGAATTCTGTCTGACTTTTAGCTCTGCGTGCGTCACGCCAACTTCTTTGTTCCGGACAAAATGATTCAATTCTTTTTTTAGAAAAGCCAAAGTAATACAAACCATCTCTACTAAACTGAATTGCATGGCATCATATTTTTCCTTGTGTTGCACTGCATTGTGTTGAATCACACACTGGGTGATCACATTATGCTGAATTAAATCAAATCTGAATGGTACTGCATCGTGATTGGGGGGCATCATCTAGCATGCGCATCGCATCGGCCTCCCTGTACAGCATGCTTGTATATATGTGCAACAATAGGCTTACGAGCATTAGAAGGCCAAAGGCTGGTAGACGCTGCAGCACCACGGACAGCGAAAAAGAATAAGAATTACAGAGAGGCCGGGAGTTAATCTGGGGAGGAGACGGGTCAGCACACAGACACACTTACACACATTAAGCTTTTCACACCACACTAGTTGACCACAAAGCTCCCCGGCTCCTGTGTGCTCGTATTTATTTGAAGTGTGTGTATGTGTGTGTGTGTGCATGTCCGCAAGTTGACCCGTCTCCTCTTGAGCTTAATTCCGGGCCGGCCTGTGCCAGCTGTAGGCTCTTCATAAAATACTGCCGGGATAAAAACGACAAAATCGGAACAGCTGTAGACGTCTCAGCACCGCAGACAGCGGGCGGGTAGCGGAAGTGAATTACAGCGTCGTGCGGGAAGAATATTGGAATGGATTTTGGGGGTATGTTCAGATGCAGGACCACCGCATGTCTCCAGCTTCTGACATGACGGCGTCCTGGGCGGAGGATGAGAAAAGAGCAGAGTCAAACGGAAATAATGAATAGCAATGAGACGGAGAGGAGAGCGGGGAAAGATGATGAGCAAAGAACAGTAGGAGCTGACATTTGAGAGAGCGAGAGAGAGGGAGGGTGAGAGAAATAGATTGAGGAGGTAAGTAATAGAAGGAGGAGGTGTCAAACATTGACAAAGAGAAGCTCTGGCACAATTGGGCACTCAGCCTAAGCTCTCTGGAGACCGGGGCCTCTGTATATGTGTATGTTTTGGGGGGGTGATTGGCGTGGATGTGGTTATTTTGGGCAGCGGTTGCAGCTGTCTCTGTGTGAGGAGAGCTTTAGATAGTGATCTCTGTCAGTGAGCTCCACTGCAGATGTCCAATACACACACACACACATGTGCGTGCACACAAGCCCTCGCCACATGAAACAGGAGGCTTATAACCCACAACGCCTCCGCCATCCTTATGTGCTGCAGTCCATATGTGAGCTGATGGTCAGTTTGAAGTGAGTTTGAGGCCAAAACGCAGACTATGTCTCGGTTACAGTGTCTGTTATGATTTCTTTGAACAGTTGAGGGTGTTTAGTTTGCAAGTATAAGAGATCTCCACATTCTCTAGAGCAGGAGTATTGAATTATAGATCAGTAAGGTCCAGTTAGAGGAGATTTCCTCAGGCCAAGGTCTGGACCGTCATCATGTATAACTTGTGTTATGATTCAGTGGTGTATCCTGTTTACTGAAGTAGTCTAGTATCAGCATCTATACCATCAGCTACTGAAACACCAACACATCACACATACCGTTCAGTATAGACTACCGCTCAAAAGTTTAGGATCACTTTAGAATTTCATTTCATGCAATTTTCATGCAATTCACAAACAATATTGTTCATTTCACAATTAATGTAAGTGTATCAGATGATTCTTAAAGAATAAAAATGTTTGTATTAAAGTCTATTTTTGTATAGAGGCTTATTTTGCATATAGTCCTATTATCAGCAATTCTCAGTCCTCTGTCTAAATCTCCTGGTACGACCCCCAATCCAAGTTAAGGATGTTATTGGACTAATTGGTTGTTAGGATACTCTTGATCAATTGTGATTCACACAAAGGGAGCACAACATTTTAGGTTAGTTTAGTATCTGAAGCATCAGCAGTTGATGTCTTGCTGACCGACTCAAAATGACCAGAACTTTCTTTAGAGACCCGTCAGTCCATTGTTGTGTTAAGGAAGAAGATACTCCATTGAAAACAAGAACATTTCACTGTGATCCTAAACTTTTGAGCGGTAGTGTATTTCAGTATATTTACCGTTTAAATGCTGAACTGAATGAATTAATTATAAAGCTCCAAATAAATATTTTGTCCTTACTTTAAGTAAAAACAAGAGCTACATTAAAAAAAACGCTTTTGCAGAATTTTTATTTATAGAGAAAGTAAATAAAACGTGCCTCTTCTTGTTTACTCAGCTTCACAGATGGACATGTTGGTTGTACAGAGTGGTATTCTCCAAAACTAGACAAGCAGGTCCATTCCAGAACCGTTCCTGTTAAACACTCAGTTCTCTCTGTTCACTTTTCTGTTTTTACAGCACATTATTTATTCTGACTCGCTTTAGTCTCCAGCTGCTGCTCCTCGCTCCGTACCTCGCCTGTGTGCGTGCGCCGCACGCCCCCAATCTAAAGATCTCACATATCTGATTGGCTGAGGAGCGCCTTTGGTGATCTTACAGCGCATGCGATTGGTCTTCACTACGCCGCAAAGCCCGTATACTGTAAAGACAAGAAAAGCTCCGCTGCTGAAAATAAACACTGTCAAAATTAAATCGTTCTCAATAGTTTATCGGTTTGGGTCCGCATTGGACAATGTCTGGGTCCAGACCTGGACCGCGATTCGCCTATTAGTGACCCCTGCTCTAGAAGATAATAGCCAAAACTCACGGCTGCTTCTGAATAGCGAAGCCAGCAACATGACCAGCAAAGCATTTGTGTGCCGCATTTGTTTTCACAGTCCAGTTTGCTGGGAGAAAAGCATTGCACAAGTGTCCATTTGCACATGATCCAGAGCTGAAGGTGCTGTCAGGCTGAGGACGTCGCCTTCTGTCTACCCAGGACTTCATGGCTTGCATGAACAAAATGTGCATCCTGATAAAAGATAACAACATTTAATCACTGCATGTGTGACTGAACGCTGAACGCTGTCTGCTTAACTGATTGAAGGTTGCATGACTTCGGCTTTGTCTAAACTGGACGGTTCTGAGTTGATGTCGGCTAATTGCTGATGACATCATGAAGGAAACGTTTTGCAATAAGTGGTCTCCCTTAAAAAGTCTGGGTCTGAGCCAAGGAGAGCAATAGAGTGTGATGTGCCCTTTCCATTGCTAGCCTTCAGGGAAAAAGAGATACAGACCTCTGAGAAATTTAGAGCCCCGTAACTCAACGAAACTTTACAGGATTATAAAGCATTATGCCCTCCAAGCACACATGACTTTTTGATTGTAGCATTTGGGAAAACCGGAGATAACCGTGATCAATATCTGATCTTTGAAGCTCTGTAGATCAGTGGAGAAATGCTCAAACAAACCCCAACTCCACAGCTCAGTAGAACATAAAGTGCCCTTTACAACGAGCTCTGGATTGCACCAGATATATGGACCCAGGCTACTCGCCGCCTGTCCTGACTGAGGCAGGATGCTGTTGGTGTTATAATCAAGTCCACATCAAGCTTAAAGCACCACTGACAAGCTGACTAGTCTGCGCAACACTTATAACCAGTATCCTGGTAATGTCAAGGTTGTTATGTGTGAAAGACCTTGCAGGAGTCATGCACAGTGCACTAGGCTTTACATCATCTCACCTTTTGAAAGACGATGACATCTGGATGTCAATTTCCTTCTTGAGGTTGTACAGCTTTCTCAGTCAGTTTAGAATCACCTACAGCTTCCCAGCCAACATGTCCATGTCCCTGCTGGGTTTTACCTGAGCTGTATGAGTTTTACATGGGCTTGTATTGGCTTTTTGATTGGTGATACATGGGCCCTAGTTAGGTTATACCTTTGGGCCTCAGTTGGGTTATACCTTTAGGCCCCAGTTGGGTTATAACTTTGGGCCCCAGTTGGGTTATAACTTTGGGCTCCAGTTAGGGTACTGTTGGGGGCCCAGCTAGGTTACAGTTATGGGACCCAGTTAGGCTGCCATTGTGGGCCTCAAGTTAAGCAACAGTTGTTGCCGCCATCGGGGCCACATGGACATGTTGGGTGGGGATATATTCTAAATTCTGGTCAATATTTCTTATTTTTTTAGTTACAGCTTCCTAGCTAAAATACTGTAGTGAAATACTAACATATACACACACACTAGTTAACACACACAAACACACACACACACACTAAGTGGCAGTGAGTACACTTGGCCAGAGTGGTGGGCAGCGCTATCCACAGCACCTGGGGAGCTGTTTGGGGTGGGGTGCTTTGCTTAAGGGCACTTCATTCATGTCCTTTTGGCTCAGGGGACCAAACCAGCGACCTTCTGGCCACAAGGCTGCTTCCCTAACCTCCAACTGCCCCACCAGGCTTAATGTGATCATCTCCATTCCACCTTAAATAGTGCAGCAGTTACATGATTTTAGATACTGAATTATAATCGGCAAACCAGGGCTGTATTACTTGAGATGGGGACCACTGGTTAAACCTGGTTAACCCCTACATTACAACATGTATAGATATGGATGTAATATTTCATGGTATAGTCTGAGTATTCTTGTGCATGAGCGTATATATTAGCCCAAGATAGGCAGCCTGAAGTACTGCTGACCCACTGGGAATTCTCCCCACTCTCATGATTCCTCACTCTGGCATTAAAGGTGGTATTAATCCTAGCTATAGTTATAACTTTGACTATATCCTTGTATGTGTAAAGCCTCCTAAGGTATATCATGAAGAGAGAAGTCTTGAAAGTGGTCTGTGTATGAGTGAAAACCTTTATTTGAAAGTTTCGTGGAAGGTGGTACATGGTAGGCATAATAATTAGAATTATTTTATACCCTGATTTGCAGCAGAATCCTCTAAATTTTATTGATTTCAAACTTTTGAACAGTGGTGCGTGTGCGTGTTGTAAATGAGCGGTGTTGTGATGAGTTATTTCTCCGTGCAGACGGCTGTGTTGCTGGTGTGTTGTGTTGGTCCTCTGCTGCGCGCTCTGTAATTGTACATTGTGTGCTGCATCTGTTGCCCAGTGCCGGGGCTGATGAATGGAAGCGGAGGGGCTGGACTGTGGTGGAGAATACGAATGCCCTCCCCTCCGCCTCGACCACTGCCTCAACCTCCCCCCACCACACACACCCACACACACACTCTGCAGATGACACCAGATAATGCCTGACTTCACAGGAAAATACCTGCACAGTGCACGAACCCATAGATAGGGGTGCTCAGTACGTTAGACAAAGAGGACACTGGATATGAATTCATCTCCTGAAGTATCTCAGATGGCCGTGAAGGGCTGGCGGATGGTGGCTAAGATGGCGCGTGAGTCATCAGGAAGAGGAACAGGTGTTCTAATGAGAGAGATATTTAGCAGGAGAGGGCTCACAGCTCCGAACTACTGAGCATAATGTGCATAAACTCTGAAACATCAAGGTTCTTGGCTCGACTGTTCAGCTCTGTAACAGTCTTTTATTAGTGTAGAATCTTTTCATTATGTGCCGTATCTTTAAATAAAAACAGACAATGTAAGCTTGTAAAGGACATTCTGCATGGTTTGCCTGGATTTTGCAACAGACACTAACATATACTTACCTTACGTATAGCAGTGTTTTAGGTAGGAGCCCTGATGTAGAACTGCCGCTGTTGTCCAGACTGAAAACTGGCTAGGCTACTACTTATATTTGTAGTCACTGATGTATTTAATACTTCCAAAAGGCCTTAAGTGGTATTTTTCTCTCAAGAAATCTGTCACACTCATTGTAAATCTAAACATCCATTATCTTTTGCTTTATCCCACTAGCTGGAGCCAATCCCAGTGTCATCGGGCATGGTGGGGTACACCATGGACAGGTCGGCAGTCCATCACATGACCAACATTTTTTTATTTTATATATATATATATATATATATATGGCCATGCAATGGACTGCCGACCTGTCCATATATATATATATATATATATATATATATATATATATATATATATATATATATATATATATATATATATATATATATATATACATATATATATATGAAATTTTTGCCCATTCTTTCTTGCAAAACAGCTGGAGCTCAGTGAGGTTGGATGGATAGTGTTTGTGAACAGCAGTTTTCAGCTCTTTCCACAGATTCTTGATTGGATTCAGGTCTGGACTTTGACTTGGCCATTCTAACCTGGATATGTTTATTTGTGAACCACTCCAGTGTAGATTTTGCTTTATGTTTTGGATCATTGTCTTGTTGGAAGATAAATCTCCGTCCCAGTCTCCAACAGGTTTTCTTCCAGAATGGTCCTGTATTTGTTTCCATCCATCTTCCCATCAATTTTAACCATCTTCTCTGTCCCTGTTGAAGAAAAGCAGGCCCAAACCATGATGCTGCCACAACCATGTTGGACAGTGGGGCTGGTGTGTTCAGGGTGATGAGCTGTGTTGCTTATATGCCAAACACAATGTTTTGCATTGTGGCCAAAAAGTTTGATTTTGGTTTCATCTGACCAGAGCACCTTCTTCCACATGTTTGGTGTGTCTCCCAGGTGGCTTGTGGCAAACTTTAAACAAGACTTTTTATGGATATCTTTGAGAAATGGCTTTCTTCTTGCCACTCTTCCATAAAGGCCAGATTTGTGCAGTGTATGACTGATTGTTGTCCTATGGACAGATTCTCCCACCTCAGCTGTAGATCTCTGCAGTTCATCCGGAGTGATCATGGGCCTCTTGGCTGCATCTCTGATCAGTCTTCTCCTTGTTTGAGCTGAAAGTTTAGAGGGACGGCCGGGTCTTGGTAGATTTGCAGTGGTCTGATACTCCTTCCATTTCAATATGATCACTTGCACAGTGCTCCTTGAGATGTTTAAAGCTTAGGAAATCTTTTTGTATCTAAATCCGGCTTTAAACTTCTCCACAACAGTATCTCGGACCTGCCTGGTGTGTTCCTTGGTGTTCATGATGCTCTCTGTGCTTTAAACAGAACTCTGAGATGATCACAGAGCAGGTGCATTTATACGGAGACTTGATTACACACAGGTGGATTCTTTGAAATATCTGAACAGGAAGCTGGTGGATAAGAAGCGGACTAGTGTGGTTAGCAAACACGTACTTATGTTTGCTGACAATAACACTAACTGCTACATAATGCTAGTGGCTCGGGTTCTTATGGGATAAAAAATGGCGGCCCTTTCCAGAGGTAGTTCTGACACTCTGGGAGCTACTCAGCGGGGGCAGTATTATTTGAATAAGCCCCCAGTTCATGGGGATGAGGTATGGACGCCAGCTTGTTGAATCCCATGTTTTCTGATCTAGGGAGCCCAAAAAACTGACTGGGTTGTCTTATTTCACAGTTTGTGGGTTGGTAGGCACTCCAAAAACCCACATGTTCTTCATATTATGCCCCCTTTGAGGAATCAATAGCTATTTCTAGATGGCATCATGCCACACAACTTTTGCTGGCACCATTATTAATAGTAAAAGCAGTCACTACCTTATTTTTAAGATCTGTTTATAATGATTTGACATGGCTTAAAGATACAACATCTTAATCAACGTTAACCTGCAGCAGCACTTCTGAAAGAAGGCCGCTGTATTCTTTCTCATGAGGCATTAATTAAACAACACTCTGATTGTTTTGTACTGCCATGCTAATTCTCAGTACACTGTTAAGCTGCTTGGTCAGTCAAGTAGCAATTACATTAATTATGCTTCTAGTTATTTTAATGTTTTCATGTCATGCCTGGCCATTTAGAATGATTCACCGGAATAACACCCTAGTCTGTAGGATGTTGTGCCAAGTAATTAGATGTAGCTCAGTCACACAAAAGCAGCCCACCTTGATGAAGTTTTCACTAGTAGGGAAGCTAACGTATGCAGCGCTGCTATCGAGGTCCGCTGTGTTCGTACGAGGTGGCACCTCGTTTGTTTACTGTCACAATGGAACCACTAGATAGCACTAAAGGAAATATGTCTGAATCATCTTCTCAGCAGGTCTTGCTTATTTAGTTTATGAAGGTTCCATTTATTTCTTTTTTTTGCCTCAAAGTGGATTTACATTTCTGTGGGATTTTTCATTAACAGGATCTATTAACGATACATCACCTTATTAGAAACCACCTCTACAAAAACTTCCACCACGTGGTCACTTAATGAGGTGCAATCTGCTATATCTCACAGTATCTCACAAAAGTGAGTAGGCCCCTCACATTGTGGTAAATATGTTATTATATCTTTTCATGGGACAACATTGAAGATATGACACTTTGAGACAATGTAAAGTAGTCAGTGTACAGCTTGGGTGTGTCTCAAAACCTAGTGAGTGTGTAAGTAGGCTGTCTAGGTAGCAGCTGTTTAAGTATCAGTGTTCTCTCCTCATCTCTCCTCATAAAACAGATTACTGAGACGCTCTAATTAGAGAGAGACTGCGTCACGGCTTGTTCCCGCCCACTGCAGCACGCGACCGGTGGTTTAGCTGGTTGCTAAGCTACCGGCCAGTATCCAAAACAATAGGCCGAGGCTTAAAAATCCGCATAAATGTTAATAAAATACTGTTTTGTGTGATTATATGACAAGAAACACATTAAACCACCAGAGAAAATCAAAATAACTCCCACTTTAAAACCACTTCACTGCTCATAGATTTGCCTGCTTTGCATCATGGGATTGTCTTAGCAGCTGAGGAAGCATTTGATGCTTCCTTAAAATCAAGTTAAAATAAGGTTTCTCAGTAGACAGCATGATTAAGGTATCTAAGAATTGGGACAGTCTACATGTGAGGAGCACATACTATGATGTAAAAGGCTGTCTATGTAGGAGCTCACTAGATTTTGAGACACACCCCTTGTAGAACGGTGTAAAGTTGCTGTGCCCTCAAAATAACTCAACACACAGCCATTAATGTTAAAACCATTGGCAACAAAAGTGAGTACATCCCTAAGTAAAAATGGCCAAATTGTGCCCAAAGTGTCAATATGTGTGGCCACCACTATTTGCTTTAATTCTCTTGGGTATGAAGTTCACGAGTGCTTTACAAGTTGCCATTAGAATCCTCATCCACTTCTCCATGACGACATCACGAAACTGGTGGATGTTAGCTACCTTGGGCTCCTCCATCTTCCTTTTAAGAATGCCCCACAGATGCTCAATAGGGTTTAGGTCTGGAGACATGCTTGGCCAGTCCAGCACCTTTACCCTCAGTTTCTTTAGCAAGGCAGTGGTTGTCATGGAGGTGTGTTTGGCGTCGTTATCATGTTGGAATCTTGCCCTGCGGGCCAACTTCCAAATGGAGGGGATCATGCTCTGCTTCAGTATATCACAATACATGTTGGCATTCATGGTTCCCTCAATGAACTGTTGCTCATCACAGCCAGCAGCACTCATGCAGCCCCAAACCATGACACTCCCATCATCATGCTTGACCGTAGGCAAGACACCATTGTCTTTGTACTCCTCACCTGGATGCCGCCTCACATGCTTGACACCATCTGAACCAAATATGTTTTTCTTGGACTCAGACCACAGGTTCCAGTTATCCATGTTCTTAGCCTGCTTGTCTTCAGCAAACTGTTTACAGGCTATCATTTTAAGAAGAGCCTTCCTTGTGGGACGACAGCCATGCAGACCAATTTGATACAGAGTGCGGCGTATGGTCTGAGCACTGACAGGCTGACCCCCTACCCCTCTAACCTCTGCAGCAATGCTGGCAGCACTCATACATCAATTTTCAAAAGCCAACCTCTGGATATGACGCTGAGCATGTAAACTACCTTGAACAACCATGTTGGGGCCTGTTCTGACTGGAACCTGTCCTGTGAAGCCGCTGCATGGTCTTGGCCACCGTGCTGCAGCTCAGTTTCAAGGTGTTGCTAATCTTCTTGTAGCCTAGGCCATCTTTATGTAGAGCAACAATTCTTTTTTTCAGATCCTCAGAGAGTTCTTTGTCATGAGGTGCCATGTTGAACATCCAATGACGGGTATGAGAGAGTGTGAGATCGATAACATTAAATTTAACACACCAGCTCCCCCTTCACACTTCAGACCTACTAACGCTTACAAGTCACATGACACCGGCGAAGAAAAATGTCTAATTGGGCAGAATCTTGCCTTTTCACTTAGGGGTGTACTCAGTTTTGTTGCCAGCGGTTTTGACATTAGTGGCTGTGTGTTAAGTTATTTTGAGGGCACAACAACTTTACACTGTTCTACAAGCTGTACACTGACTACTTTACACCGTTCTATAAGCTGTACACTGAGTACTTTACACTGTTCTATAAGCTGTACAATGACTACTTTACACCGTTCTATAAGCTGTACACTGAGTACTTTACACTGTTCTATAAGCTGTACACTGACTACTTTACACTGTTCTACAAGCTGTACACTGACTACTTTACACTGTTCTATAAGCTGTACACTGACTACTTTACACTGTTCTACAAGCTGTACACTGACTACTTTACACCGTTCTATAAGCTGTACACTGAGTACTTTACACTGTTCTATAAGCTGTACAATGACTACTTTACACCGTTCTATAAGCTGTACACTGAGTACTTTACACTGTTCTATAAGCTGTACACTGACTACTTTACACTGTTCTACAAGCTGTACACTAACTACTTTACACTGTTCTATAAGCTGTATACTGACTACTTTACACTGTTCTACAAGCTGTACACTGACTACTTCACACCATTCTATAAGCTGTACACTGAGTACTTTACACTGTTCTATAAGCTGTACACTGACTACTTTACACTGTTCTACAAGCTGTACACTGAATACTTTACACTGTTCTATAAGCTGTACACTGACTACTTTACACTGTTCTACAAGCTGTACACTGAATAATTTACACTGTTCTATAAGCTGTACACTGACTACTTTACACTGTTCTACAAGCTGTACACTGAATAATTTACACTGTTCTATAAGCTGTACACTGACTACTTTACACTGTTCTACAAGCTGTACACTGACTACTTTACACTGTTCTATGAGCTGTACACTGACTACTTTACACTCTTCTATAAGCTGTACACTGACTACTTTACACTCTTCTATAAGCTGTACACTGACTACTTTACACTGTTCTATAAGCTGTACACTGACTACTTTACACCGTTCTATAAGCTGTACACTGAGTACTTTACACTGTTCTATAAGCTGTACACTGACTACTTTACACTGTTCTACAAGCTGTACACTGACTACTTTACACTGTTCTATAAGCTGTACACTGACTACTTTACACTGTTCTATAAGCTGTACACTGACTACTTTACACTGTTCTATAAGCTGTACACTGACTACTTTACACTGTTCTACAAGCTGTACACTGACTACTTTACACTGTTCTACAAGCTGTACACTGACTACTTTACACTGTTCTACAAGCTATACACTGACTACTTTACACTGTTCTACAAGCTGTACACTGACTACTTTACACTGTTCTATAAGCTGTACACTGACTACTTTACACTGTTCTACAAGCTGTACACTGACTACATTACACTGATCTATAAGCTGTACACTGACTACTTTACACTGTTCTACAAGCTGTACACTGACTACTTTACACTGTTCTATAAGCTGTACACTGACTACTTTACACTGTTCTACAAGCTGTACACTGACTACTTTACACTGTTCTACAAGCTGTACACTGACTACACTGTTCTATAAGCTGTACACTGACTACTTTACACTGTTCTATAAGCTGTACACTGACTACTTTACACTGTTCTACAAGCTGTACACTGACTACACTGTTCTATAAGCTGTACACTGACTACTTTACACTGTTCTACAAGCTGTACACTGACTACACTGTTCTATAAGCTGTACACTGACTACTTTACACTGTTCCATAAGCTGTACACTGACTACTTTACACTTCTATAAGCTGTACACTGACTACTTTACACTGTTCTACAAGCTGTACACTGACTACTTTACACTGTTCTGTAAGCTGTACACTGACTACTTTACACTGTTCTATAAGCTGTACACTGACTACTTTACACTGTTCTACAAGCTGTACACTGACTACACTGTTCTATAAGCTGTACACTGACTATTTTACACTGTTCTATAAGCTGTACACTGACTACTTTACACTGTTCTACAAGCTGTACACTGACTACTTTACACTGTTCTACAAGCTATACACTGACTACTTTACACTGTTCTACAAGCTGTACACTGACTACTTTATACTGTTCTACAAGCTGTACACTGACTACTTTACACTGTTCTATAAGCTGTACACTGACTACACTGTTCTATAAGCTGTACACTGACTACTTTACACTGTTCTACAAGCTGTACACTGACTACTTTACACTGTTCTACAAGCTGTACACTGACTACTTTACACTGTTCTATAAGCTGTACACTGACAACTTTACACTGTTCTATAAGCTGTACACTGACTACTTTACACTGTTCTACAAGCTGTACACTGACTACTTTACACTGTTCTATAAGCTGTACACTGACTACTTTACACTGTTCTACAAGCTGTACACTGACTACTTTACACTGTTCTACAAGCTGTACACTGACTACTTTACACTGTTCTACAAGCTGTACACTGACTACATTACACTGTTCTATAAGCTGTACACTGTTCTACAAGCTGTACACTGACTACTTTACACTGTTCTACAAGCTGTACACTGACTACTTTACACTGTTCTATAAGCTGTACACTAACTACTTTACACTGTTCTATAAGCTGTACACTGACTACTTCACACTGTTCTACAAGCTGTACACTGAATACTTTACACTGTTCTATAAGCTGTACACTGACTACTTTACACTGTTCTACAAGCTGTACACTGAATACTTTACACTGTTCTATAAGCTGTACACTGACTACTTTACACTGTTCTACAAGCTGTACACTAACTACTTTACACTGTTCTATAAGCTGTACACTGACTACTTTACATTGTTCTACAAGCTGTACACTGACCACTTTACACTGTTCTACAAGCTGTACACTGACTACTTTACACTGTTCTATAAGCTGTACACTGACTACTTTACACTGTTCTACAAGCTGTACACTGACCACTTTACACTGTTCTATAAGCTGTACACTGACTACTTTACACTGTTCTATAAGCTGTACACTGACTACTTTACACTGTCCTACAAGCTGTACACTGAGTACTTTACACTGTTCTATAAGCTGTACACTGACTACTTTACACTGTTCTATAAGCTGTACACTGACTACTTTACACTGTTCTACAAGCTGTACACTGACTACTTTACACTGTTCTACAAGCTGTACACTGACTGCTGTACACTGTTCTACAAGCTGTACACTGACTACTTTACACTGTTCTACAAGCTGTACACTGACTGCTGTACACTGTGTTGTCCTGTGAAAAGATATAAAAACTTAATTTACACGAATGTCAGGGGTGCACTCACTTTTTTTGAGATGCTGTTGGTGCTACAAAATCACAAACTGTAGTCATCACTGGTCAGTTTCTGATCACATTATCACCGAAGACCAGGTATTAACTGGCGGAGGAGTGTTTTCAGCACAGTAGTGATGTATCAGTTATCTATCAGTGCTGTTGATGATATTTCTTAATATATGCTTCTTTTAAACACCTCCAGAGTTCAATTTTAGAACCTGTTTGCACTTTTTCTTTTTTTTCTCACAATCCAAGTTATCCCAATTATAAATTAACACTCCTATGAAACCTTACTGCACGTCTCATACGATCAGTTCCACTCTTTCAGTTGAATTTTTTTCTTACTGGTGTAAACACACTTACTGCTAAGACTGCACAGTAGTGTCTCTCCTTTAGTCGTGTTGGATGCACATGAGAAAGAAACTGGCAAGTCAGTGTTAGTGTGTTTAACACTAGCAGGTTTTTCATCCATCAGAGCCATATTGGGAAAGGACTGCCCACCTGTGGTGTGCTGCGTAATTAGGCCGTGCTATTTTCAGCGCTTCCCGGCAACACATGTACCATTTGTTATTATTATTCATATTGCTTGGCATACAGTCCCTACACAACAGTGCTGTGCTTATGCCAAATGCTTCACCCACGACTCTAAACTCCATACGAGTGGTCAGTTTGCATAACACAATGTTGATTCTCTTATCAGCGGACTCAAGTGGCCAGTCACTGGAAACTGTTGGCCATACAGATGGGTTAACATTCTGAAACACTGAATTCAAAGCTCTTCTGTAAAATATCAGATTTAAAGATTTTATTCCTCAGTGGTTGGGCTTGTCCTGCCCAGCATCTCTGAACAACACGGCCATAAAAAGACAACAAATCTCAAAGATAAATCTCTCCGTCTTGCTCGTTTCGATGCAGCCCTATATCATAACAGATACAGCTATTACACATAACTGTAGTGGATGGAATCTTTTTTATCTCTCAGTAGGACAGTTCTGAGAGACCACTGTCAGCAGTTCAGAGACCGGGCCAAGTGGGCAGTGACCCATTAAACAAGGGTAGTGAAGTCGCTGTGCCATTACACTGTCCGAACCCCTGGAAGCGCCAGCGCAGCAGACAGTTCTGTTAGGATATAGTGCCTAAAACAGGGCCATGATTCCTGCCACGTGATCTCTTGTTCTCATCTTTTCGGCACCTCCCTGTATCTACAGTCATTAACCGCTCTATCAGCTGCACTTACCATATAGGAGCACTTTATAGTTCTACACTAACAGACTGTTTCTCTGTATACTGTGTTACCCTGTTCTTCAGTGGTCAGGACCCCCACAGGACCACCACAGAGAAGGTATTATTTGGGTGGTGGATCATTTTCAACACTGTGGTGCCACTGACGTGGTGGTGTGTGTTGTAATGGTGTGAGTGGAGCAGACACAGTGCTGTGTTTCTGCTGGACTGAGAATAGTCCACTGACCAAAACTGGCCAGACAAAGTGAGTCCTGGTGACCACTGACCACAAAGACTAAACAAACGCAAACTGTGCAGCAGTCTAAAAGGTGGACTAATGAGGTAGAAGTGTCTGATAGAGTGGACAGTGAGTGGACACAGTTTAAAAAAAAACTGTAGCAGCACTGTTGTGTCTGATGTCTGATCCACTTGCACCAGCGCAACGTATGCTCGCACACCAACACCATGTTAGTTTCACTGCAGTGATGAGAATGATCCACCACCCAAATTATATATATAAATACACTCAGTCTGTAATATATATATATATATATATATATATATATATATATATATATATATATATATATATATATATATATATATATATATAAATATATATATATAAATACACTCAGTCTGTAATATATATATATATAAATACACTCAGTCTGTAATATATATATATATATATATATATATATATATATATATATATATATATATATATATATATATATATATATTACAGACTGAGTTTGTCCCTAGACTAACATAATGTGGCCGTTCAATATTTACCTTAAGCACGTGTCTATTTCTTATGTTTTTCTTTTTTCTGTCTGTCCTCACCCTCTCACCAGTCGCCTCGAAAGCTCTTCACAAATACAATCCTCTCCAGGATCTCTCGTCTGTACAGTTTCAACTGTCTATTAAACATCTTTCGATGGAACCTACTGTGTGATCATCTTCGCTTCTACACCGCCCAGGGTTAAGCAGAGGCACCAACGCTGAGCTCAACAGCCAGAACCAAACACTCCCCGCATGAATCCTGCATGAATAATTCACGGTGTTGCCGCTTGTTGTTGTGACGGGTCATTTCCACCAGCCGTTACGCTCTCATATCTTCAGAGACGCTGAGCTCTGCGTACCACGCGCCACAGCACCCCCCTTTCGTTTGACACTGAGCCTTCGCATATGCATACACACACGTCATACTTATTCAAATCAGCAGCTGCACAGGAGCTAGCACGCTTAATTCAGAGCAGCGCTTTTTGAAGCATGCAGACTCAAATCGGAGACGTCCAGCACCACTCACTTTACCCCGTGTCTCCGAGGGATCGGGCTGGTGTGAACTTTAATGAATGTCTCCGGGAGCAGTCCACAGGCACTATTCCCACCCGGTCACATGCCCAGGAGAGGCCTCTCAAATTGGGTTACGGCCTGCCATGCTAGGCTGCGGGGCTCTAAGCCTGTCACTGTGGAGGAGCGCAACGTCTGTGCTACGTTTTTAAACCCTTCTTTTAACACATAGGTGGAACCTTATATAAACTCTACTTGGAATGTTTCAGTGTGGACGCTATGAAAGACTGAAGCCAGAAACAGCAATCATTTTGTCTATGGATCTATGGATGTACACAAGACTGTGGCCCATCTGTTGGTATTCACAACCTTCCAGACCTTCATCACTGGTCTGTTTATGGCCGGAAATTACATTCTGCCTAATATGCTCAGGCCAAGGCCAAGCACATCACAAATGGTAGTCTAATAATAAGCGATGCATCAGTACCATGTCGAGTATAAGTACAAGTGTTCTAGTACACGCCAATGCCGAGTCTGATACCATAATGAATGAATGATACTATAATGAATGAAGTAGTTATTAGGGTAATGAGTGCAACACACCTTGACAGTTCAATCATAAAAATTCTAGACGGAGTAGAGCTGCAGTAGAGAAGAGAGGGTTTTGTTCTATGTCAGAACAGCTGTAATTATGTAATAATGTAGTTGTGACACTCATCTGCCTCAACAGTAGTCTCTGTAGCACAGACAGCAGGAATCACATCCAAATCTAACAAAGCTAATTCATCCATGGAGCTCACAATTTGGCCAGGCATACTCTGTGTGGTTGTAGAAATATTGTTCTTTGGTAACTCACACTGTACAGAAACCCAGTGAGCTTAGTCTATGAACAGTTTCAAATAAAGCTAAATTATTTTATAGTAACACACTATGCACGGAGCTGTGCAACTCAGCTAACCACACTGTAAACATACATGGTCAGAGAGTACTCTCTCTCTTTATAGCTATATATATATATATATATATATATATATATATATATATATATATATATATATATATATATATATATATATATATATACACTACCGCTCAAATTTCAATTTTTTTTAGGATTTTATTTCATGCAATTTTCATGCAATTCATACAATTGTCATGCAATTCACAAGCAATATTGTCCATTTCACAATTAATTTAAGTGTATCAGATGATTTTTAAATAATAAAAATGTTTGTATTAAAGCCTATTTTTGTATAGAGGCTTATTTTGCATATAGTTCTATTATCATTAACTCTCAGTCCTCTGTCTAAATCTCCTGGTACAGCCGCCAATCCAAGTTAAGGATGTTATTGGACTAATTGGTTGTTAGGACATTCTTGCTCAATTGTGATGCACAGCTGAAAAACATTCTACTAATAAGTGAGTATAAAAGGGAGAACAACATTCTAGGTTAGTTTAGTATCTGAAGATCAGCAGTTGATGGCTTGCTGACCGACTCACAATGACCAGAAAGAAACAACTTTCTTTAGAGACCCGTCAGTCCATTGTTGTGTTAAGGAAGAAGATACTCCATTGAAACAAGAACATTTCACTGTGATCCTAAACTTTTGAGCGGTAGTGTATATATATATGGCATATATTTGGCATGTCTGACTCAGGAAAGAGGTTATAACTGCTTTGTCTCTGTGTCTTCACCTGTTTTTAGGAAGCGGTTGTGATTGTAGCTGTGTGTGTTTACAAAGGAGCTCAAACCACGC
This sequence comes from Megaleporinus macrocephalus, assembly GCA_021613375.1. NCBI lineage: Eukaryota > Metazoa > Chordata > Actinopteri > Characiformes > Anostomidae > Megaleporinus > Megaleporinus macrocephalus. The sequence goes on from CM038702.1 coordinate 9,985,683, forward strand.
ACTGTGTTCCTGGCGGGAATATACCAAGACAGAATGTTTACAGTGACCTTTATGTTCGACCTCTACAGCGTCAGCAGCTGCAAGTCTGTGAGAGCAGACCCTCCTTCACTGCCAGCTCGAGCCGTTTGTTTATCAGCATGCCGACGAACACTCGGCTTACGTCACATGGGTATCGGAACATTGGTGCATTCTTATGAATACAAGTGGAAGTGAATGGGTTTAATACTGATGCCAGCAACAATGTTCATGCATGCCTACTAATATTATTATTTGGTCCTATAGACAGCAGTTCTATGAACAGCAGCCCTGCAGTCAGGAAATGACCATGCTATATGGAGTAGACCCAAAGAACAGGCTTTGAACTCTTCCTTGCTGTAGATAAGACTAAGCTCTGTCTTCAGCTTACCTTGATAGAGCATCAGATGGGCTTTTAAGGTGTTGCTCAGTGCGTCTTCAGGAAAATGCTGTGTTGTATTGTTCAAACCTGTTTGTCATAAGAAGAGCTGGAAAAGACCCGGATGTAAGCTTGTCTTCGATCACTTGCCTGCTGCGTACACACAGCCGACGTTCAGCTTTTCCGCGGCTCCAGGTGAATCATGGGATAGCGCAGTGTGCTGCGTTCGCCTACATAAAAATGTCTGCCGATTCAGGAGGTCATCCGCGTACCGTTTCGCCTACTACTCGATACCTACTGAGTATTCATACTAGCCGCAGCCCCAGCGCACCCTATTGGCCAGCAGCCACTGAATTAGACGGATTAGGTAGGGTTGATTGGTTGGAGCTGAACCCTACAAGAAGATTCAACTCTATATAGTTCTATACACTTAAAAAAGATGGTTGTTCCAAGGTTCTTTAATAAAGAGAATGGTTCTTTTTAAACGTGCTATATTCTTAAAAAAGATGGTTCTTCGAAGGTTCTATATGAAGTAAGTGACTCATGTGTTCTTGACTCTTAAACATGATGGTTCTCCAAGGGTTAATGCTTCTTTTGACAACTATCTGATCTGCAATCCCGAACTAAGGGTTCTTTAAATAAGACAGTGGTTCTACACTATGAGCTCTACACGCTTTTAATGGGAATGGTTCTATATAGAACTTTGAACACTAACAGAACATTTGCATGCTTAAATGCTTCCTGGCATGGTAATTGGTGAAGAATCTACTGTGTATGGTGCATTTTAGAACCTTTCTGAAAATGTATTGTGTCCACTCAATGTCCACTCCATTAGACACCCCTATCTTGTTGGTCCACCTTGTGTATGCAAAGTCAGAGACAATAGCTCGTCTGTTGCTGCACCGTCCTTCTTCAGTGGTCACAGGACGCTGTCCAGAAGTTTCTGTTGGATGGAGGATGGTCACGGCTGTCTGTCTATGTGGTGTGTCCATAATCATGACCATGCAACTGTAGTCAGGTCCACATCTTCAGGAATCATGAGAGAAGGCTATAAGCCTGAGGCTTTGGCAGTAAAACAGCCCTGCAGAAGTCTGGCCAAAGCCGAAAAGTGGAGGTGGCAAAGTCTCTTAAGCTTGGCTGTGGAAATGAGACTGATGTCTTTTCGTATGACTGGGCTGCTTCAGGGCCCTCAGGTCCAACTCTTGGCTCATTCAGGTCCCTGGCAGCTGCGGTGTTAGTCCAGAGCTCTCTGAAGCTGCGTGGTCGGCAAGAAGGACCCTCGGTCCGGCCCAGGCGACGTGATGAATGAGCCGTGTGGCGTGTTCGCTCTGAGCGGCATTGTCAGGTATGAAAAATGATGTTATTACAGTCAAACAGCAACCATGAAACCTGTCACAGGGGCTTGAATAATATTGCCAGTGCTCTCGACAGTCGCAGAGCCTTGTACAAGTCTCGGTTCGGGTTGTAATGTGGAAGACAGGCTGACAGAACCAGCCTGAATATATAAAGAATATCACGATGGATTTTGTCAGATAAATTATGTAACTCTGTTTGGTTCACCGTCAGCCAATATGTCGACTTGTCTAGAGCGCAGGTGGCGCCGTTTGGTTCGCACGCGATTCTCTTACACGCTGTGTATTTATAATCACTGCTTAGAGTCTATTTGGATTGTAATTAACTCTAATGAATTTTTTTACGGATTTGTTCAATTCCACCAGCAGTTCCCTTTCATTTAAAAGCCGCATATCAGGGGAAATAGAATTTTCTTCCCTTTCTTTGAAACCAAAGAGTTTGTAAACATTGTAGGAGGTTTAAAAACATTCCATTCATTTCCCAGCCTATAAATCCCATACATGGAAACTAAACTATAAAAGCAGCCAGTTTTGAATAAACTGTTTTTGTGATCTCACAAAAGTCTACATGTATCCTCATACCCAGTCATTCAGTCTACAGCAGTTTAGCTCCACCCATTCACACTGAAGTTATAAGGTGGTTCAGCCCAGACTGCTTTTTAAATGAAGCACAATACTAGGCAGCCAATCAAAACAAAGCTCTTTTACATACACTACCACTCAAAAGTTTGGGATCACAGTGAAATGTTCTTGTTTCAATGGAGTATCTTCTTCCTTAACACAACAATGGACTGATGGGTCTCTAAAGAAAGTTGTTTCTTTCTGGTCATTGTGAGTCGGTCAGCAAGCCATCAACTGCTGATGCTTCAGATACTAAACTAACCTAGAATGTTGTTCTCCCTTTTATACTCACTTATTAGTAGAATGTTTTTCAGCTGTGCATCACAATTGAGCAAGAGTGTCCTAACAACCAATTAGTCCAATAACATCCTTAACTTGGATTGGTGGTCGTACCAGGAGATTTAGACAGAGGACTGAGAATTGCTGATAATAGAACTATATGCGAAATAAGCCTCTATACAAAAATAGACTTTAATACAAACATTTATATTCTTTAAAAATCATCTGATACACTTAAATTAATTGTGAAATGGACAATATTGTTTGTGAATTGCATGAAAATTGCATGAAATGAAATTCTAAAGTGATCCTAAACTTTTGAGCGGTAGTGTATATCAGTCTTAAAGGCACAGTAACAAAAACAGACTGTTTCTGCTCCTCTCTCTCTTTTTGCCTTTGTTTATCATGCCCTCATGCTCATTCCATGTGCTTCTGTTTATTTTGGTTTACTAGCTCCTCTCTGGCTCCGCCCCTGTGTCACCCCACACCCCCCCACCCCCCACCCCCCCCGCCTTGTGTATTTATACCACTCTGTTTATCCTAGTCTCTGTCTGGAAATTGCGCTCTGTGGATTGTGGACTGTGTATGTTATGCTGTTCTTACATGTTTGCATGCTCTGTTTGTCTTGGTTTCATGTTTGTTTGTGGTTAGTTTTCTCATTTCTAGTGTTTTTTGTTCAATCATGGACTCTCCTGCGCTCTCGGTTTCTGCCTGCACTTTAAAACTGGACTTTGCATCTGTACCCACCAAAGTTGTCAAAAGTATTCACATTCGTTACTCAGGTAGAAGTATAAATACTAGGGTTTAAAAATACTTGTCAACTCAAGCTTTTTACTCCAGTAAAAGTGTAAATGTACTGTTTTCAGAACTACTTAAAGTATAAAAGTAAATGTAATGTAAGGAAAAAATACCTTTAAGAACAAAAGCTTAGGCCGCACCACAGGGGTCTATAGTGCACTAGCCCACCTCCCCAAAAACTCCATTCTTCTAAAATCCATAATGACTATAATGTTATATCAAAATGTTGATAAATTTGGGATGCGCTAGGCTTCCTGTTTCAGCTGCATATACACCCATTGAACATGAATGTAATTTAGTACAATGTAAATTATCTGAATACTTGAGTGAACAGTGAATTATAACACTACCAAAACTTAACCTAATGTTTGTGTAGTGACTGTGTCAGTGTTTTTAGTTTTAGCTTATTTGTAGCAAAATGCTGGTTTATTAGGTGACTAGCGAACACAGCTTTAAAGAGTTGTACACACGTAAAAAAAGACATTATCTTATCAACAACTGTATTTTCACCATTAAGAACACCAGGTATCATTAGAAGAGATGTAAATAATCATACATACAATACAAAGTATCATAAATATCTTATTGTGAAAGAAGTAGATCATATCTTGAGCTCCAGTCTAAACAATGTGTAGTTCCAGATTTCTCCTGGACGCCCCAGACATTGTATGAATGTATTCAGTTCCTTCAGCAGTAATCTTGATTTAGCTTAATGAAGTACTGAGCAGTCAAAGCAGGTATTAGATGAGAACTGTAAATAATACTGGGTTGTTTCCACAAGGAGAAGCTTGGAAAGGGTTAAATAAACACACTGATGTATGTAAAACCACAACCTACTGTATTAATACTATTTTAATATTTAAGAAATAAAGTTTTCTGCCTGAAAAAATTGCCTCAATGTCCTCAAAGTGCCTTCAAATCCTCAGCCCAATACTGCATGTATATAATTTAGTTAGACTTCAGTGTGTGTTGTGGGGGGCACCTAAAATGGTCCATATATTATCTACTTAACTAAAACTTGAGTTCTGTGAGACAGTACAGCTTATGAGCTACTAATCCTAGTTGACTGCTGTGGGAGATGTAAATGTAGGTGCTGGAGTCGTGTGATGTGAGTGTAGTGGAGTGTGTGTGTCTCTGCGGGCAGTGCACACTGCTGGTAGGTTTGAGGGAGTTGCAGTAGGCTGGGATTTAGCCCACGGCTGTCTCTCCACACTCACAGAAAACCTGCCTGATTTACTGTGCCATCACACATATGGTACTGGAGCTGTGCTGTGCTTAAAGCCACTCACCTTCATGGTCTCTCTCTCTCTCTCTCCCTGTCTCTCTCACTCTGGCTCAGTCACATATCTTCTTGATGTAGCCCGTTCACAGCAGTAACCTCAAAAGTACCATCAGTCTGGGATTAAAGGTTATTGATCAGTGCTGGGAGAACAAGAGAGGGCTTCAATATAAGACTGAGAAGATTATAGATAGATAGATAGATAGATAGATAGATAGATAGATAGATAGATAGATAGATAGATAGATAGATAGATAGATAGATAGATAGATAGATAGATAGATAGATAGATAGATAGATAGATAGATAGGCTAAAGTATGTGGACACTTGAGCATTATATCCAAATGTGCTTGTTGAACAGCTCATTGGACCATTAAGACCATTAATGCTGCCCAACTGGGGGTCAGTCCCCTAAGCCCCCGTGCTTAGCAGCCCCTTGTATGGGAGTAAGACTACTACTGGAACAGAGAACATGACAGTCGTGTTATATGAGCCTGTGTGGTTGAGCGCCTCACAACTGATTGGTAGACGCTCTTAGATGTTCGCGCTTTTAATTACAGCTGACCGGAGCAGCTCTAGCTGGGCAGGCATTCGATAAACTGATAAACTGGACAGGTGATGTCCTGTGGCTCTCTGGTCCATTTTTCTTTCATGTTTGCATGCTTAATATGAAATCTATTTCTATTTCCTCTCAGCTTTCCATGCTCATTCACCATCGCTCTCCAACCATGTTGTTTGTGCTCTGTCTCCAATGACAGGGATCACTTAGGATCTACTGGTGGTTGTGCTTCGTGCAGCAACCTCTGTAAAATGGGTGAAATTGATTTTCTTGCCATCTCTTTGTGCTGGCTATAGATTTTACAAGCCTTGCTGATGATGGGAGCGTTTAAGCGTGGCCTGCTGGCTCAGGGGGATGGAGCCAATCCAACAGCGGCTGGTCATCTCCAGCCAGAGGGCGAGCGTGTGGAGTTAAACCATGTGGATGAAGTGAAACTCCAGCTGAAGTGAGGAAGTTGGCAGGTTAAGAGACGGTGAGCTCTCTTGTATGGCAAGACTTCCAGCACGCAGGAAGGAACCAGATTTACTGGTAACCATGGTGACGCCAGCACGTTTTGGCGCCACTTAGCCAACAGCCCAAGGCAGAGTGAAGCTGTAATCAAAACAAGACACTAGCACACAATGCTTCACTGGTTAATCGTATAAATTAGACAGAATGCGTAGTCATGGGTAAATGCACCCAGAAAGCCATACATATAGTATAAAAGAATGAATTGTTGGGTTGTAGCTATGGCTGGATTTCTACGGTATGAAATGTCACCGATGTTTGGTTTTTGGGCTCCGAGTAAGAAAGTGCTGCACTTCCAAGGGGGCAATAGGGGGGATATTTTATCTTTAGATGCAGTGAGCTGCAAAAGTGAACAGAAAACCCCATTGGCCAAAAAAGCCATTTAGCCTTAATTAGAAACTGTAGCATCGACTGATTACGTTATTACAGAGTCGATTGTGTTATTAATTGACTACTGATTGTGTTATTAATAAATCTTTAATTAGTCATTATTGTTATTTTGTGTGCATGTGAAGGGTCACACTGTTGAGATTCCTCGTCGTTTCCGACCTGACTGCAGGAGCAGAGCCAAGAAGTGGCCAGGCGTGTTCAGTGCCACCATGACGTGAGCCCCTCTGGCCACCCCTGTTAAACAAAACGAGACAAATGCTTTAGAGTTGCAGCCTGATTGCACTTTCACTCAACGTCATATGGCGGCACTGGCATCCTACAGCACGTAAGAGTGTGTAAAAATTTTGCATCTTAAATAAAATCAAGTAAAATAGATAAAACTGTATGTACAAATGTATCAGGTAAGTGAGCTTCTCATTTGGTTTGTCTGCTCCACCTTAAATAGTGCAGCAGTTGCATTGAAGTGCCTATACAGGTAGCTCATATATATATATATATATATATATATATATATATATATATATATATATATATATATATATATATATATATACCCAGAAGAACATTATGAACTGCTTCTTCTTTGACAGCCACTGGGTCTAACCTGGCCACCCCACTGTGAAAGCTCTGGCTAAGCACCTGCCTGACTAGTAATTATTACCTACAGTCGCTCCAGTCGATCTTGGTAGTACGACGTTTTAAACTCAACATAATAGAGAAATTCCGACCTCCAGTATGAATGAATTGGCTGAAAGTGTTTTTTTCCAGCATTCTGTAAAGCTTGTCCATCATTCCAACCGCTGAAAAGGGAAGTACGCATTTGTGGGCTGGATAGGTCCGTTAATGAAGGTCGCTGTCCGTGGTGCTGAGCCTCTACAGATGTTTGGATCTCGCTCTCTCTCTTTCTCACTTCCTTGGTGTGAGTGTCTAATTCGGGAGGCACTGGAGGCTGGAGATAGTTCATTAAAGCGCCCCGCACACTGCGCTACACAATCGCTGCAGCTGTGATGGAGCTCTTGCACCTTAACAAAGAGCTGCGACTCCATCGGGAGCATGAAAAAGTCCCCTCATCCTCCTGGGGGACACGTCTGCACACACATCAGATAAATCTTCCAGTCACACAGTTATCACTCTCACATATCCCTCCATCCCCCCAGCCATCACAGATATGCTGATATGCTGGTGCTGATCAGCTGTTAGTGAAACATAACCCTATGTGAACTCCAGCAGTGCGTAACTGTCATAGCTGTAGAAGGAGCCCATGTTGGGTCCCAAAACAAAGGAACATTATTCTTTAGTAAGATGCTATCGATTCATATCGTCACTGTAATTCGATATATATATATATATATATATATATTAATTTCTCAGAATCATTTGAATGCATCAGCTGGTGTTAACATTGTGTGAAAATTCATGATGAATAGACCAATTGAAATGCTTCAAAATAGATTGGACAAAAATTCTAGGACAGTTTTGGCCTGTCCTGTAAAGTTGCCACTTTGGACTTGTTTTTCTTTGAACAGCGATGATATGTTTACTGTTGTAGGATAAAAAAATCAAGCTATATAATTTTGATTCATTTTTTTAATGTTTTTTAAGTTTTTTTAAGTTCATTTTTTGAGTTCTGCTGACAAACAAACTAGTGACTAGTGACTAACCTGGATCTAAATTGTTTGATTAAATAACAAAGACAAAAATTCCCTTTCTGGCAACTTAAATAAATAGTTTGGAGGACTTAATTTTAATTACTTGTTTGAATTTCCCTTTTGGACAAGTTGGAATTCCACACATACTGGACGCCATGAACTTTTACTGTGTGGGCAACTTACAAATCACCAAAGCATGTTTTTTTTAAAGCGAGGCGACTGTTTTACCGGTTAGACCCATTTTTATGATTGGTTTATGTTGTGATATGATTAACTTTGCTTGTTTTGTCGAAGGCAAGAATTAATTAGCGAGTTAGGTGCTAGTTTGTTAGTTAGCTATGCTAGTTAGCAGATTAGCCAGGTGAAGTCTGTCATATCCCGTTTCTATATCAGTTACAAACATTTTTATGATCCGCACAGTTATTTTTCTGCAGTTATATGGTTAACTCTGCTTTTTTTGCGGGTGTTGAATGCCTGTAGACACTAACTTATTCGCGAACTAGGAGCTACAGTTAACATTAGTTAGTTAGCTGTTAGCTATAGCTGGCCCACCAGCCTAACTGTCATAGTGACAAACATTTTTACATTTTCACACAACTATTTTTCTCTTGTGATATGATTAAATCTGATTATTTTGTGGTTGTATTGTAGTGATACCAGTTGGAAATGGGTTAAAAGAACCAAATTTGGTGCCATATAGGACTCCTTTCAAAAAGGTTGCATAAAGAAACGTCTACTCCACATTCTCCATCTGTCTTAAGAACACTTTCACGATGCAACAAGCGCTTTAAACGCTTTTAAGGGTTTTCTAAGTGTTTTTGGTTCTTTTATAACCGTTTTATTTGCTTCCTCAATTGAAGAACCTTTAACGGAATAGTGCATTTCACATCAAACCAGTCTGAATCCCTTGTTCATACGTTACACACTTAATAATGCAGAAATTTTAACATTGGTTGACTTCCCCTTCAATCAATGTGTTTAGCCAACCATTATATATTTATATATTTTATATATATATATATATATATATATATATATATATATATATATATGTGTGTGTGTGTGTGTGTGTGTGTGTGTGTGTGTGTGTGTGTGTGTGTGTGTGTGTGTGTGTGTGTGAGGATTCGAGCAACTGAACGAGCTCCTCTCGCGCTGAGCTCCTCTCGCGAGTGAGGCACTGAAAGCTGTCTCCATCTAGCGGCTCCGCATCTGCGCGCGCATCAGCCGCGAGAAGCGCAGAACCCACCGCACTCCCACCACTACTCACCCTCCGCCCCACCCCCCCACCCTCCCCGCGCTACTCAACAGCGCTTCAACTCAGGTCACGCGCACTACTACGCCGTCTTCCCTGCTGTTTCACGGTGCCAGGTTTCGTGGAGAGCGCGCAAGTCACTTCTTTGCGCGTGCTGGGGGGCTTCTTCTCTGTTCTCCCCCCCTCTCTGCTGTTTTGCCGCATATACGCCGCGCCGTAGCTGACGTTCCCGTAGTGTAAGCGACCACGCTGCCGGTTCCTGAGGGGGGCTTGGTTTCATCGATGCCTGGAGCACGTGACACGCCTTGGACAGAAGCTCGCGCTCTCCACCGCACGCGCACATCTCTCTGCTGGTGGCACGGAGAGAGGAGGTGAACGGAGCAACTTCGGGGCTGCTTTGCTGTCTTTTTGTTCTCTGCGCTGCTTTGGTCGGTATATATGTTTTGGTCTCTCTGTTGCTTGGGAGGGTGAACGGAGTAGCGAGCGGGGACGGACGCGGAGAGGCGGAGCGGATTTCTTTTTTTTTTTCCACGCCGAACACGCGCTCGCGCTCTGATCACGGGGGGCTCTCCCGCCGCTGTATGAATGGACCGCTGTGAGGCTTTGCTGGAGAGTATCGCTGTAAACCGCGGAGGCTGCTGCCGCTGCTGCTGCTGCTGCTGCGCGCCGGCACCGTTTTCCGAAGTGCGACCGAGCGCTGCGCCCGAATCGCCTGCGCAGAGTACCTGAGCGCTGAACTTGTTGCTGTCTCCTCTGCAGCGAGGAGAACTGGAGAACGTTAACGGCACTTGTTCTGCTGTCTGCATACTCTGGGCTCTTTACTTTCAGCGCACGAGCGGATTTATGTGGAGGTAAGTTGAATGTGAAAAGAAAAGTGCAAAAAGTGCAAATGCGTGTAATTTATCCTGAGCTGCTCTGGCTGATTTGGGGGGAGCGTTCGTTTTACGCACGGATGCAACCCTCCTTTGATTGCGGCACCATTTCTCTGCGCCAGGTATCGTAATATAACAAAGTCTGTCACGTGTTACTATGTCCTCTACCGCTGGTTAGACTTGTACTCTGTGGTGCAGCACTTTGGAACTCCCTGACTAGTCCTTGCTGTCTTTGGTCTCCAGATGTCCTTTGGCTTAGTGGCGGACCTGTGAGAGTGCAGCCCCGGAGTGAGCCCTTATCCAGACCACCTCGCGCCCACCAGCAAAGCATGGCAGCCGGAGTCGCAGCATGGCTGCCCTTCGCCCGCGCCGCGGCCATAGGCTGGATGCCCGTGGCCAGCGCGCCCATGCCCCCTCCGCCACGTGACAAGAGGCGCACCCAGGACGGGCTAATCATCCTGAACGTGAGCGGCACCCGCTTCCAGACGTGGCGCAACACGCTGGAGCGGTACCCGGACACCCTGCTGGGCAGCACGGAGCGTGACTTCTTCTTCCACGAGGAGACCAACGAGTACTTCTTTGACCGCGACCCGGATATCTTCCGCCACATCCTCAACTTCTACCGCACGGGCAAGTTGCACTACCCGCGCCACGAGTGCATCTCGGCCTACGACGAGGAGCTGGCCTTTTTCGGCATCATCCCCGAGATCATCGGCGACTGCTGCTACGAAGAGTACAAGGACCGGCGCCGGGAGAACGCCGAGCGCATCCAGGACGACGAGGATAACGAGAACGGCAACGACATGGCGCTGCCGGATATGACCATCCGCCAGTCCATGTGGCGCGCCTTTGAGAACCCGCACACCAGCACCATGGCCCTGGTCTTCTACTACGTGACGGGGTTCTTCATCGCCGTGTCCGTGATGGCCAACGTGGTGGAGACGGTGCCGTGCGGCATAGCGCCCAGCAAGGCCAGGGACATGTCGTGCGGGGAGCGCTACGCGTTGGCCTTCTTCTGCCTGGACACGGCGTGCGTCATGATCTTCACCGTGGAGTACCTGCTGCGCCTGATCGCCGCTCCCAGCCGCTACAAGTTTGTGAAGAGTGTGATGAGCATCATCGACGTGGTGGCCATCATGCCCTACTACATTGGCCTCGTCATGACCGACAACGAAGACGTGAGCGGCGCCTTCGTCACCCTCCGGGTGTTCCGCGTGTTCCGCATCTTCAAGTTCTCGCGCCATTCGGCGGGCCTGCGCATCCTGGGCTACACGCTGAAGAGCTGCGCCTCCGAGCTGGGTTTTCTCCTGTTCTCCCTCACCATGGCCATCATCATCTTTGCCACCGTCATGTTCTACGCTGAGAAGGGCTCCAACTCCAGCAAGTTCACCAGCATCCCTGCCGCCTTCTGGTACACCATCGTCACCATGACAACGCTGGGGTAGGTGATGAAGGGTTCTGGGATGGGGTGCTTGTGTATGTGCGAGTGCGGATTAACGGGGGTCTTTTCCCGGTGGTCTTAAATCAAGAAGTGCTGCTTATCGCTCACGTTCATACATGATTTCCAGTGCTGCGGGTATGAATTGGTCCACAGTCATACTGTACTTGCTGTAATGTACTAGCTATATCTCTACTAGGCTTAGAGCTGGGGGGGATAGCACATATATCAAAGGACGGGGGGATCAATTTGCTTCTTTCTGCTTTACTATTACACCTCATAAAAAAACAAAAAAAATACACCCCCCCAGCAGATGTTTTCACATGTTCCTCCAGTAGTGACTTTATCCTGTGGTAGTTGGAACAGTGGTGTAATTGCAATCCCCCATATTGTACGAAAGCCAAGAGGAAGACCGCCGGTGCAGCTATTACGGGACGGAGCGTTCAGGGCGATTACAGTATTACATCCTCTATTGATGTGTTTTCTCCATTCATTAATTGGCTCGCTCCGTGCGCCTCGCCGTGCCTCCCACCTGCACTCCGGGCGCTCTCCTTGGTGCTGAAGCGGCTGCCTGCGTGCTGCTCTGCCCCGCGGCTCTGCTCGGCTGCTCGGGAGACGGACGCCGCCAGGCCCACACATGGGTGTGAGTCACACTCTGGGGCAATAACCAAACCGCGCGTTCCGGCGCACAACCGCCTCTTTGATCAACTCCCTTTTGAAGTCCACTGCAGTTTCTGTCATAACAGCGAACTGCGAATGGCAGCGCGCCCGGAATGCGCTGATAGACCGCGCGGAACGGGTCAGCGGGCTGTAATTCTCGTTTAAAGCCTTCGCTTTTTAAGTCCTCGGGGGACGTTGGAGCAGATTTTACGCATCGCTTTGGCGATTCGCTGACTGCTTTGTTCCTACCTCGTGTCTGCCTCAGTGTCTTCACATCTTATTAAGCAATAGATGTGCTGTTCACTTGTTTTAAGGGGCCATAAAGGGTTCTTTCAGCCCTAGAAGATCCAACTTTGGCTCAGTGAAGAACCATATGAAGAACCATTGATGCAGGCTGTTTAAACCTTGACCTAATATAAAGTTACCAAACCTATTTGAGGGTTCTTTCTAGAACATTTACATTGTGTAGGCATTCTTTAAACTTTCAAAAGGATCTTCTCGTTCACACATCTCAAAGGCAAAGAACCCTTTTTGGCACCTTTGTTCCTAAGAGGGTGGTTATGACTGTTCCACTGTAGAACACTCGGGTTCTACACTTTTAGAACCTTCGAATGGATACAAATCTCATAGTAAATAAGCTGTGGGAATGTCACAAGCAGTCACAATCAAGACCCATTTAGGATTACAGTATGTAACTACAATCTGTTAAAGTATGTTATAGTATAATTTACTATGTACATGTTGCTTGAAAAGTTTTTATTTAGGTGGAAATCATGTTCCCTCTATGCCACAATGGAAGACTGTAAAGAAAGAAAAGCTGATTATATAAGAATGTGGAAACGAGAGAGTGGAGTGAGCAATGGTGAGATTGTTGTGTCTCATTGGGTCCAGTTTGCATTGAACTACTTCTTGCTTGTCAGACTGGATAACGTCAGTAAAGAGAATGCAATTAGTGTCCAGCACTCAGCACTGAGCTAATGGTGGAAGCCTGCATGTGGGTCTTCTTCACCCTGGGAAGAGGAGCTGACTCATAAGGGCTGGCTGGTAATGAACTGTGTCTTCTAAACAGTCCCACAGCTGCAAGGCCTCAGCTTTGCAGCCCCTCCTTTCATCTTCCCTCCACTCCGCCTGAGCACCATCCCCTCCTTTCAGACTTATCTTTTTCCGTATGCCCCCAGTGTGCATAGTGGATAGAGCAATCCTAAAAATAACGCTTGCTGAGAGGTTCCTAGGTTGAGGGTACCATTCTAAAAGAAATGGAACCTTTACAACCTTCAAAGACTACAGTTCCAAAAGCATCTAATGAAAGGTTCCTCAGGGATATATGGTGAGGACCCTTCATTTACAAGAGTGAGGAGTATTGGTTGAGGGCACAACACCCACCTGACCTGTTAAATCAGAAGGGCGCACCTAAGCAAGAACCTGGCAGTGGGATGCTCAGGGAGGATAATAGAAAAGACAAGACGTCTGGAAGTCGTCGAATGCTCATTTTAAACCTCACAGATGTTCCATTCAGTGTTTGAAAACGAATAATGACTCGACCTATTCTTAGCAGCTCTGTGCTCTTTCATTTTTCGCATCTTGACTCTGTCTTCAGATTGATTCTTGTAGGCCTCTTAAAAGGGAATGTGATCCTGGGCTGTTGAAATGCGTGACATGCTTAATGGTAATACAGAAGACCCTCGGTGTCCTCTTCTCACAGTTAATCCATTACGCTACAGCTCCGTGTGCGAGCTTTGGGTCTAATCCTATCCCTCCTTACGATCACACGTAGGACCTCAGCAAGGGCTGCCGAAACTAAGCATCTTTACCCTCTCCTGGACGTTGGAGACCTCTCTAAATCTCCATGTCACTTTTTAACGTTGTGTTTAGCCAGCCGTGTGGGAGGGTGACAGGGGTGATGTGTGGTTGGGGAGGGATGAGCTTAGTTAGAGGAAAGGAAACTATGACTCAGCCTTCCAGTCTGGATGATGTGCAGTGGTCCCCAGTGCACCCATTGAGCAGAGCAGAGCAGAAGTTGAGGAACATGACATTTGGTTCGAGATTAGGCTCAGAAAGGATGAGATTACTTGGTTATCAATGTGGTATTAAGTCTAGTCCTTACATGCTTTCAGCCACTTGGAATATTTTGGAATGTGCTGTAATTCTGACTGCAGCCAAAGCACTCAGGGAAAAGCCTGATCTGGAAGTTACCAGAAAGTGTTCTTTGGTGTGGAATCGTTGAAGAACCACTCTTTGGAACGTAAAAAATGTTCAATAAGTGGTTCTTTAAAGAATGAAGAGAATGTAAATGTGGTGTAAGAACCTGTTGTTGAAAAACTAAGAACCATGTTTGCAAAAGAGATTTTACATTTTACGATAATGTAAAGGTTCCACACCAGGGGTCACTAATAGGCGGACCACGGTCCGGATCCGGACCCAGAGGTTGTCCAATGTGGACCCAAACCGATAAACTATTGAGAATAATTTAATTTAGACTGTGTTTATCTTAAGCGGCAGAGCTTTTCTTGTCTTTACAGTATACAGGCTTTATGGAGTAGTAAACTAGGAGACCAATCGTGTGCGTTGTAAAACCACCGAAGGCTCCTCAGCCAATCAAATCTGCGCACATTGGGGCATGCGGCACGCGCACACAGGCGTGGTATGAAGCGAGGAGCAGCAGCCGGAGACTAAAGCGAGTCAGAATAAATAACGTGCTGTAAAAACAAAAAAGTCCACAGCGAAAAGTAACTGTTTAACAGGAACGGTTCTGGAATGGACCTGCTCGTCTAGTTCTGGAGAATACCGCTCTGTAAAACCTACATGTCAATCTGTAAAGCTGAGTTAACAAGAAGACACACGTTTTATTTTCTTTCTCTATAAATAAACACTTTAAGATGCACTTTTTTTCAAAAGCATTATGTTTTTTTTTTTAATGTAGCCCTTGTTTTAGTATTTAAACAGTAAATACACTGAAATACACTGAATGGTATGTGTGATGTGCTGGTCTTTCAGTTGATAATGGTATAAGATACTGGTACCAGGCACTGAATCATAACACAAGTTAGAAATGATGATGGTCCGGACCTTGGTCTGAGGAAATCTCCTCTAACTGGACCTTACTGAATTCTAATTAAATACCCCTGTTCTACACCAACGGGTGACTTGTCAAAACAAGAGTCATTCAGATGTTGGTAACACCATAACGTTTGTGTTGTGTTTGGCATGGCTATGTTTGCTGCTTTGTTTGGATTGTATTTGGAGTGTATTTGGGTGCTGAACCTTTGTGGACTATGTGGATGTTTCATAGATGGACTGAGAGACACAATACTACAGCGTTCTCTGTCCTGTGCGGCAGTTTATTTGGACACCCAGGTGTTTTATCCTATTGTTCCCCAGCGGTCTGCTGGTCTGCGTTGTCATCCCTCATCTAGATAAAGTGAGGCCTTTATCTGTGCATGTTCTGTAGCTAGAGCCACAGCTTGTCTAAGATAGCTAACCTATTGCTTTTAGTCTCATTATAATGCTCTAGCTTTTTCATAGTTAATAGTAGGGGTGGGCGATATGGCCCTACAAAAATATCACAATATTTCTTGGTATTTTTGCGATAACGATACTCTTGGCGATATGACAAAACATTGAATAAAAAAAAATATATTTTAAGAATACACTACTGCAACAAAATGAAAATTACATTTTATTATTGCATATGATATGATATGGCACACTCCTAACTGAGATATTAAAAAATACAAGAATTTTCATCAGTCAATGATCCAGAATGTCACGATACTAAATAATGCACTCTAAATATCTCCATATATCCAGGACTGAAGTAAAACAAATGACACTGGTTAGATAAAATCTGTCTTTAGTATATTATATATATATATATATATATATATATAATTCACACTTTTCAAATTCACACTTTTCTCATCTCCCATTATATATATATATATATAATGGGAAATGAGAAAAGTGTGAATTTTTCTTTTGCTAAAAACAGTAAAAAGTAGGACCCTGATGTGATAATTAGGGATGGGTGATATGGCTCGATATTTTAGGGTATAATATCGTGCACGATATTCAGAAATGTTGGCGTTATTATTGTGTATGATACGATATGGCACACCCCTAGTTAATTGCAAATTGTGACTGTAATCAACTCTATCAATTCTCACTCTACATGTTAGATTTCAAGACATCTGGTACCACTGGTTTTAGCTTTATTACGTTATGGTCACAATAGGTTAGACTGGTTGGACACTGGTGGCAGCAGGGAAGCATGGGGCAGACTGTAGAACCCAAAAGTCAACCTGAAGGCAACGCTAAACCATGGCATCAGCCCTAAGAAAATAGGATGTATGTACTATGTATTTGTTGGGTAACGAATGCCATACAGTGTCACAAACCACAAAAGGAAGTCTGTCTTATTACACAGCTTGATATACTTTGTGGCAAGTGTAGGCAAGTGATGTATATGATGCTAATTGCCCCAGTAAAAGTGTCCATTACTAGTTAACCTCGAAGCTCCAGAGCAAAACTGGACTTCTTGGGTCATTTGTCTGTTTTAGGGTAAGGTCAATTTGAATTGATTTCTTTTCACCAAACAAGTCCATTCCGTTCCCAAGTCCGGCAGCCTGGATTCAGATCTCAGATTTCCTGCCCAGATTTCCACTCCACTCAAATGGGAACGCGTAAAGGTCAGGCAAATAACTTGGAACCGTGGCCTGCATGTCCCGCTCTGGGCCCAGCACTTCCTAATGGACTCATTTCAGGACCCGGCCAAGTCAGCCCAGCTCAATTAAATCAGCAGCATTTTAATTGGCTTATTCACTGTCAAACGGCATCTATTAAGCAAGCAGCTGTCAGAGTTAAAGACGTGCAGACGAGAGAGAGAGAGAGAGAAAGAGAGAACGAGAGAGTGGAAGTGAACTGTGCATTAAGTATAAGTGCATTGGATGCTGTGGACACGCGCTTTAAATTAAACACCTCTTGATTTGGTCCTCTACCCGTCAGCCATCCCCTAAAACACGTCCAGTTCTGCCTCCTTCTTTCTTTCTCTCTCTCTCTCTCTCTCTCTCTCATTTTCCATCTCCCCTCACAGTTTTTTATTATCCCCCCGCTCAGGGTTCATAAAGTGACATAATGAAGGTAGATTATAGAGGGAGCTATAAAGGCTATAATGGAGTAAAGTGGAGAGTTTGTCCGACCCTTATTAACTGTCTTTCGTCGGGTTAACCGAGGCCAGCCGTTTCTCAGGCATCCTCCTCCTCGCAATCTGGCTTGAGGTAACAATCCGGGGATTTTGTAGATTATGTGGTCGTGTCCCTGGCTGCAGTCAGTGAGAGTGATTAGGAACGAATGTAATACTCCCAACAGTGATACATTTTGGCCCTGTGCTTGTCCTCCGTGAGGGAGAGCACAAGGTTTTGGCAGGACACGCTTGTCCGGTTCATAGACAGGTGAGAAGTCTCTGAGAGGTAAGGGCCGGGTATCGGAGGGCACGGTGGCAGGGAAGTTGTGCTGGGGTTGGAAACGCAGGCCGAGACGTGAAAGGGGTTCATTGGAGTGTCTGCCAGGCCACTCTGGTGTGGGGTTACCCTCATTAGTGCAACCCTGATCAGAAGATGCATGCAGGAACGCATGCTTCCTAGAAACGCAATGATGCCGATTGTATTATTGATGAGCTCCTCTTCAACACTCTAGACGCACACTGAAACCCGCCGTGGCTGAATGCTCTTTTGTGTAGGAACCCATACAATTAGGGACTTTAGAGGACTTAGTTAAAGATCTGTGCACTTTTTAGGGCTGGAGCTGAACATTTGACGGGATATTTGGTCGCTGGGTAGGTAGTTGGTTTTTTAGTATTCCTTTACTGAATATATACCATAACAGTTCTTGTGAAAAAAGATTTAAGGTTAAGGTCCATAATGCAACTTTATTTTTTAATTTGCTCAAAACCGAGACTGAGAAGAACAGCTGAAAACACATCTCTACTCCAGAAATCCCACCACTCCACCCGTGTTCAAGCTTTTTGAACCTGAAACATCCCACATGAACGTTTTTTGACTATGCAGTGCCACAACGTCATTAAGTACACCTCCTTGTATCTACACTCATTGTCTATTTTATCAGCTCCACTTACCACATGGTTGCACTTCTATAATTAGAGACTATAGTTCATCTGTTTCTCTGTATACTTTGTTTACCTTTTCTTTAATGGTCAGGACCTCCACATGACCACCACAGAGCAGGTCTTATGTGCGTGGTGGAGATGTACCTGAAGGAAGTTGCTGGTGATTGTATATACTTTATTCAGCTGAACTGTTCAAATGTGAACAGCAGTGTTCATCGTGTTAACGCGGTGCTAGACATGCATTCTTCGTACTAAACCCTTACTGGGGCTGCACATGCCTTTGAGTTTGACTACTTTTCTGAAGGCTTAACTTATGCATACACTGTTCTTGGGCTGGGTAGTCTGGACCTGTAGATGGAGCAAAGCCACACTGTGAGTGCCGCAGCACTCTGCGAGGAAAGCAGGTAGCCTGAAGATACGAAGTCTACAGCAGATGAAGCCGCGTGTGTGCTTTCAACATGTGGGACAGGAGTTTTCTGTACGACTTTCTCAATCTCCTCTGCAAGGCACCAGCTTCCCTCATCCCTGGGGGAGCCAGCATGAAGCTGCTGCATACTGCTGCAGGTATGGAGCCCAAATGCCCCCTCTAATGTAGACCTGCAACCCGGGCGTAATGACAGAATCCCAGAAGTGGCCAGTGGTTCAGCCGGTGAGATGCATGAGTGGTTTGATGTGAAGTGGCTTGTTTTAGAGAAACTTTTTTCCAGTTTTAATGTTGGGAACGAGGAGTCTCAATGTCTGCAACATAAATATAGCCATATTATTTACTACGCTGAAAATGTTGAAAACGATTAAATCGTGGTATTAGTGTAACACGCTTTATGTAACTCACCCAGTAAAGGCTGAAATATACATTTTAGGCCAAATTCTTAAGGCCATCGTAAAACAATGAGTCGGACCTCAGTAAGCGTGATCATAGCCACGTCATTCTCATGAGATTCTACAGGCATTGAACTCTTAGGATGTCTGGTTCCTTGTCACTTTTTAAGAAATGCTATACATTGTTCAGTAGCTGCTCGGGTTTTAAGAGTGATTAACTAAAGCTAGAAGTCAAGAGTAAGTATTTTCGTTTTTACTGAGATATTTCATTGTGATTACATACTCATATATTTATTTACACAGTTTCAACATAGTTATGCAGTTACTGTGTGTAAGTGCCAGTATCGGCACCGATACCGATACAGTATGCACACCACTAAATGCCGACTGAAGCCAACAGCGTGTCCGCGGTGTGGGAGTATTTCTCGATTGAGACGGGCAGAAGTAAAAATGCCCGCTGCAAAATTTGTAAGGCCAGCATTTCGAGGGGTGGCACGGCCAGCAAAGACTTCAATACGTCAAATTTAATTAAGCATTTAAACCACATCAAGAAACACAGCGACTTCATCCAAGCAAGCACAAAGAAGCAAGCTAGCACAAAATACAACATATAAAAAGTGGAAACCTATAAATATCAGGATTTATAGCCATATATCGAGCATTTAAGTCAGAGTTGGTATCGGTATCGGTACTCTGTATTAGCAGATACCTGAAAAGCTGGTATCGGTGTTGGTATCGGTTAGGAAAAAGTGGTATCGGTGCATCCCTATTATATATTGTATATCACTATTCAGCTAAAAATATCGAGATATCATTTTTGGTCCAAATCGTCCAGCCCTACTCAAAAATGCAAATGATTTTAGTTTTTAGCTCAAAGCAGACTGTAGTCACAATGAGAACATCTCCTTAAATGCTAATCCTAATAAAACGTGGGCTGAAAGTTTTGAATCTGCACTTTCAGCAGAGGTGCCCTCTTTTTCCAGTGAGCTACGAGCGGGAAATGATTTGGATCGAATTACGCCATGCTTTTGTAATAGCCGGCACGATTTGCAACTTCTCTGTGGCCGTGGCTGTTTTCTGAAAGCTATCTGATTCCGTGCTGTGCTTTGATATGATGTTATAAGTGAGTGGGAAAGAAAGTGCACGCAGCTCATGAATGCAATATGTCTGTCAGCTCTCGCCAGAGTGGATGAGTTCAGGGTTACATCTGAATGGTTGGCGCATTAGCTCAGCCGCGGTGACACAAAGGGCACATAATGAAGTAATTAAAGTCTCTTTGTCATGTGGAATAACCCCTGTGGCGCTCCTGTGTGACTGCAGGAGCCTTTATCCATCCGTATCACTCCCGCACCATCATCCCACACTGAGAGGCTAATTGGACCCCTTTCTCTCTCTCACTCTGTCCTTCGCTGTCTCTCTGTCTCTCGCTCCCTTATCATTTAAAATGGCTTAAGTGTGTTTAAAGTGGAAAACACACACAATCACAGGTTCAAATGATGCCCACCGTTACTTTTAAAAAGGAACTTCTCATTTACTTTGACCGTTTCACTCCAGTTAACACGTCAATGTTCTTCTTTTTCATTACCCGCTGAAGACCACTCAGAATGTTTTTATGGTTTTGTGTATCAGTAGCAGTCTTAATTTGCTTTTATGTGACATTTTCTGACCTCTCTTCATCTGTAAGAATTTTAAGGCTGTTGTTATTAGTTATTGTTGTTGAGTGAAACCCATATGAAACTAAATTACAAACCGGCCTCAACTTGGCAAGGCCGTTTTCATGAAACAGCCAATCAAAACACTAATAACACGTCACATGAAGCTGTTGGTTTTGCCACATTGTAGTTTGTGATTAACCTGTTTCTAGGACAAGATGGCCGACACACTAAGTAGGCTATATACATAATATATACATAACACACATACATTGTTTACATAAACAGAAATATATAGTAAAAAGATTAATAGACAAATTAATAGATAGATAGATAGATAGATAGATAGACAGATAGATAGATAGATAGATAGATAGATAGATAGATAGATAGATAGATAGATAGATAGATAGATACATTTAGACAGACAGGTAGATATACACATAGATATATAAACAAACATAGATAGATAGATAGATAGATAGACAGGCAAATATATACATATATAGATAGATAGATAGACAGGCAAATATATAGATAGATAGATAGATAGATAGATAGATAGATAGATAGATAGATAGATAGATAGATAGATAGATAGATAGACAGACAGACAGATAGATAGATAGATAGATAGATAGATAGATAGATAGATACATTTAGACAGACAGGTAGATATACACATAGATATATAAACAAACATAGATAGATAGATAGATAGATAGATAGATAGATAGATAGATAGACAGACACATTTAGACAGACAGGTAGATATACACATAGATATATAAACAAACATAGATAGATAGATAGATAGATAGATAGATAGATAGATAGATAGATAGATAGATAGATAGATAGATAGATAGATAGATAGATAGATAGATAGAGACAGAAATATATAAAGGTATATAGGTGGATAAATAGATAGGCAGACATGCACATAGATATACATATATACAGATAGATAGATAGATAGATAGATAGATAGATAGATAGATAGATAGATACATTTAGACAGACAGGTAGATATATACATAGATATATAAACAAGCATAGATGGATAGATAGATAGATAGATAGATAGATAGATAGATAGATAGATAGATAGATAGATAGATAGATAGATAGAGACAGAAATATATAAAGGTATATAGGTGGATAAATAGATAGGCAGACATGCACATAGATATACATATATACAGATAGATAGATAGATAGATAGATAGATAGATAGATAGATAGATAGATAGATAGATAGACAGACAGACAGATAGATAGATAGATAGATAGATAGATAGATAGATAGATAGATAGATAGATAGATAGATAGATACATTTAGACAGACAGGTAGATATACACATAGATATATAAACAAACATAGATGGATAGATAGATAGATAGATAGATAGATAGATAGATAGATAGATAGATAGATAGAGACAGAAATATATAAAGGTATATAGGTGGATAAATAGATAGGCAGACATGCACATAGATATACATATATACAGATAGATAGATAGATAGATAGATAGATAGATAGATAGATAGATAGATAGATAGATAGATAGATAGATAGATAGATACATTTAGACAGACAGGTAGATATATACATAGATATATAAACAAACATAGATAGATAGATAGATAGATAGATAGATAGATAGATAGATAGATAGATAGACAGATAGATAGATAGATAGATAGATACATACATTTAGACAGACAGGTAGATATACACATAGATATATAAACAAACATTCAGCACATTCAGACTCCTTGAGTTATTTTACAAGTTATTTTGAATAGATTATAAATGGATGTAATTGCTATGTTCAAACATCAATCCACGCTTAATCACCCGTAAGTGAAACCATGTTTTAGAGTTAATTACAATTAATTATACATCAAACCTGAAATCTCTTATTCATCAAAGCATTCTTAGCCTTTATTTAACACTAATAGAAGCCACGCTACAAGCAATTACAGCACCAGGTCTTCTTGAATAAGTCTCTACAAGTGTTGCACACCGGGATTTCTGCGGGTTCAAATCTTCATGGCTTCCATTAGATGGGATGGCAAGTGTCTGTGAACTGCAATCTTTAGGTCACTGCACAGATGTTCAGTGGGGTTTAAATCTGAGCTTTGGCTGAACCCCGCAAGGACATTCAGAGACTTGCCCTCAAGCCACCACAGTTTTGTTCTGGCTGTATGCCTCGGGTCATTGTCGTAGTCTGAGTTTGTGGTGGTCTGGAGGAGATTTTCTTTAAGGGTCTTTCTACATTCAGCTGCATTCATCTATCCTTGTCCCTGCCACTGAGAAACACCCCCACAGCATAATGCTACCACCACCATGTTTCACTGTATGGATGGTATTATATTATGTTTTTTGCTAGATATACTACTTGCTGTTCTGCTCAATGAGTACATGCTGTTTATCAATCTGCCTTCTATGTAACAGTAGCTTCTGACTTGCCATTCTGAGTCCTGCAGAGATAATAGTCCATCCGGCAGGTTCTCCTGTCTTTGTTCCGGACCTTTGGATCTCTTTTAGTATTACTGTTGTGTACTCTCTTGCTTCTTTCTCAGTTCTCTTGTGTCCCTTTAAGACTCCTGTATATCACTGATGCTGCTCTATTGGCGCTTTTCCTAACATATGCCTTAGAAGCACTTTATGTTTAACAGATGACCGAAACAGCTGCGGACGTGTAATCAGTGAACATATTGGACAGGGCTCATAATTCTGTTAATTAAAAGGAAATAGTGTGCGCTTATAATATGCAGTATGTGTCTTGTTGGTTTGTTGTTGCCTTGAGCTCTGTCCAAAGCAGCGCAGTAATCCAGCCCCGAATTCCAGCCAAGGCAAAGCTAAATCTGTGTCTGGGAAACAGGCCCCACAGGTCAGATCCTTAATCCTTGCAACAGTTAAATACACAGATGGTTTTAAACATTGTGAAAGTTTTCCACTGCAAGAAGTGATATCTGAGCAAGTGGAAACATCTAAGGTGTGCTTAAAAAGCCTGATATTTCTCATTGTTGTAAGAAAAATATTAGTCCATCTGTTTATTTATAGATTTATATGTATTTTAAATCATTTTATGTAGTGAAAGTATCTTATTCTACTGGTGAATTTTACTTGCTTTGATATGAATGATAAATGAAATGAATAATAAAGAAAAAAAAACAAATAATGTCTAGCAATAACCAGGCTAAATTATGTCACCTGTCACAGCGAAACATGGTGGTGGCAGCGTCAATGCAGCTAAATACTGTAAAAGGATCCAGAGTCAAATGAGACATGTTCAAATAAAAGTAGAGTTAAAAAGATACAATTACTCAAAGCAAGTAGTGAATGTAGAAAATAATTAAATAATATCAGAATATTCTCATAATGAGATATTCAAGACAACGCAGCCACTTTAACTGAAAATAATTACATTTAACTGAAGGTGATTATTAATAATTGAATGAAAAAGCCTTAATGATAAATTAGCATAGGTTTATTGGCTGTGATATACAAAGCCAGGGTTTCTGCGTTCTGCAGCCAAAATGCTCATCCACCTGCTGCAGGTGAGAAAACATTGAACTGTAGCCATCAAACCATTTATATCGACCCAGGCCAATGAAAAACAAGTATCTCCAAAATGGCAGCTTTACAGGATGAAAACTGTCTTCACTTTCGATGTAAGCCAAAGGAACCAGATTTTTTTCCCAAGCTATTTTGGATCATTTCTATTGGTCCATTCATCGTGAAATATTCCCACAACGTAAACAACGGCAGCTGCATTTAACTGATGTAGAAAAAATGGAAATTGAGAGACATGTTTTTACGATATGCAACTTATGTGCTTTAAATAAAAGGAAAAAAAGGCATATTGTTATATGGATTTGTTAAATATGGTATATTTTTGCTAATGTTTCGCTTAACAAATTGATAAACAGTGCCATTATATTTGTCCAGGCCAGATTTGATGCTTTTTTGTATGTTAAATACTAGAGATGGAAGGTGATCGGCCAATATTTCTCCAATTTAGCCGATCCCGAGAGACGATCGATGGCGTTAAACAAATAAGCCTAATTTTTGTTTTTCCAGCTAGCTAGCTTCATCCAGGAGGGGGAGCCCTCCAGCCCACTCCCTGCAATACCTATCTGAACCACTAGGTGGAAATACACACTGTTTCATTTTCCAAAGACTGACTAAAGCAGCAGCGTCGCGAGAAAAGCATGTGTTGATAGAAAGCATGTCGTCCGTCTGGCAGTGTTTACCGTATGTGACTCAGACTCATCCAGGACGTTTTTAAAATGTGTAAAATCAGTGTGTCTCGTTGGGGAACCAAGATATTTAACTCTACTAATCTGATACAGCACTGCACACAGCTGAATACAGTGAGTATCAGCAAACAGCAGAGCTAGCACACACAGCTAGCACAAAACTAACAACCCAGAACAGATAATAACCCAGTGCAGACCAGATCTGACCAGT
>CM038702.1:10015812-10033312 GCA_021613375.1 Megaleporinus macrocephalus
CATGCAGGTAAAGTCAGGTGTACCTAATAAACTGCCAGAGAGAGAGAGAGAGAGAGAGAGAGAGAGAGAGAGAGAGAGAGAGAGAGAGAGATAGAGAGAGATAGAGAGAGAGAGAGAGAGAGAGAGAGAGAGGGAGGGAGAGAGAGGGAGAGAGAGATAGAGATAGAGATAGAGAGAGAGAGAGAGAGAGAGAGAGAGAGAGAGAGAGAGAGAGAGAGTGCTCCTGCACTCGGTGTTCGGTACACTAATCTTGACCCATTTTTCTAGGCGCACTTAGACGAGCATGTAGATTTAAAAACACAAGAAAACAAAGTCACGCATTCCATCAAACCACATTCACTCCGAGCCAAAGCTGCTTTTCTGTCAAGGATGTCGAGCAAAATGTGACACTGCGGGTTCCCCAAAGCGAAAGCTGCGCAAACTTCTTGTGATTGACGGTGTTTGTGTTTTTTTTGTGAGAGTTATTCGACTCTTCACTCTCGTTTCTCGTCTGAGGATGCGGGTTGAACAGATCCTCCATTTATTTTTACTGTCAAGGTGAATCTGCTTGGCTGCCTGTTTGTTGGGCTTTGTGATTTGGGCTCAAATGGAGTGAATCGGTGGAAGGGCCTTGTGTAACCACTGCAAGTCAGGCAGAACACTATGAGACACACACACACACACACACAGAGCACCATTAGTGGATGTGAGGAGTCGCTGTGAAAGGGTTCACTTGGAGAATCTTCCTGTTCAGCTCTAAAGTTTACTGCAGACCAAACACAGTCTCAAAAACACATAAAGGATTTAGTGATTTGTTCCCAGCATTAAAGGGGAATTCCACCAATATTTCAATATTTCTATATATTTCAATCGGCGAGATGTGAACAAAAAGGAATGGTGCCAACTCAGATTTCATTAGAGTGCGGGACATAGGAACCAGGGATGTCTACTACTAGGGCTGTGTATTGGCAAGAACCTGGTGATATAGCGGTCACGATTCAATATATCACGATATACTGTGATACTGCAGACAAATATTAATATATCAGTAATATTAATATACAGTAATATATCACAATTTTTAAAATCCTACTATTAAACACACCCCTGTATGAACAGGTTTATCAATGCTTACAATAGCATTGCACCCTTGTGCCGCTTGTTAATGTTGGAGTGGAGCTGAAAATGGATTACAATACTGCCATCTAGTGGTCAGAGGTTTAAATACGACGTGCAATAATTCACTGTCTGCCAGGAATCTGTGTATCGATACTGAGTTTTTGAGAATCGATACAGTATCACCAAACATAATATCCCGATATTCGATATTTTCCAACAATCCTATCTACTACACAGTTATAACCATTTTAGTTACTATCCAAAGCCATATCCACTGACTTTCTATGAGGGAGCTTGTTTAAATATAAGATAAGATAAGATAAGATAACCCTTTATTAGTCCCACAGTGGGAGTTACGGCAGCAAGGCACTCAGTACAAAAAAAAATAGATAAGTAAACAGTACAGTTTATACACAATATAAATAATTAAATAATAAAAATAAAAAGATATCAAACGCTTCAGACGTCGCCACCACTGTAAACATGTTCCGAGAGCATTTCGCTTTAAACCTCTTTGAATGACTTAATAATGTCTTAATAATTATTATATAATATAATCCTCATAATGCACGTCTACGTTTACTCTCTATTTGAAACGCTCCTGAGCTGCAACTCATGATGAGCACAGTGTGTTCTGTTCAGCTCAACCAGTGTGTTCTGATCGGTCTACCTCCAGAGCTGCTGTGGCTGATCTTACAATGGCTTTGGTTCTGCTGTATCAGAAGTCAGAGTCAGATACAGAAAGTCAGGCAGAGCTAGTTCACTGGCACGAGCTAGGCTGGAGGCTGTTTTACAGTGATGTGTTATGTTATGTATGTTGAATGAGGAGGTGGCAACTTTGCTGGTAGGTGGGTAATAAGGATTGTGTTACGAGATGATGTCACTTTGTAACTTTCAGGCAGAGAGTTTCTCCCTCTGACGTGTACTTTCGTCTTTCGGGCCAAGCAGAATAGGAGACTTCTTTAATAGAATGTTGACCTGATGGGTATCTCCCTGTTTCTCTCTATCTCTCCCTGTCTCTCTCTATATTCATCCATTTTTCTGATCTCTTTCTTTCTACTTTTATAGTGGTGCTGATTTATTCTTTCTCTTCTGCCTCTATCCCCAATAAAATCCACAGCCTTTGCTGATCACTCTATTAATCATGGTATTATAAAACAGAGTAACTGGTTACACACATTCAAACGTCAAATGAAGCTGAATTACTGGAAAACGAAGTGAACTAGACAAACTCGCTACATCCCAGCGATGTGCTCGACTAGCTGCTGTCATTTGCCGGTTAGCTTAGGAAGCTCAGCAACTAGCAATTTGACTATAAATGGCATGTGTTTGTGAGCATATTTAATAAACTGCCAGTTACTAAATCAGTTCAAGGATATTTTCCAGACATTTGCATCAGAATGAAGCTGAACCGAGGATACGAAGCCCCAGCTGCTTGGCACAGCGCCAGCGATAAGTGTTGATGCCCTTGTGTGGGCAGCAAATGGAACCTTTACATTCGTTGACAAACATGCATTGCACGTTGATTTACTTGAATGAAGATGTGTTTTTCTTTTTAAGCTTCATTTGTGTTTCTTATTGACGATTCATTTGCATCTGTTGACTGAACATCTAGTGACTGGTTGTCTGGCTAGGCATTTACATTCTGAGCAGCAAATGAGAATGCAATCATGAACAGATGACTGTACGCGCATAGGGTTTCTCATATGCGATAGGCTTGTAGAATTCTAGGGTGATTGTATTCTTGTAGGCTGTTTCCTGTTAAGTCTTTCTTTATTTTTTATAGACCTACAGAACGTTTAATGTGGAGTCTTGTTTATATTTACTGCAGTCTTTCTGTATTTGCCATAGATTTATGGGACATTTCTTTATATTTTACAAAGACATGACAGACATTTCCAGTGAAGACTTCTATAAATATGTCATATAAATATGGCTTACATTTACCACAGACAAATAGAGCATTTGTTTATGTGTTACAGGATATTCTCTGTTAGGTCTTTTTAGAGTTATCTAAAAAACAGAGCATTTCCTGCTAAATCTTATCATAAATTTTTGTATTTTAAAGACATTCTGTTTTTACCATGGATTTACCAAACATTTCCTTTAAAGTAATTCTGTTTTTACCATAGACTTACCAAATATTTCCTTTGACGTTGTTCTGTATTTACCATAGACTTACCAAACATTTCCTTTGAAGTTGTTCTGTATTTACCATAGACTTACCAAACATTTCCTTTGAAGTCATTCTGTTTTTACCATAGACTTACCAAATATTTCCTTTGAAGTTGTTCAGTATTTACCATAGACTTACCAAACATTTCCTTTGAAGTCATTGTGTATTTGCTATAGACTTACCAAACATTTTCTTTGAAGTCATTTTGTATTTGCTATAGACTTACCAAACATTTCCTTTGAAGTCATTCTTTATTTGCCATAGACTTACCAAACATTTCCTTTAAAGTCTTTCTGTTTTTACCATAGACTTACCAAACATGTCCTTTAAAGTCTTTCTGTTTTTACCATAGACTTACCAAACATGTCCTTTAAAGTCTTACTGTTTTTACCATAGACTTACCAAACATGTCCTTTAAAGTCTTTCTGTTTTTACCATAGACTTACAGGACCTTTCCTTAAAAGTCTTACTGTTTTTACCATAGACTTACCAAACATGTCCTTTAAAGTCTTTCTGTTTTTACCATAGACTTACCAAACATGTCCTTTAAAGTCTTACTGTTTTTACCATAGACTTACCAAACATTATTTTGAAGTCATTCTGTTTTTACCATAGACTTACCAAACATTTTTTTGAAGTAATTCTGTTTTTACCATAGACTTACCAAACATTTCCTTTGAAGTCATTCTGTTTTTACCATAGTCTTACCAAACATTTCCTTTGAAGTCATTCAGTATTTACCATAAACTTACAGGACCTTTCCTTTAAAGTCTTTCTGTTTGTACCATAGACTTGCCAAATATTTCCTTTGAAGTCATTCTGCATTTACCATAGACTTACAGGACATTTCCTTTGAATTCATGCAGATGAGATAAGATTCCTTGTCAAATATTAAACCTAGAATTCTCACAGACGCTCTCATAGAAAAATATCCTTTATTAACAAAGACATTGAGGACATTCACTGTGGAGCCTATCTGTATTTTCCTTGAACTTTTGAAGTCTTTTCAAGGTTGTCTCAGCCATACCGGTCAGCTCCTGTTAAATTTCTCTGTCTTTAGACTATTATACGTAACATTTCCTGTTCCTGTCTCTAACCATGGACATGCAGGTCATTTACTGCACATTAACTCTACGTTTACCAGAGACGTCTCAGACATTTACTATTAATTCACCACAGACATTGTTTGTTGCATGTACCGCAGCCTCAAAGGACATTTGCTGACACCACCGTCCGACCTCTGGAGAGTCCTGTACCACAGACATGGTGCTGTGACTCTGGTGGAGGTCAGCGTGGACATGGTAATAGGAGAGTGATTGAAATGGAGGAGAGAGAGAAGAAGACAGAGAGAAGGACGATGTTTAGAGTGTTATGTGTCACTGGAACATGCTCCCCCGAACACGCGGGAATCCACTTACCATCGACTGTCCTCTCCCTGGCCCTCTCTCGTTCCGTTAGGCAGCCTGTGATCACACACACACACCTGGAAGTCATAGCCTCCTGTGTGGATGCGCTAAATGAACTGCCAGTCAGGCAACACACGTGGGAAATGAGATTGGTTGAGTCATACCGACACACACACACACACACACACACTGCCAAACACTCCGAGTTACGAGGACGCGGCGTCTTTCAGAGACGAGAGGAAAGGTTGTTTAGGTTGTGCTCTTCAGTTCTTCGGTCCCTGATAAGTCCAGTTAAAGAACAGCAAGGTCTATGGCTGCTGGTGGTAATAGTGGTGGAGGTGGTGGGTGGGTGGGGGGGGGGTAGCCTCATGTTTTAAACATTGCGCTCCATTCTTCTCCGTACCTGACATTCAACAAACTCTCTCCGTCTGTCCGGCCTTGATAGTGTCTCCCGCCTGGAAGATCGCTCCCGTAGCCTAATTACCATATACACACAAACGTACGCGAGGTGGCAAATCACCTTCAGAGGATTTTCACAAACACGCAGGCAGGCACTGTTCCATTTGCCTCCAGCGTTCCAGGCAGGTTGGTGAGATTATGGCTTATGTGGTTGGAGCGCAGGGGGGGAGATGGGGGGCTTGGGAGAAAAAAGAAGATTTGTACTGTGTTTCTCTCCACGGAATTAGGAAAAAGAACGTAAATCGATTTATCTCTTAGCAGGTGCGAGGAAGCTATTTCAGTGGTGCGCTTGTTGCGATTGGAAGTGCATTGTTAGAAAAGGCATGCGTGGGCGTGACAGCAAGTCTGTGAGTTTATTGAAGCAACAGTGCGGCGGCGAATCGTGCACAGGCTTTTACAGTCATATACAGTCAGCGTTTGGAGTATGAAGTTCACTCCTGTAGAATCACACTGGAGCTTCAAGGCTAAGCTAGATAACAAGTCATGCAAACAGACGCCCACTTATTAGCACCTGTGGAGTCTCGACCTGCGTTCACCACTGATCGCCCAAATCGCTGAGCGCTTGTGGGTGTTTCTGAACTCTAGCTGAACTTTGGTTGACAGGGGGTCTGTCTCAAAACCTAGTGAGTGTCTAAGTAGGCTGTCTAGGTAGCAGCTGTGTAAGTAGCAGCGTTCTCTCCTCATCTCTCCTCATAAAACAGATTACTGAGACGCTCTAGTTAGAGAGAGACTGCGTCACGGCTCGTTCCCGCCCACTGCAGCACGCCACCGGTGGTTTAGCTGGTTGCTAAGTTACCAGCCGGCATACAAAACAATAGCCCGAGGCTTAAAAAAAATCTGCTAGCATAAATGCTAATGTCTTGAGTATAAAACTGCTAAATGGTGAAAGACTCGTTACAGAGTTGATAATAAAATACTGTTTTGTGTGATTATATGACCAGAAACACATTAAAACTCCAGAGAGAATCAAAATAAATTTTAAAACCACTTCACTGCTCGTAGATTAGTCTGTGTTGCATCATGAGATTGTCTTAGCGGCAGTGGAAGTGTTGAATGCTTCCTTAAAATCAGGTCTAAATAGACAGCATGTCTCAGTAGACAGCATGTTTAAGGTATGTAAGTATTGGGACAGTCTACATGTCAGGAGGGCATACTATGATGTAAAATGCTGCCTATGTAGGAGCTCACTAGGTTTTGAGACACTCTCAGGGTTTGACTCACGCCAAGCAAATGCTATGGCAGTACGGTGTACTTTACTAGCTAGTATCTACATAGTATATAGAATAAAGCTAAATTCTGACTACAAATCAGATACTGGTCTAGCTTTTTACCACTAATTATAATAAATATAAAAATAAAAATCCTGGAGAGAAATAGCTTGTCTATAAATGTCGTCTCTGCGTAGACCATCACTGCGTTGCTGTTGATGTGAATTCAGGGTCATACCTACATTCTATCCCACAAGGGTGCAGAATTAGCATGGACGGAAGTGGCGTGTCCCCTCCAATATCCAGTGATTATTGACTTATTGGAAAAAAAAAGATTTGTTAATGTCTCATTAACCTAGAGGTGCACATGAGCTGCTTTTCTAACAGGACTGAAGACGATTGTGCTGATTTTGAAAAATATATCGGCGATATAAAAATATTAGTTGTCATTTTTATTGAACTGTGAATGTTTGTTTTTGAAATATTTTTGTTCATGGGCGTAAACGTCACTATTTAAACGTATCTTATAACCCATTACAATTAAAATGTCTTTATAATTATAAAATATATAAATTTAGTTGGTGGTGTAGTGGTTAGCACTGTTGCCTCACAGCAAGATGATCCGAATCCCTGGTCCGGGCCATTCTGTGTAGAGTGTGTATGTTCTCCCCGTGCTTAAGTGGGTTTCCTCCAGGTACTCCGGTTTCCTCCCACTGTCCAAACACATGCATGTTAGGTTAATCAGTCTCTTTAAATTTCCCATAGATGTGAGTGTGTGTTGGCCATGCGATGGACTAGCGACCTGTCCATGGTGTACCCTGCCTTCTCCTGAGGGTGTTGGGATTGGTGACCCTGACTAGCGGAATAAAGCGGATGATGGATGAATATTCAGTTAGGTGTGTCCAAACTTCTGACCGGTGGAGTAAACACAGTATGTGCAAGTTAATGTCCACCAAAAGGCACCCAATGCCACTGATTTCAGTAGATAGAGCCATGTGAGATTTTTTGCTCTTTTTAAGCCCAATTTGGTCACCGCTGACTTCAGAATCGGGCCAGATTTCATCTTCATCAGCTGCTGTTTGACATCGCAGTGCGTGATGCCCGATTAACTGCCCGAATGAGCAGCCGAGTGAGCAATAAGACGATGGATGGATTTCTGACACATTCTAAACTCCGGCTGCTCGTCTTGCAGCTTGAGCAGATCTCACCAGCCAAGTTCTCAAAGCTGCAAGCAAACCACACATACAATCACGACCCCCGGCTAAGAAAAGCTTACCAAAACAGAGGTGAAATGATAGGTCAGCATTTGTTCTGTTAGATTGAGAGGAATTGAAAAGTTAAGCCAATCTCAGGTTTGAATGTATTTGCCTTAATTACAGAGTGATATGATCTTACCATGTTTGTGATGAAATAGCTTCATTGGAAATCGTTCCTACACAGAACTGTCCACTCTGGTGACCTTAACGTGAAGTGTGAGGACCCATGTGGCTGCACGTCAATCAGCTCAAGCTCTTTCATACAGTGTAAGCCTCGATATGACAGGCTTTGGTCGTATACAATGAGATTCAAATGTGCAGTTGTCACCAAAGAGCCAGAGTTCTGAGAGAACACAGCGTGTGCTTGGCTTGACACATGGCAATTTTTGAACATGAACGTTGTTCACTGTATTTGAACCCTGCTGCATAAGGTTGATATAGATGTGATATAAACAAGCCTACATCTTGAGTCGTCATTACAGATTTGGTTTGGAATTATAACTGGCATGTCACCATTGACACTAATTGTCATGACAAATGTCCTAACGTTTGCTGGCACAGTTACACAAGTTAGGGCAGTAAATTTGATATGTATAGCATTTTTCAAAGGAATTAAACTTTTCAATCAATTAAATAAAGAATATAAAAACATTCATTCTTTTAATATTCTAAGTCGCTTATTCGTCTGGGTCATGAGGGATTCTGAGGCCTGTCCCAGTGCTCACTAAGCAGAGGGCATTAAACACCCTGGACAGGTCACCAGTCTATTGCAGAGCAGATACATGAACATAAACTTTCACACATAGGGGGAAATATAGCATCTCTAATTCATCTGACCGCATGTCTTTGGATGGAAATCCACACAAACATGGGAAGAACCCACGAACCCCACACCCTGGAAGTCTCGGACAGTAATTGAACATATATATATATATATATATATATATATATAGAATATATATATTGAATATATATATATATATATATATATATATATATATATATATATATATATATATATATATATATATATATATATATATACACTATTTTCATGCAAATCACAAGCAATATTGTCAATTTCACAATTAATGTAAGTGTATCAGATGATTTGTAAAGAATAAAAATGTTTGTATTAAAGTCTATTTTTGTATAGAGGTTTATTTTGCATATAGTCTATTATCAGCAATTCTCAGTCCTCTGTCTAAATCTCCTGGTACGGCCGCCAATCCAAGTTAAGGGTGTTGTTGGGCTAATTGGTTGTTAGGACACTCTTGCTCAATTGTGATGCACAGCTGAAAAACATTCTACTAATAAGTGAGTATAAAAGGGAACAACATTCTAGGTTAGTTTAGTATCTGAAGCATCAGCAGTTGATGGCTTGCTGACCAACTCAAAATGACCAGAAAGAAACAACTTTCTTTAGAGACCCGTCAGTCCATTGTTGTGTTGAGGAAGAAGATACTCCATTGAAAACAAGAACATTTCACTGTGATCCCAAACTTTTGAGTGGTAGTGTATAAATAATAACATAGTTAAAGCGATTGAATACACATATGCATAGAAGCACCACCTATGATCAGCACTTTTAAAAAAGCTAAAGAATAAAAGTGGGTCTGTAGTTTTTTTGTAAAAGAAGATGTGGATGCCGAGAGACTGTTCCATAATTTAGGTGCGTACACAGCAAAAACATACTCAGTTCAGTTCTGGGAAAAACAACAAGAACAACAACCCTTTATTAGTGGATCTCAGTGACCAAGTACTTATGAGGAGATTAATAATTCACACGTTTTCAGGCACTTCATCATAAAGCCTTATGGGAATCTTAATTTCCCTGAGGGAACCCTCCCAAAGGGATCAATAAAGATCGATCGATCGATCTATCTATCTATCTATCTATCTATCTATCTATCTATCTATCTATCTATCTATCTATCTATCTATCTATCTATCTATCTATCTATCTATCTATCTATCTATCTATCTATCTATCTATCTATCTATCTATCTATCTATCTATCTATCTATCTATTAAACTAGTACCAACACTTTCTTAACCAATACTAAACTTCACTGGTAACCAGTGAAGAGGGGCCAGAACTGGGATCCTCATGTCTAGTTTTCACTGAAAGCTGAGCAGCTGCATATATTGACCCTACTGAAGTCTTACCAAAGCTTCTTTAATAAGACAAGAAGACAAATCAAATTAAAGTTTGTCACATACATAATCATACACAGTACAATTAGCAGTGAAATGCTTTGACGACTGTGTAAAAGCCTTCGTCCCCTAACCTGATCGTCTAAAAGCTTTTATCTAATTAATAAGTGTATTTTCACTAGTAACAACACCAGATATGATTAGAACAGATGTAAATAATCATAAATACAATACAAAGTAACATAAATATCTTATTGTGAAAAAGTAGATCAGATCTTGAGCTCCAGTTTGAAGAAGAAAGTGTAGTTCCAGATTTCTCCTGGACGCCCCAGACGTTGTATGATTTTTTTAGTATGAAGTTTTTAGTTCCTTCAGCAGCAATCTTGATTTAGCTTAATGAAGTACTGAGCAGTTAAAGCAGGTATTAGATGATGAGAACTGTAAATAATACTGGGTTGTTTCCACAAGGAGAAGCTTGAAAAGGTTTAAATAAACACACTAATGTATGTACTACTGTATTAATACTGTTAGAATATTTAAAAAAAGTAAATAAAGTGTTCTGCTGAGTAAATCAAAGCTTTTTAGCTATAATATTGAACCCAAGTGGCTAAAACCTTTGCATGAGGAAGATGAAGTGAATATAAAATAAGATAAATAAACATATATTCTAATATATATACTAAAAAATATAATATATACACTAATATACATAAAATATACCATATAGAAATAGAAAATAGTGTGCAGTGGATAAATAAAGTGCAAAAGTGAATGACTGAAATCAGAATAAGTGTAACTAGTGCTGTGCAAGTGAGCAGGGGTCCTATGTATGATGTGTAAGTGAGGGGGTCCTAGTTGCTGCCTTGGTTAAGAACCTGAGTATAAGGCATGGTATGAGTGTATTAATGCTCCTGTGTAGGTTCCTTTTCAATGTTTGCAATATTCCTTAGTCTGACATCAAACCTGATAACATCTGTTATTAATAGCCACATGACACTGACTGTAATAACAGCTCAAGCTTCTATGACACTGTGATGCTACTGAACCAAATCTCTTATGACAGCGTATGACATGTACTGTGACACGTTTCTGGCATGCTACCTGTTCATTAAACCATTCATCAGAGATCGTGCTCTGCTGGAATGATGCGTCAGCCAATAGAAAGCGCTCTGAGGCGGGGCTTCAGTCAGTCATGCCAGTGTTGAGCAAGATAGAGGAGAGGCTAATTACCGCTGTCGCCTCACATCTGCCACTGTAGAGTCCAACTACATGAGCTCCGGTTGATTCTTCTTCTGGTGTTTTTTTTTTTTTTTTTTTCAGGCCTGTTTGATCAAGTGTCACACAAATGGCTTCACACCAGCAGCGCTGACACAGTTTTTAGTGAAGCAGGGCGTGAGGGTGCCACGGCAGAGTGACGGTGGCAGGCTGTACACTGGTAGTGCATTACACTCCGCGGCTGCTTTTAGTGTTCACGCTGAGGCGAAGCAGACATGGCGTGTTCAGCCGTTTGCCGCAGCCCTGATGTTTGTCAGAGAGTGAGGAAATCTCGTCCCTCAACGAGTGGTTCTCCGCATGATAAATCTGGGGGGGACATTCTGGGTGGGATATGAATGTGGAAACGGGACAGTGGTGCGGTTGAAATTCACAGATGGGTTGGAAATGGAGCTTGTCTCTGTTAATCCCGCTGCAGACCGCGTGAGAACGGTGGTCTTATAAGCGAATTGGATGTCATAACTGCGCGAGACGATGGCAATAAAACCCGAGCCAGATCGAGCAACAGCGCTTGTGTTTATGTGAGCTGCAAATGATTCGGCTTGTGATATAGGCCATAAGAGACAGACGACAGTGGCGTTCCGCTTGGGTCGTCTATCAGTAACTCCCCGGTTGACGTAGGTCTGGTTTGTGTAGGTTCCTCTGCTGTTTACTGCATATACAGGTCGGTGTTGAAAACAAGTGTTGTGTGTAATCGTGCAGACTGTGCTGGAAGGCCGCCAGGTGAACTCAGCATTACTGTAACTGTAACTTCATGCATTGCCCGTGTGCAAGGTGACGATGTTACCCACTGAAAGTGTTCTTTATCCCAGCAGTGCTGTGATGCTAGCAGTGTAAAGCATTTACTCAAACTAGGAGTAAAAAACAAATCCAGTTTGTTTCACAGTTGTGTGTAGCAGAGAAGTTTTGAAAATTGACCCCCTGACTGAGTGTTGCGGTACACTGCCACTGCAGCTGATTGCTGGAATTTTCCTCTTTTCCATTAAAAGATATGAAGCATCCAGATTTTTCCATTATCTGTCCATCATAGCATTTTTATTGGTGGCTTTTGTTTAATCACACTCACTTGCATTTAAACATTCTCATGCTACCAGAACTATATATATATATATATATATATATATATATATATATATATATATATATATATATATATATATATATATATATATATAATCATTGAATTCAGGTGTTCCAATCACTTCCATGGCCTTAGGTGTAAAAAAAACCCAGCACCTAGTCATGCAGACTGCTTCTACACACATTAGTGAAAGAATAGGATTGGGTTGCTCTCAGGAGCTCAGTGAACTCCAGCGTGGTACCGATTGGGAACGACAGCAACTCAGCTAGCAAGTGGTAGCCACGGAAAACATGGTAGAGTGGGGTCAGCGGACACTGAGGAGCATAGTGCGCAGAGGTTACCAGCTTTCTGCAGAGTCAATCACTACAGACCAACAAACTTCATGTGGTCTTCAAATCAGCTCAAGAACAGAGCATAGAGAGCTTCATGGAATGGGTTTCCATGGCCGAGAAGCTGCACCCAAGCCTTACATCACAGAGCACAATGCAAAGGGTTGGATGCAGTGGTGTAAAGCATGCCACCACTGGAATCTAGAGCAGTGGAGACATGTTCTGTGGAGTGACCAATCACGCTTCTCCGTCTGGTGCCCTGGTAGACGAGTCTGGGTTTGGCGGTTGGCGGGAGAATGGTACTGGTCAGACTGGGTGTTTGGTGAAGGGGGGATGTGGGGTTGTTTTTCAGAAGTCTGCATATACGGATTGGGCTCCTCCATAGCCAGGATAAACTGAACACTGACCTCCTTTTTATCCTCAACACCCGTTTGTTGATATAGAAGTTTCTCTCTGTTTTTTTTTAGTTTTTGTTGTTTTCTTGTGCCTCTTTAGTTCCTCTGATTTTTAACTTCTACCTTCCTTTGTGTAGTGATGGCTGGTTAATGTAATCTAATCCTGTAATCCCTGCATCTGACAGCCATCCAGTGAAACTACTTCACAAGATCTGTGTCATTTCATTTATTTATTTTATTGGAAACCTTATGCAAGTTTTTGGTAAGTTAGATAATAAGAAGTTAGAATAAAGTTTCATTCAGAGTGAAACGACAGATGATATCGCTAACGGGGCTAATCTTGTGAAGAAAAGATAAAAAGTTAATGCTGCTGAATTACCAAACGCCTCTTGTGGCTCCCAAATGGCTCGTTTTTGTGAGCTGAGCCAGTTCATCTGATGAGAGCCGGGATGTCCATCTCTGTTTTGCAGCTTTTGTCATTGTTTTTATGCTTTTGCACTTTTTTTTAGAACACCAGCTGCCTCTTCTACACGGTGTGAACATTTCATGTTGAGTGATCAGTAGAAGTGGTTGGAAACGGTTGCTACGTGAACATATCGCTGCTGCCAGGAGAAACTTTTGTTTCCTCATTTAGGCTTTTTTACAGCATTTGAAAATAACAGCTACTATTTACACTATGTCAACATGTCATGATGAATGGACCAATAGAAACAGTCCAGAATTATTTGGTATTAAATCTTGTTACATTATCTTACATGGAAAATTAAAAATAATATTATCTTCTTCTTGGAAGAACTGAACATGGTGGCTTAGTGTGGTGTCATACACTACTGTGCAAAAGTCTGAGGCACCTAAGCTGATTGTTTAAAAGCTTTTATATTAGCAATAAGTGTATTTTCACCACCAGATATGATTAGAACAGGTGTAAACAATCATAAATACAATACAAAGTAACATGAATATCTTATTGTGAGAGAAGTAGATCATATCTTGAGCTCCAGTTTAAAGAACAAAGTTAGGTTCCAGATTTCTCCTGGACGTCCCAGACATTGTACGAATGTATTCAGTTCCTTCGGCAGCAAATCTTGATTTAGCTTAATGAAGTACTGAGCAGTCAAAGCAGGTATTAGATGAGAACTGAAAATAATACTGGGTTGTTTCCACAAGAAGAAGCTTAGAAATGACATATGTAACAGCTCTACTTACGCTATTAATACTAATTAAATATTTAAATAAATATAATGACGCCCCCAAGTGCCTCAAACCTTTGCACAGTACTGTCTGTTACATATTAGCCGCAACTTATAACAATCCATCCATGCTGTCCAAGTATTTCTGCCCTGTGTACAACTCCTTGGGCAGGTTTTTGATTTCTTGTTTCGTCTAAGTGGAAGGCAGTGAGAACCTCAGCTGAATCACCAAAGCTTTACGTGGGCCTTGGCCAGCCAGTAGACTGCATGTGTAGACTGGGATTGGTCCACAGCTGCTGATTGTAGCTTCCTATTGGTCGGTTTTACTGAAGCTGCTGAGGGAATGTAAGGTTTGGAATCAGTGTATGTGTGCGTATCTTTGCTGAAAGCTCTCTCTTTCTCTCTCTCTCTCTCTCTCTCTCTCTCTCTCTCTCTCTCTCTTTATACGCTTCAGCCCCCACAGTGCCTTTGTGACGACTCAGCCAAAACCGGCTCAAAACAATTTAGCTGAATCCTCGATACGCCTTTTAGATACAAGAAATGAAATAATAGCGAGACTGCCAAGGATCATTGATCCACAGCCGCCTCTGAATACCAATGAAGTGCCATTACACCAGGATAAATACAGTGCTCGACTGCTGCGGCCTCCCCCCCATGTGCATGTGCACACACATACACACACACACACACACACACACATACAAATCTAGATTGAAGCCCACCTCGCTGAGACACCGGTTGACAAGAAAGCACTCCGAGATATTTACGACCTGCGGATTCGAACGTTTGACAGAATTTTTTTTTTTTAAGTGCGGGAGATCAACCTTTGCAGGCGTGTAATGCAGAATGTCATCTGCTGAGAGGCTGCTTAGAGTTATGTTACGTTTAAAAGCCTCAAGTGGAACCGTCTCGGGATTCGCTCGCCCCAGTAGGTAAAAGCTGGAGCATCTGCAGAATGGTTCTAGCTGAAAGGGTTCTCCGTCTGTCAGATCAGCTTGAGAACATGGCTTATTCAACAACGCAGCCTTCAGTAGGTCACGCGGCACGACAGTGTTTTTATCTCTTCCACAGGTGTCTCACCACAAGCTTTGAACCTGCAGCTTTGGAAGTGTGGAACTTCTCCAGCGTGCAGCACCTTACGACTTGCAGAGTTCTCAAACTATTTTAGAATTAACCCTTTAACCCTTTAACACACAAAACTTATTTCTCTCCTAGTACCACTTATAAAACAGTAGCTGGTGTAGATGACCGGTAGCTCTTCCCCTTAAGAGAGATGCACTGTGCTTGCTCCTCTCAAAGATGGAAAATCTGCCCCACTGTAAGATGGAAACTATTGAGTTGGCAGAAACCTTAACCTGGCATCTGGGGTGGCCAGTCAGATTTCAGGTGTAAGCCTCCTAGATGCATGAGCTCTGAGCTGTTTGTGTCTGTAGTTAAAAGACCGGACCCCCGCTTCATGACTATGTAAGGACTATGAACCAAAATAAGGATGCTGACCAGCAGTATATGAACAATATATGCAGTACTGACTAGAGGCTTAAAAAGAATATCGAAATATTAAGTATCGGAATATTATTATTTGTGATACTATATCGATTCTCAAAAACACAGTATCTATACAAAGATTCCTGACAGACAGTGAATCTTTGTGTTTTGTGATTAAACCTCTGACCCCTAGATGGCAGTGTTGTAATCCATTTTCAGCTCCACTCCAACATTAACAAGCAGCACAAGGGCGCAATGCTATTGTAAGCATTGATAAACCTGTTCATACAGAGTGTGCTTTAATAGTAGGTTTTGAAAAATCACAGTATATCACTTGACTTGCATTATCGCAATTAATCGCGATAAACTGAATCGTGACTGCCGTATCACAATATATATTGTATCGCCAGGTTTTTGCCAATACACAGCCCTAGTACTCACTATACTGACCCACCTGTGGCTTCATGGCATCTGGCAGTTGGCTTAGTGTGTTCTGGGGGTTCAGCAGTGCATCCAACAATAAAGGCAGCGTCATGCTTCTTGTCTACAGTGATAGAAAACACTGTAGCACTACTGTTACCCAACATGGACATGCATGGACCAAGTCTGGACAAATGCAAACATCTCTGAAGGAATCATGGACGATATGTTAGGTAATCCAGAGTTAATAGCAGAATTTAGAAGCAGCATTCAGTACTGGAATACGTAATCATGTCCCTCT
The DNA here is from genome assembly GCA_021613375.1 of Megaleporinus macrocephalus. Classification (NCBI taxonomy): domain Eukaryota; kingdom Metazoa; phylum Chordata; class Actinopteri; order Characiformes; family Anostomidae; genus Megaleporinus; species Megaleporinus macrocephalus. The sequence continues at coordinate 10,032,047 of CM038702.1, forward strand.
CGGACTGATCTGACTGCACTGTGGTCCGCATGCAGTTTTTACGATTGGTTGGGTTGCTTTAATATATTGAAGCTATTATTAGCCGATAAATGGACTGGCGCTGTAGTCTGACCCACAGGCTCGCAGGAAACAGCTTGGCTTCAAGTGAGAATTGTCCTGCCAGAAGTTGCTCGGAGTGTGTGCGCAGCAGCGAACAGTAAAGCACTCATACGGTCAGTGATTTAGGCGTCTTGGAGACGTCATTACGGCGTCGGGGCACGGCGGCCCTCCGGTTCACCGTAAATCTGCGGGTGTAAATCACCGCTGGCCCTGTGGCGCGGTGGACAGGCAGTAAAAGGAAAAGAAAGGCGGCGGGTAAATTCAATGCCACGGAGGGCTTCCGTCAACGCTGCGCTAGTCATACACACAGGCCTACACAACACCACGCACACTTTCCAGGAGACCCGCATTTCATTTTCTGGGTGACTTCCGCTGCGTGTGCGCGCATGAGTGTGAGATTGTGATTGATGGTTTGCTGTACATGGCGTTTACGTGTGTAAGCGTGTCGCGCACTAGGGAATTTCACAAGCTCCGTATTGAACACCAGGAGAATGTGATGCATTGAATGGAGTCAGTTCAAGTGTTTGTGTGGGTGGGGGGGTGGGCGGAGAGTAACACTGACACGGTTTGGTTTTTGCTGAGTTGTTTATAAGGCATTTGAGGAAAATTAATATTTTGTTATGCAAGCAACGGACACACCTCCACTACACATGAAAGCCTAAATTTTAATTCCAGTATCTGTTGGTAGTGAATAATTCAAGTGAAAGCAGTAAATGGGCAAATGTTACAGCTAACACATAGGTGGGGTTCATTGTAGTTGTGCCAGACCCTAAATGTATGTTACACTGATGCAAACAATAAATTGATGCTATATGATATGTGGTAAATCTGTAAAAATCTGAGCAATGCAAGTGAAACATCTATAGTACATTCCTGTTGTAAATATTTTGTTTATTATTTTTTTAAATTCTTTATTTTGACCGCTTTTAACCACTTTCCAGATCCAGGTTGTCTCACTAATTTTTTACATTTATAAAACAAACAAACAACTACAATGAAGAGAAGGGAGAAGAAGAAAAAATCAAACTGTATCAAGAGTGGGAAACTACTTAGATATTTAAACAAAAGATATCTAAACATGAAACAAAAATATTAAAAATATATTTATCAATTTGATACAGCAATACAGTGTCACAAAAGTAGTTACTCATTGGCTTCTTCCATGAA